>MU158826.1:823317-869542 GCA_015888305.1 Antheraea pernyi | reverse complement strand
TTTTTTATTTGAATTGGTACACTATGTAGTGATTAACTGCTACCTGTGCATTCGTTCGTATGAAATTGATCAAAAATATGTTACAACCGCGAGAGACGTGTACCTTACTGGACTCCAATAATAATAAATATACCATAAAAATATATAAGTCATATATTTGTATGTAATATGAATTATATCATCTTTTTGATCAATTTGGCGACCATATTGTTTTATTTACCGTGTTTGCTTCTACATAACTCAGCGTTTATAGCAACGTATAAGAATAACTTAAGTATATCGACAATACGGGCATATTATATCTATCTATAAAATAAAAGATTTAAGATATATTGTTCGATAATGTATAGCTTATAATTTTCATTACTTTCTTATATAGTGTTAGTGAGCACTGAGTTTGGTATATAGTAGGTTGAAGTTCCAGGTATATTGCTGATGATAAATCCCATCCCATTCGATATACTATTAGTATTCATATATCTAATGTACACGTTACATGTTACAGTAGATGGCGTTCGTATCGTAGTTACAAATGTTTTTGAAAAAGCGTTTCTGTAATGTACACACCCACTTACAATTTTACATTTCTTTAATAAATTTTTAAAAAGCGCGTGCGGAGCCGCGGGTAACAGCTAGTATATATATAAAGCTGAAGAGTTTGTTTGTTTGTTTGGTTGAACGCTATGATCTCAGGAACTACCAGTCCGATTTGAGAAAGTCTTTCGGTTTTAGATAGCTCATTTATCGAGGAAGGCTATAGGCTATATATCATCACGCTAAGACCAATAGAAGCAGAGCACCAATGAAGAATGTTTCAAAATCGGGCACTTTTTTTGCTTTTGAGCGATTACGTTATTATTATATACGTTGCCATGGTAACGTGTTAAGTAGTAGTAATAATATTCGTCCAATAGGACAGGCGAAGGAATTAATCCATACTGCCAATTCTGAAGTTATGTGGTAAGTATCAAAGCTAACATTTTCAAAGTTTATTTTGTTTTCCTATTCAAATAGTTCATACTACTTTTATTTACATTTTTTTATTTGTTCTCTATTACGAATAATAAAAAAAAGTTTGTGTATGTACAAATAAAATAACAACTTTTTGATGAATGGATATGGCTACAAATGACCAAAAAAAACTTTTTTTATACTTTGTCTATATTTTTATATTATTATATTTTGTCTGTTTGTTTGTTTGTTCTGGGTAATCTCCAAAACGACTGGACCTATTTTAACGGGAATTTTACTTTTTACTGCCAGATAACCGAAATTATAGCGGTTGACATATTGTATTTTATTTGTCCGCGGCTTCGTCCGCATTACTTTGGGCCGATTTTCACGGGGTATTCACTGATAGATAACAGACCTCATAAAAAATAATTTAGGTTTTTTATTCGCCTTCGGACGCAGTGGAATATCCGTAATGCTTGAACTGATTTTCACGGGACTTTCACTGGAAGATAACTCACCTTATAAGAAGTAACTTAGACTATTTTATTTTGTTTCTCAAGACTTCGTCCGCAATATCCTTCTATCTCCTAATTGATTGGACCGACTTTCACGGGGCTTTTACGGGCAGATAACTAGCGGGCTCGGAAGACGTTATACGGACGGAGACGGATAATAAAATGAAAACCTTGACAAATTATACCTAAACCTTCCCCATAAATTATCATTCTATCTACTGGTGAAAATATGGTAAAAAACTGGTGAAAATGGTAGTTTTTGACTTTATCGCGAACAGATAAGCTGACAGAGGACTTTTTTTTAACCGACTTCGAAAAAGGAGGAGGTTACTATGTTCGGTTGTATGTATTTTTTTATGTATTTTAATCGATATTTTAGTCAATTGTGAACCGATTTTAATGATTCTTTTTTTATTTGAATTGGTACACTATGTAGTGATTAACTGCTACCTGGGCATTCGTTCGTGTGAAATTGATCAAACATATGTTACAACCGCGATAGATGTGTACCTTACTGGACTCCAATAATAATAAATATACCTAATTGAAAGTCATATATTTGTATGTAATATTAATTATATCATCTTTTTGGTCAATTTGGCGGCCATATTGTTTTATTTACCGCGTTTGCTTCTACATAACTCAGCGTTTATAGCAACGTATAAGAATAACTTAAGTATATAGACAATACGGGCATATTATATCTATATAATAAAAGATTTAAGATATATTATTCGATAATGTATAGCTTATAATTTTCATTACTTTCTTATATAGTATTAGTGAGCACTGAGTTTGGTATATAGTAGGTTGAAAATCCAGGTATGTTGCTGATGATAAATCCCATCCCATTCGATATATTATTAGTATTCATATAACTAATGTACACGTTACATGTTACAGTAGATGGCGTTCGTGTCGAAGTTACAAATGTTTTTGAAAAAGCGTTTCTGTAATGTATACACCCACCCACAATTTTACATTTCTTTAATACATTTTAAAAAAGAGCGCGCGGAGCCGCGGGTAAGAGCTAGTATATTAGTATATAGATAACTTATGTTTGCTTACATGCAAAATATACAGTTTTCTATTAGAATAATTCAGTCTTTGTTATTTACAATTTTTTTATCTTCGTCACTTTTAAAGTTACTTTTTATTAAATTACAATACATTGTTTAGAAAACATTTACAATGCTATTGTGTGTGTTTATTTCAAACGAAATGATAAGGGTAGGACTGTTTTATTTGTACGCTTTTATACATTTGGCCTTTTGTGAGTTGTCACAAAATGAATGATAGACGCTTGTATCATATTACATAATATAAGAATAGTAGTACCCGTCTTATCAAAAAACCTAAAAAGTGGAACAATCTAACAATAGCGGAGTGACTTCTGATTGCAATAAAATTCACTGACATTTTAATTGCGACGTAAGGAGAATAATCGGGTCTTGGTTTAGCAAATACTCCTATATATTTTTAAATAATTAATGGTACTCTTACATCCAGAACATGTTTCTAATTGATAATTTTAACGTTATCTATTAAGCCGCACTACTACGCCCATACCAAATCTTCATATATTCTATTTCTTAATACAGACAAAATAAAATGTAGAAGATTTACCTTGCCTAATGTTTCACTAATTTACAGTAGAATCGGTTTAGAAGGGAATCTAGTAGGCTTTGTTAACAATAACGTGTTCTTCGTTATTACACTTGATTCTAAATTACAATGGAGTCCTAACATTTAAAAAATAACGCGAAGATTTAGTTTTGCTGCGTTCGGAGTTTGAAAGATTCGCTAGCTATCAGGTATTGCCATTGCTAGGTTGGTCTACTTCGCTTACCTCCATAGCCTTATGGTATGTTATTATGGGAGACGGTGGCTGAGGTAGACACCATATTCCTACTACAAGAACGAGCAATTTATAATATAACAGAAAATCTTTTTACTTGCCTCATTGCAGAACAACATTCCCCAGTATATCGTATGTCCTCTTTCTTTAACGCTGTTCGCACAGAGATTCACATATTTTCAGGTTCTGTTACCTCTATCAAAAATACTGTTAAATCACTTAAATAATGTAATTTCTAGGTTGTTAGTTTTATGATATATTTATTTAGTTTGTGTACCGCCTAATGTCTGTTCTCTATATTTTATATGCATGCTGTGTCTACATCTAGAAGAGTGCAATTATAACATGGATTTTCAATACTACTAAATTATGTATGTAACTAGATTGTAATCAGTTTTGTAAACCAATAAACTACACAAAAATAATAGCGTCTCATGAATCATTAATGGCTAAGTTTCAGGAATTCGGTATTTTATATCTGCCCTCCTAATGTTTTCTTAATAATCTAATATAAAACAAAAACATAATTAAGCTGAATTTAGTAAGAGATCGACGTAACTTAAATACTAGAAACAATAACAAATTGGTCATCCAATATTTCAAGGTCACTAAGGTCAGTAACGATTTTTTAGATACTAGAGTTAGATTTTATAACAGTGTCCCAAAGCACATTACTTATATATCGGATAGTGTGGTCAAGCACCATGTCAAGTGGGTTTTAATTTCGAAAAGATATTATAGGGCGGGTCAATACGTGAATGATGGTGACGGCTGGAAATGAACGTCTCTCTCTGTGTATTCACCAAAAACGAATGTAACTAATGACATACGTTTATAAAAATATGTGCAATAAAAGATAAACCTGGTCGGGTTTCTTGCCAGTTCTTCTCCATGACTGGGTTGTTTTTCGAATCGATGATAGTTTTGACATTCGTAAGCGCCTTTTTAGGGCCAAAATTGAATAAAGTATTTGTGATATTGATTCTGACCCCAGTCAACTACCTTTTGCGTGATGATAATTGTCTGTATTTGTATGTTAATTATCCTAATATGTTCAGATATCAACCGTTTGCTTACCATAACTTTAACTGTATTAAGCTTTGTAATTCAATGGTCAGACGTAAAGTTACACTCTCATAAAAAAGTAATGTTTTGCTTGAATAACGACGAAGGAATGAACATTCAACAACTGATATAAGTAGTGGAATAAAAAATCAATTTTTCAAACAATATCAATAACGAATTCAATCAATTTCTAATCTCTCCTTCAATCTTTCAAAGTTCCAAGACCGTCATGTATCGTCAGTGGTAACAGACAGCAATTACTTTTCTTGCGGTCTCTTGTGACATCTTATCTTTGAAGTTGTGAACTTGAAAAACTTCTATGCGTTCGGAATATACGCAGAAAGATTATTTAGTTCAACGACTCTTTAGGTAGTTGAGTGAAAAGAGCTAAATAATGTATTATTCATGACATAACCTTGCAGAAAATTACTTTTAGAGTTTGCAATTTAAAATAACTTAGATAATTATGCAATATTTTACTTTGAGCTCAGTGGGTTATAATTGGAATGCAGTCTCTGCAATTTGATGTCTTGTATATAATTTGGGTACATTCATCAGAAGATATTATATCTTTGGAATATATTATATAAAGTTAGAAAAAGCTGTAGCATATTTTTTGACCTTAAACTCTCTCACTATCATAATAGCTCGAGAAAGATTAATGTAACAGACCAGCTTAATGAAAAATAAGACCATAATATGTATTAGTATATAATATTTTATTTCTTTTATTAATGATTATGTTAGACCTAAATTCTATTGTAACTGATATACCTTTTAATAAACTATGTAGATAGAATTATAATGATTAATACTAGAAATTTGTCTTATCTTTAGCGCATTATATTTTGGGAGTCACTAACGTCTCTCAGTTAAGATGAATAACCAATAATAATCTACAGAATATTTATACATACTATGTATACATACTATCAGGTAGGTTATAGTTGTTTAAGCGAGTCACTATAAAACATTCGAAGATAATTTTAATGACGACGACGGATTAATGCTGGTTGTACCGATATGCGTAGTGCGTCCTAACTGCTGCAAATATTGTTGCTAATACATAACAAGAGTAGCTTAGATTAGCTCAGTTAGGTCGCGAATTGCATGAACTAGGCAACAGCACTTTTTTTTATTAACGTGGGGAAATCCCTTATGGATACGCCACCCTCTCGGGAGAGAGAGTGGGTTATGTCCGACTCGCACGGACTAAAACCCTACAGTGTACCATCCGACCGTATTGTTGGGGCGGCAAGGGTTCGAACTATGCTACTCTAAAGTCGAGGTGTGCTGTGCACCCTTGAGCTAGTTGTCAAAATAATATCGGCCGAGTGCCTTAAGCGCTCGCCGTAGTAATCCGGTGAAGCTGTTAAGGCCTTGCTAGGCTAATAGCGCAGTCAGTTCGAAAAAAAAAACACTTTCAGACAGCAAGCGACTTAGTTAGCAGCTTTTGCTTACGGCAAACCATTGTGTGTATTATACAGAAGGCCGTAAAAATGGGTGTGTAAATAGTGCTTTTTTTTTAAAGGTTTTAATAGTTTTACTCCTATGGCGGTAAAGCTACGCTGAAGTTATTACTGGTTTCAGCATGAATGGGTTGGCTCGTCCGGGGTAGTACCACCCTCTTATAGAAAACCGACGTGAAGTAACAGTGCTTGCATTGTTGCGTTTCGTTCGGTCAGTGAGAGCGCCGGAGGCCCATCTCCCCTCGCCTCTCCTCTCTCCTCTCCCTCTGCCTCCTCTAACCATTCCCCCCAAAGGGTGGCAACGCACTGACGACCCCTCTGGTGATGTTAGTGTCGATGGACGGTGATGATCACTTAACATCAGGTGGTGTATCTCTAGAATCTCAAAGTGTTACTAAGCTGTCTTATTGTTTCAGATACGTTGCAATAGTAAAGCCTTTGCAACATCGATTAAGTCGTCGAGTTGCTCGTGCAGTTCTGTTAAGTGTTTGGTGCGCAAGTGCTATGCTTGCTTTACCGAGCTTACTTTACTCTGATACGTACAAAAAACAGTAAGTTAATTATACTTCCATATTTAATCTAAGTAACTATTAACTAACACTTAGTTATCTGATAAGATAATTTGATCTTTGATTTGTACGAATATCTCTTGGACTGTAGTAACTTCATTTAAAAACTAGCCTATGCCCGCTATTTCGTCTGCGTGGAATAGTTACTTTGGGCTAACGCTAAAACGCAGCGGAAGCTCTAGAGAGGAAAAAAGCCACGATTTTCAAACATTCTTCATTAGTGCTTAGCTCTTATTGGTCTTAACGTGATGGTATATAGCCTGTAATCTTCCTTAATAAATGAGCTATATAACACTGTAAGTATTTTTCAAATCTGACTAGTAGTTACTGAGATTACCCCCTACAACGTCACAAACTCACAAACTTTACCTCTTTATAATATTAGTATAGACAATTATCATTGTGAAGATCAGAACATTGACAATAGATTTTGTATTTTTATAATATAAAATGTAATAATATTTTTATACTATATACGTCTCGATTTAATATAAGTCACAACTAACTTCGTCAAATATGATTAGGAAAAATTATATTTATTCTTAGTATACAATGATATTTAAGGTAAAATCTTATTAATAAGCCTCTTGAAATATCTCTCTGGCTTTCCAAATATTGTGGAGAAACAGAGGTATCCACTTGTTAAAAAGTGACATTTTTTAAATTACCTGTGCCAATTATTTACGAGGCCACAAACAATAACTGAAATAAGTTAAAATAATATCTTCTATGGAGAATTTTAAAAAGAAGAACATTTTGGAACAAGAATTCTTCCTTTGTAAATTAAGGTTTGATTATGAAAAATGAACTTTACGATTTAAGAAACTGTAAACTGTCTCGTTAGTTTTGAAGTTCTATAAACAATAATCGTATGTTTAATAATAACAACGATCAAGTTTCAGTCATAATATAATTAGATAATTAATTAATATTAAGGCCGCTCCGTTTGATAACCAAACAAAAGATGCTTTTAAAATAATAAAAGTGTTAATTGTATGCTTTCTGGAAATTTTGAAAGTAAATCGAACAAAGCAAAGATAACTTTATTAACTTATTTTACAAAATGAATAAGTATTTTAAGGCAAATCCATACTAATATTATATATTTTGGGGGTGTAAGGGGTGTCGAATAACATCATAAGACTTGAGACACCCAAGCCAACCTCACCTGCACGTGGTGCACCCTGCTGAATAACGAACGAGTCTATGGCGAAAGCGGGGTGGTAGGGTTTTACAGCCCGACTGGGTCGCAACCACCATGCATATGGCGAAAAAGCCCGTCATAGTGATTCGCTTCTGCGGGTCGCGTTTCGGGATCAGCCTATGCATATCCAGCTTTTCGCAGGTCGGCATGACAGCGGCGATCGGCAATGGCTAAATTCTCTATCGGTGGTCGCCATTGTTTTTGGATTGTACTGTGCTTACCATCAGGCATAGGGCAGTCATTTTGACGTGCTACAATAAAAAACAAACGAGGTAAAGTTTGTGAGTTTGTGACGTTGTAAGGGGTAATCTTAGCAACTACTGGTCCGATTTGAAAAATTCTTTCAGTGTTATATAGCTCATGTTTTGAGGAAGGTTATAGGTTATATATCATCGGCTATATATAATCACGCTAAGACAAATAGGAGCGGAGCACCAATGAAGAATGTTTCAAAATCGGAGTATTTTTACCTTTTGATAGCTTCCGCTGCGTGTTAACGTTAGCCCAAAGTAACTATTCCACGCGAACGAAGTCGCGGGCAGAGGCTAGTCTATTATATATAATTTTCACGTTGCACATATATACTTATAAACTCGTCGCTGTATTCAGAATCTTATTACCGAAATCAAATTAGATCTTGTCAGAATATATGATTATTGGAAAGCTTTTATTATATTATATTTATCTAATACTATTAAATAAACAACTCCTGAAAATATGTAAGTTATTGGTTCCTCGGTTATGTCATAGATTTATCGGTTTCTATTACATTTTATAGTTAAGCAAAATTATTTAGTTTATATAATCAAGTTTGTCTTGATTGGTATCGTCTCTGAGAAATATATTTCTTGAACTCCAAACGGCACCCTGTCATTATAGATCAAGATAATATTGACAATTGTAATATTGTATTGCATTTATTTATTTCAGATATATAAATGGCGAAAGAGAAATATGTTTCATAAGATGGCCTGATGGAAGCTATCCGACCTCTAAAGCCGATTATTGGTGAGAGTGTGTACTTAGTTCTTACATAAACAAAAAAAGGTTTTGTCTTCTATTCGTGGAGAAAACGAGCCTTACCGGCCGTACAATATCGTTTGTATAAACAAAATTATTCACAAATGTTAGCTGGTTACATTCGGAGTCATTCTATTGGAGTGCTTTGTTTTTAAATTGTACTTTCTTTCTGCTTTATTTAAATTGAACAATTTATATACATGAGTATGAAGTAAGGTTTGTACTAATTTAATTTACGAAACCCTTACATTTATTACACTGTTTTAGGCATACGGTGAGCTACCAAATTTAAGTAAGATTTTGTATGCTGTTTTAAAATCAATTTCCTCACTATTTGATAAAGAAATAACACAATAAATAAATATATATGTATTGTGGATCGTTGTAATTATTAATATGAAATATTTTAATAATCATATAATTTATATTCGGTCTACAATCTTCTGTAGGACATGTAATTTATGCCTTATCTTATTAAAAGGTAGGCGAAAGTTAAATTATAGTATACCTATTTATAGATCGCTAAATAAAATGTCATACTTTATTTACCAGTGTTTCAGAGCAATAACAAGTCAATTCCATAAAATAAATAAGTTTATTGGAACCAAATAATTGTATGAGATAAAAATGAACCGGTATTAGTTACATAAGTAGAACCTCTCAAGTAACAGAAGCGCCTGCGTGTCATAAATAACTAGATTAGATTTTAAATATGTGTGAAGTGTCTCGTGAGGGAAAGAAATGAAAAATAGTGGAGTGTTATGTGAATGTTGAGTAGTATCTCTGAAAGAAAGTATATATGTATATACATGTGTTTACATTTGTATTTGATAGGCAATATATCATTATTTTCTGGTAACTATGAGCATGAGTAGATACTGTCAAGAGGAAATTACTCCCAGTTTAATATATACTCATATCAAAAATACTAAATACATCTTTTGTGGGGCAAAAGGAGCATAATCATTTCTGCATGCTATTTATATCGCTTTCTTTAACCCCTGCACTGTCCAAAACCTATATACTTATGATGCACTGGTCAAGAGACTGTTGACAGTATAAATAAAAAAAAAACCGTATCATTACATAGTATAAAATAAAGTCCCCTACGCGTCGGTCTGTCTGTCTGTTCGCGATAAACTCAAAAAACTACTGAACGGATTTGCATGCGGTTTTCACCAGTGGATAAAGTGATTCATGAGGAACGTTTTTATATATAATTTCTCAATGATTTATTTTTAATCAGGGCGGGACAACGTCTGCCGGGCCCGCTAGTTTATTATAAAATTTGAAAAACTTCAACGATAACAAATGATGTAACGTAAAATTATAATTAAAAATATAGCTAAAAATTTACAAACATGATCCGCCATTTTGAGACCTGGTTCTTAAAAAAACAGCCGCTGGGTTAAAGATAATGGTTGCATACAAGCTAAGGTTAGACAAAAAATATAATATTTTTATATGCATACCAACGAAATGCTTCTTTGACGTATAGTTGGGACATCTCGTATGCTAATAAATGGTGTTAGACGCGTAGATCGACGGGTATTGAGACGAAAAGTGAGTGAGGTTGCTGTGTATTGGAAATGTATATAGAACTACATTTAGGTATAAGTAATATTATAATATTAGTTCCATGTACAGTATTGAAGTACTATATTTTCTAGGTGATCTTGCTACTTTGTTATGTTAGAAACAAAGACTTTGTAATGGAGTAGAAAATACATAAAACATTACGTACAGCTGTACAGTCTTCATCGTGAGACATAAATAGTAAAGGGACTTCTTACCGTACAAGTTTTATGTTCATAAGACTCTCCTATACCTTTATTTGATGTAACGTATTCTTTGTGTCTTTCGTGTTCTCTCATTATTTTGAGGTTATTGATACCAGTAAATCTTTATGAACCTTATTATTAACCTTATTTATATCCTTATTAACACCAAATAACAACGTACACAAAGTTTATAGTGAACACTTGTTATTACGTTTTTGAACTTAACATAATACGATGGATAAAAAGTATTTATTTATTATTTTTACGACCTTTGTGTTTCAGTTACTTTGTTTAGTTCTTATAGTAACATTGAAGTGTGTGTTGATCGTCTGGGTTTAATAACAGAAGCGATTGAAGTTTCGCAAGTTTTTATTGGCAAATATATACATTTGTATAGTAAATATAACTACGTTTTTCAATTGGAGCTAACAAGTAATGATAAATTTTAACAGAGGTAGCTTAAAATCGATAAAGTGTTGCATCTTCTTGAAGTCATACTATAAAAAATTACAAATGTAAAAGGTTTTGTAATATATTTTTATTATACATAATATGTATAATAATATATTTTAAATGGACACCCACCGATAGAGATTAAATGCTGTTTTTTTAATAACGTAATTATGATATCGGCTAAAATAAAAATTGTTAACTATATTTAGAGCAATGTTACTCAAATTAAGGACATTTCTTTATAATATATAGAGATAGCTAGCTAGTATAATTACTAATGTTAAAATCACCCGATATTAAAATTTGAGAGAGGAACACTTGTCAGTGCTGATTTATGTAGTGTTTTTCATACTCTGCGACGTAGAAGCCACTAGGAACGCTACCTTTATTGTATAGTTTTTTTTGCAATTATTATCTATAAGAATTTCGGTTTCGGGTAATATTTTACGTATTTTTGTATGTTGTGTGTGTATGTACGATTGTGGCCTGTAGTGAGGGGGCTCTGATAATAATGAATTGATACGGCGGTTTTGGCGCGCATTATATATTTAGATTTCCGAACGCACAAGCATCCCTACCGCTCACCTTCCTTCCTTCCAATTACTTTCACTTACGCCACGATCCTTACCATGGACGCAACGAAAACGATACCTCGCATATTCATACGCAAGAATTTCTAGAGTCACCAATCACTAATATTGTGAAGTTTGGTGTAAAAACTTCATAGACGGTAAAACAATAAAGTACCGATTGTATATCGCCGCGAGTGGAGTGCGTTCAAACCCGCATCATCAAGACCTGTGAGTCCGCGTTCCATAATTCCCGCAACCTCCCTGAACCAGCATCTTTACGCAAACAGCGGTATTGATGCCTCTCGAGGTACTACATTTTCTAAAATCTATGTAAGATTCACCAATACCACACCGATTTCTACTGCATTTCAGTAGTACTCGTAATTTATCACATGAGGCTTTTTAACCCAGTTCTCTTGAATAGCACCTTCTTAATAGTTGACTTAAATTAGGACATCGTCCTTTCTCGAGTTAGTGATAAATAGCTATTGGACAAACTAACCAGTTAACATGAGCTGGACTACATATTACATTGGTACTTCACGCCATAAAATCAAAGTAGCTGGCAATAATTCTTGACCTTTAAGTTTCGCGAAACTCTTTTCAATGAGTTCCAATAGTTATATCAGAGTTCAACTCACTTTTGTCTTCGGTGACGTTAAATATTGTCAAATATGATTATGCTCAAATGCCGGCCGTATTATACTATAAGTGTCTCTCAGAGGAGTACGGTCGGGCGTTTATGGTATTAAGGGATTAAATATATTTGCTCGTATAATTATTGACTGTTTCTCGTTGAAAATTTGTATTTAATGCAAGAAGATAAACTTATATGTAAAAAAATGAACGTAATAATTATTGTTGAGTAATATCATAGTGGTTTGACCGGTGGCATATTATTTCGATGTCTGCAGGTTCGAAACCCGGCATGTACCAACGGATTTTTCGGAGTTCACCTGCACTTACTAATTTAAATTGGTAACACTATCGGCTGACGGATAGGAGAACATCGTGAGGAAACCTGAACCTGAGACATGTTCTTGTAGTACTACTGTATGTGGGAAAAATATAGAACTGTGGATTTCTCAGAGTTTGAAATCTCCAATACGTCGTGGGTTGGCGTGGTGATTACGCCCATACCTTCCTTCGGGAAGAGACCTATCGCCCTGCAGTGGGTATTTTACAGGTCGTTGTTGATGATGATGAATATCGTCATTGTCATCTTCTTACCCTTATCCCATCAAAGTAGGGTCGTCACAACATATTTTCCTTTTCCACCTCCCCTGTCAGACGTCATCTGAGTATTTACACCTTTTATATACATATAATTTTTCACACAAACCATCCATACCTTTTCGATCTTCCTTTACTCCTATATCCGTGCACATCCGTACTCAAAACTTTTCTAATTACAAGACTTTCATCTCTCATCATAACATGCCCGTACTATGCTAACCTATTACTTCTCAACATCTCTGACAATGGTCCTACACGAGTACGTGCGCAACGTGTAATATATTATCTGTCATTTTTAGTTACAATTTAGTGTTCCTGACCGTGACATATGTAGTGCCCATGGGTGTTATGATATGGGCTTATGCTCGAATGAGTTCGGCGTTAAAAGGCCGTGCTATTGGCGAGTGTACCCATCATCAGATGCAAGTCGTGAGATCCAAGCAAAAGGTAAGTGACATATATTCTCTTTACGATTAATAAGCATTGGTATTAAAGTAATATCATTTTGTAATACGCTGGTAAATACGTTTATTAACTATTCATCTGGCATTTAAGTTTTCTAGGAAATAATATTATGTAGTTTTAACCAAGTTAAATGAGTTTTCTCGAGAATATAAATTGTAACACATTCGTAATAAACTCATGATTTGGAAATAGTTAAATTTGGTCATAGTATTTTTAAATATACATTTTTTTAATGTCATAGCAGGCACACGAACAGGAAGGTCACCTAATGTTAAGTGATCACCACCGTCCATAGGCACTAACAACACCAGGGGAGCCGAAAGTGCGTGACCAGCCTGTCTTTGGGGGAGAGGGGGAGTAAGGGAAGGGGGAAGGGGGACTTGTGCCTCCGGCGCTCTCACTGACCGAACGAAACACAACAATGCAAGCACTGTTACTTCACGTCGGTTTTCTATGAGAGGGTGGTACTACCCCGAGGGAGCCGACCCATTCATGCTGAAACCAATAATAGCTTCAGCGTGGCTCTGCCACCTACTAAAATATATGCATTATCATCAATCAATATTATGGAAATCGCTTTTCGCGTCTTTGTTTTTCCTTAGATCTTTGATTTTTTTCAAACGGAAATTAATTGATTACTCAATAATTAATTCATTAACTTTATTTCGAGCGCTTACATTTTCAAACCCGCACGCTAGATCCTTACGAAACACACCAAAAGGATGTACTAGAGAATTATTACATATCTTAAAAAGCCCTACAAAATTCTTAATAGTTTATGTCTTGAGGATAATCTTCAGTAATTATAATTAATTATTAAAAAAATATTGTGTTATCTATTATTCTGCTTTGTCCAATACCTATACAGTTAATTCTTATTTAGTTCAACATGATACATACCTTGGAGATTTAATTTAAATTCAAATTATCCTTTAAAATATATTATTATAATAAACATATTAAAAGGTATAACAGATTTAAAATTAAACGCAAGAAAAAAAAAGATTCATGAAGCTTCTTTGACTTCCATGAACTGTTAATATGGTATAAGTCAATAAGTGCCCAAATATTGATCGGATTAGTATATATTGTGTCTAAATTGCTTGAACACTTATGACACCATATTGACATTACACCAGGTCAGGTAGCTAGCACTAATGAATAGAATTGAAGAGCTTAAAGTGTGACCAATATAATCTAAGAAAGGGTTCAACCCCATTTAGCAGGGGACTCATCTCCTCATTGCACATGTCCGGCGGACGAGGAGATTCAGCTGGTATGTACCCAGTTTGTCTCCCTATTAGGATGGAGCCCGGCGGCCCCTTCTGCCGGGCGAACCATTGAGACGGCTATTTAAGGGGAATAGCGTAGTTAGATCCCTTGCCGCCACAACAGTACGGTCGGACGGTACACCGTGGGGTTTTAGTCCGTGCGAGTCAGACATAACCCATTTTCTCCCCCGAAAGGGTAGCGCATCGGTGAGGGATATCCCCACGTTAAAAAAAGGTACTTACCTTAAGGAACGATGTCAAAGAAAAATCAAATGGTGAGAAAACAAATGAATCACCTAATTCGAAGCACAAATAGACAAGCTTGAATTTGAAATAAATTTGAATTTGGAATCCCTAACCAAAGACCATATATTCGGGATCAATGTGGCTAGTTCGATAAAACGCCAACTTCACATTTGAGGACCTAATACAAAACCTTTTTTTTATATTATAAGGGGCAAACAAACAGGTGGGTCACCTGATGGTAAGTGATCACCGCCGTCCATATACACTAGCAACACCAGGGGAGTCGCAAGTGCATTGCCGGCCTGTGTTTGGGAGGAGAGTGGAACGGGAGGGGAAGGGTTCTCACCGGAGCTCTCACTGACCGAACGAAACGCAACAATGCAAGCACGGTTATTTCACGTGGGTGTTTCTATGAGAGAGTGGTATTACCCCGGGCGAGCCGACCCGTTCATGCTGAAACCAGTAATGGCTTCAGCGTGGCCCTACCGCCTACTACTTATTGACTTGTACAGAACTTTCACAGTATTGTTTGATCTATATGTATAATTACGCTTTTCCAATGGTAAAATTTAACAGAGCTAATTAAAAATCGGCAAAAGAGATTGTTATGAGAGTTGAGTATTAACAACAAGATTGCAATAAGAAAATAAAGGATAGTTCCTCAATTAAATTCTTTATATTCATTTTGTCTATGCAATATGCTATTTATGTGTTTTTATTTATATTACAATGTTAAATTTATTGTTTTATATTTTGTTTTATTCATTTATTTCTTCAACATTATTTCTAATAACAATATCGCTGGTATGTTAATAGAAAATGCCTTGTGGCTTTAAACTCGCCCGTGTATAAACTAAAAAGTTAAATAAAGTATTAATTCATTGATAATTAATAAACACCACTTGTTAGATATTCGCTTTGAGCACACAAAACATTTATTTCTCACTTTCTTATTAATGAACGGTAAAAACTTACCAATGTACCAAAAAATCTTGTCCAATACAGATAGGTAATCGCGGAGTAAAGTAGATTTGTTAACTTTACTCCAATACCAAGTTGAAATGTGTCCACCCTCTACCTTGTCCCGGCACTAGACAGAACGCTATCTTTCTGAACTTAGTGTCTAACTATTTTCTACCACCTCTTCACCTTATATCTAATTATATAATACTACTTTCTAATAACAATAACAAAACCAGCCTATAAAAATTCCATTACTGGGTCAAAGACGTCTTGTCCAGGGAAAAGTGCAAGTACAAATCACCACGCGAGCCCACAGAGTATTGGCGTTTGACAACTATATTTTTTGTTACCTTTTGGAATTAGTAAATGTGTGCGATTTTTTCAAAATTCCTTGCTACACATTGGGATCCATCGTGAGGATATTGAGTTCATTTAAGTAAATCGCTCTTGTATAACATAATGAAATAACTACTATTGAAATCATGATATTGAAGAGGAACAATATAAAAATTAAATTTCATTTACACATGATCAAATTAATTCGATTTAGGAATCAAGCCAACGAGCTGGAAAGATAAGATTAAGCTCCTAACAGGATCAACTATATCAAACTAAACGAACTTTAAAGGGTTTGGGCTTAAATGAGGTTCGTTTTTCGTTTACAAGCCTCTACACAACTACAAAATTTCAGTACCTAGGTACAAGTATTTTATAAAAGTATTTACTATACAAAATAAATAAAAAATTGTGTGTGCACTTATGTACACGTGTTAGAAGTTATATTTATTTGGCCTAACAAGATAAAATCTTTTCAAAATTTTTATCTTTCGGCTTATTCTACGTTTGTAGAAAAAACGACACTAACAATAGAAAAAAGGTATTTAAAACATTGAAAGTTTTAATACAAAGAAATACAAACAACGAATACAAAGAAACAAAATGTTGACTATAGCTAATTTCAGGTCGGTTTTTCGTGACGGTGTGCGCGCGCATTGTAAAAATTTACTCATCATTTTTCCCTAATATTCAAAAATATCTATAGAAGCGGTAATATTTATGGCTCTTATTCCCATTTCCATATTGAATATAATTCTATCGTTTTTTTAATACTTTATTGTTTTATATACTCTTAAGGACAAATACTTAATATATTTTTTTATCACATATTTATAAACTTGCTCTCTTGTATTCTTGTTCGATCGCAATGTTTTAGTTGATTTTTAACTAACTTCCTTAAAATTTTGAACAGTCCACGGCCATACGATAATACAAGAAAATAAAGTGAAATAATGTAACAGTTTCATATGTTTTTTCAGTCATTATTTCATACTTCTTAAATCGTTTTAAAAACGTGATTTGGATTATTTTATTTATAGGCAGACAATGGGCAGAACGCCATAAATAAATTAAATAATGCATGCTATGCACGAACCGTTATAGGCCCATTGACTTTTAAAAGCTGCCAAAGCATGAACTTAATGGTATACAGTATGGTACGAATAAAACTATGGTTAAAAAATATAAGCGACTATTTCTGTTATTATATATTGATTTTTTAAGAAACAGTATAATCCCGACTTACTTATGAGACTACATTCCAAGTTCATTATGATTTTGAAATTATTCATTATCGCGAGTTCTTGGAAATATTTCAAATAGCCTAGTTTCTATATTATATTTACCATAAATGTTGGTTCCGGTAATAAAGAAAGTTAGGGCTAATTTCTTCAAATATGTTTGTTATTTTGTAACAATCTAGATTCTCAGTAAAATAATTAATAAACACACCTCCCCTGCCCTTTCCTCTTCCCCACTCCCCCTCCCCCAAATACAGGCTGGCATTTGTGACTCTTCTGGTTTTGCAAGTGTCTATGGACGGTGGTGATCACTTAACATCAGGTGTATCACCCACCCACCTGTTCGTTTGCGTCCTAATGGAATTTTTGCATGAAATTAAACATTACACAAAATTAAACAAAGTTCTATAACGATATCGCTTCCGGTCGCTAAAGTGTAAACACGTACGTCATAGTCCTCCGCGCAAAATAATTTTGAAAAAGTGCAAAACAGTGAAAACTACATACATTCAAGTATAACTTGATCGCAACGAGAACTATTAAACATTTAGAAGCAGTGAAAACAGTGCGAACATAAAATCTACGAAAAAAGCAAAAAAAATTCATCGTCACTATAACCTAAAAAGCCAAGTCATTTCTATAAACAACAAACTTATCACTCAAATTGTACCAACTTCACGCGGAATGTCAGTGACATAAACTTTTATACTTCCGGTGTTGCCACTTTCGTAAACAAAATTTCCCGAAAAAAGTAGAGGTGCTGCCACTTTCGGAAACCAAATTCCCCGCAAAGAATACCACTTGTCACTATGGATAAAAATATGGAATTACTTCTTCAAAAACTAGATGAAAAACTAAACAAACAAACCACCCTGATAACACAGTCAGTAACCAAGAATGTCACGGAAGCGATTGATGATAAATTGAATGCAATAATAGAAGAAAATAATTTTCTCAAAAACAAAGTATCAGAACTTGAGATGAAACTTAAATTGCTAGAAAGGGAAAAACGAAAAAACAACCTGGTGTTTTTCGGAGTAGAAGAAGTAGGAAAATCTGAGAGGGAATTAGTAGACTATATAAAGGAAACTATAGAAGAGTCAGGAGTACATATGAACAGTCAAGAGATTAGCAACGTGTACAGAATCAGAAAGAAGTCTGAGAACAAAAGCCGTCCAGTTGTTGTCTCACTAACAACACAATGGAAAAAACATTTAGTACTCAAAAACAAGTCGAATCTCCCAACTAATATTTATGTTAAGGAGGACTACTCTAAGGAAACTTTAGAAAAACGCAAACAATTGCAATCCCAAGTGGAGGAAGAAAAAAAGAAAGGGAACATTGCTTATTTAAAACAAGATAAACTCATAGTAATAAAACCAAAAGATAAAAACAGAGAAAAAAGGAAAAGAGAAACTTCAGGCTCTCCCAAACAAACAACTCAGAAGAAAGCTAGCACAAACAGTTCAAAATATCCAATTCAATCACTTACCAAAGTCCAGAGGAGTGACATACATAGACCAAACATATTAAACTATACGGAGAAAACAAGATCTGACCCTCAACTAAATATGCCAAAAAACTAATTAAAGTCCCAGGAAACCGGAACCAAACAGAAACAGTAACAACATGCAAACAAAAACAACAAGTAAATTGTCTCCCAGCATGGCTGGTCCCCAAGGGAGCACTAGACCAAAACCCTCCAGCGAAAAGAAGTGAATCATTCAACATAGCAACACTTAATACAAGAACCCTTAGCAGACAAGAAAGCTTGCTTGAATTGGAAAAGGCTCTGCACCATATACGATATGACATCTTAGGCATAAGCGAAATGAGAAGATTTGAAGAAAAAATCACAGAACAAAACGACTACATACTATATCAAAAAGGAGAAACAGCAGGCCATAGAGGAGTGGGCTTCCTAATAAAAAAAACATTGAAAAACTATATACATGAACTGATAGGAATTTCAGATAGACTAGCAATACTCAATATTAACTTGCCAAGCTATAGAAAGCTGTGGACAATTATTCAAATATATGCACCCACAGAATTAGCTCCTGAATTTGAAAGTGAAGGTTTTTATTCTATCCTTTCAGATATTATAAAAAAGTACCACAATAACTTCTTAATAGTCATGGGTGATTTTAATGCACGGGTCGGCTGTAGGGAAGCTGGCGAGGAATTAATTTTGGGCAAACATGGATTTGGAATGAGGAGTGCTAATGGACACCGTCTAATCGAGCTTTTACTACAAAATAATTTAACATTACTCAACTCAGTTTTCAAAAAAAATACCAAAACAAAATGGACCTGGATATCACCAGATGGAAAATATAAAAATGAAATTGATTACATAATATCTAATAAACCAGAATTTTTCAATGATGCGCACATAATTCAGAACCTAAATTTTAATACAAACCACCGTATGGTACGATGCCTCCTAAAAAAACTTCCAACAAAACGAGGCCGAAACTCAATAAAAAACGAACTGCTAACGCCTGAACAATACGGAAAAAACATCGACTCCTCGACTACCAGGTCACTGATGGATGTAATAAACTCAGACAAAAGTGTTATCGAAAAATACGACCACATGAATAAACAACTATCACAATTCAGAAAAGTAATTCCCACTAAGGAGGTGAAACTTAGCGAGAAGACACTAGAGCTACTAGAAGAAAGAAAGGCACTAATATTGAATAAATCAAAGAATGAAGAAAATCGCAACACAATATCCAGTCTGAGCAAACAGATTCGGGAAAATATAAGGAAAGATAGGATAATAAAGAGAAACAAAAAGTTAGAAGAAGAAATCCAAAGGACAGGGGGAACAAGAAAGGCTTTTAAGGAATTAAGGGAACAAGGGACGGAGTGGATACCTAAACTGAAAATCAACAGATCTAAACAAGTAACAAATCGAAAGGGAATTCAGAAACTTGATACAGATTATTATAGAACCCTTTACTCGAATTATGACTGCGAACGAGACAAAAACCCGCACAAAAAATTAAATGCCAGTTATGAAAATGCTCCATCAATACTTATAGAAGAAGTACAAAAAGCCATCTTGTCACAAAAGCTAGGCAGAGCCCCTGGACCAGACAATGTATCAAATGAGCTGATAAGAGGTACTATGGAAGATATTAGTCCAATCTTAACCAAGTTATTTAACGATATCATAATAACAGGCATCATCCCGAAACAATGGAAGGAATCACATATTATTCTCCTCCACAAGAAAGGTGATAAAGATGACCTAGGCAACTATAGACCAATTAGCCTAATATCAAATGTGTACAAGATCTTCGCAAAAGTAATACAAGAACCTACAAGAATACCTAGAAAGAATAACAAGAGTCTTAGATGAAAACCAACCAATAGAACAAGCTGGATTTAGAAAGAATTACAGTACAATTGATCACATCCACACAATCAAACAAATTCTGGAAAAATATAATGAATATCAGAAGCCTTTGTACATCTGCTTTATAGACTACTCCAAAGCCTTTGATAGTCTAAACCATAAATTCATCTGGCAGAGCTTAAAAGAACAAGGAGTGGCTGACGTCTACATAGAATTAATAGAATCTATTTACAATAATAGTAACAGCCGCATTAAATTGGAATCAAAAGGAGACTCATTCCCTATAAACAGAGGAGTAAGGCAAGGAGACCCACTATCCCCCAAACTGTTTAATGCTGTGCTAGAACATGTATTTAGAGATTTAGATTGGGAAAATTACGGAATTAACATTAACGGTAAACGCCTCAATCATCTGAGATTCGCAGACGATATAGTCCTACTAGAAGAAGATCCTATTATACTAGAGCACATGGTCAATGATCTAGAGAAAAAGAGCAGAGTTGTAGGCTTAGAAATAAACATAAATAAAACCAAACTAATGACTAACTCTACAGAAATCAAAATAGAGGTCAATGGAACTAAGATTGAATACGCGACAGAATATGTCTACCTTGGACAAATTATATCTCCTGAGGACCCAATGTCCAGAGAAATAAACAAAAGAATAGCTTCAGGCTGGAATCGAGACTATATTTTTTTTTGTTTGCCTTTGCGTTTTCGTCCTAGGAAAAAGGACGCGTCTGTATGTAGTGACTCTTTAAAAAATATTAATAGAACATTTTTATTGAAATCCTAGATATAAACATTAAATATTATGACGGTTCTCTTTTTGCATAGATTTGATAAAAAGTTAAAAGGACATTGACAGTGGCTAAAACTTCTGCACTGTCGTTAAAGAAAATTTGCTTTGAAAATAAAAAGGCTTTATTATTATTATTATTTAAGTTCTATAATAATCTGTACGTACATGAACGTTTTTTAAATTTTATTCTTAATAATAAAGTCGTTCAATATGTATGTATATATGTACGTACATTGCATGTTGTCCTAGATATTAATTGCGCATCAGTACAGTTATATTAACATTATATTTATAGAATAATTAAACTGTCAGTCCCAAACAAGCACTCAATTAGGTTGCACTACAGCACAACTGTAACATAACAGATAAAGTAATTGCAACATAACAAACAACTGTATTCCCACAAACGGGCATCCAAGAACATATATGTAAGGCTAGGACTTGCTCCTGACCCCTACAATTTATGTAAACATTGAAAGATGTATTTAATCAATTCAGTTAACGCTACGGTAACAGCTTATTCATAAAACAGGATAATATTATTACGAATCTGGTTGAATTTATGAAAACGTATGTCGTGTGCGTGGGACGAAAGGACACAGCTTGTAGACATATTAGTAGCAGCTTGCGTTGACTCTTCCTATATATTTGGTAATTTTGGAATTTACAGAACTATTTCCTATGTTTTATAGTTAACAACACCGAAATAAAATGTTGATAATACTATACTATTTTTGCTTTTTAGTTTAGAATATGTGATCTAATAGTTTTTATGTTATATATGATAGAGGTTTGCCGTTGTGCGCTCATCACGCAAAAATTACGCAATAAATATCGATAATTTAAAAAAAAATGAAGTTATATTTTTGGCGCGTTAGGGAAAAATGATGACAGTAAATTTTTACGATGCGTGCGCACACCCTCACGAAAAACCGACACTCTGAAGTTATTACGATGTGCGTGCACGCTTTCACGAAAAATCGACACCCTGAAGCTAGCTATAGTCAACTTTTTCTATTGTTAGTGTCGTTTTTTCTACAAATGTAGAATAAGGCGAAAGATAAAAAATTTGAAAAGATTTTTATCTTGTTACGCCATAGAAGTATAACTTCTAACGCGTGTACATAAGTACACATACACTTTTATTTTACTTCTTACACATCTGGTCCTTACTTAAAAAAATATCAAGAAATTTTCTTTTAATATAGACTTATAAATGTTTTAAAGAACTACGTTTTTTATAAGTATTATACAAGACTTAAGGACCTTTTAAATTAAGCAAAGCTTTTAATGTCGCAAAGCTCTACACATTATATAACAAAGTACCCTACAGCGTCTGTCTGTCTGTTCGCGATAAACTCAAAAACTACTGACAGGATTTTCATGCAGTTTGCACCAGTAGATAAAGTCATGAAGAAGGTTTAGGTATATAATTTGTCAAGGTTTTTTATTATCAGGGCGGGATAATATACACCGTGCCCGCTAGTAAAATATATATTGTTAAGGTAATAAGAAACGCAGACGAAGACGCGAGTATCAATTAGTTTACAAATTCTTTAAGAAAGAGATAAATGTTACAAATATATATTTTTTAAATATTATGTTTTAATTGTTTTTTTATTAAGAACTAATCTAATATAGTTTGAAGCCTTGTAATTCACAACTTTTTTACGGTAGAAGAACTGAGTTGCGAGACTTGGTTTTCTATACAAGTTTTGTTTTTGATGGCATAAAATTAACAATAAAGTGTTTCGAATTTCTATAATATAAGGTAAGCTGCCCCGTGGAATCTACTAAAAAAAGACCGGACCGGTCACGGAGAGAATGTGTTCCTGACAGTTTCTGATCGGGCGGCCTATATAACTTTGGAACAGCGAATAATTGTAAGATAAAAATATCTTTGCCGCTACTTTGTCTATACATGCAAAATGTAATTAAAGTTCATACAATAACGTCGATTAGGGAAACTTATAAGATAACTTTTTCTTAGATAATTTACAAAAAAAAGCAATTTTATATATTACCATGCTTATTATTCAATTAATAGACGCCAGGAATGCATTCGTCGATCGTATAATAATAATTTATTAACGTAATTGTTTGTAACGAATTGTATTAAAACTATCTATATCTATACATATAATAAAAATGAAGTGTCTGTACGTAATATTAAAAAAAACATTTTTTTACTGATTGTACTGATTGGGTGTGAAAGTATGCATGCAACTGGTAACAAAAATGCAATTTTTTAAATTTTTGTCTGTCTGTTTGTTCCGGGTAATCTCCGAAACGGCTGAATCGATTTTGCCGGGCATTTCACTGGCAGATAGCTGAAATTACAGCCGGTTACTTAAGCTACTCTAAATTAGACTAGCTGTTAACCGCGGCTTCGTCCGCAATGCTATCTCCAAAACGGTTGGACCGATTTTCACGGAACTTTCACCAGCAGTTAACGGACATCATAGCAAGTGATTAAGTTTATTTTAATTTAGACTAGCTGTTACCCGTGGCTTTACCCGCAGTACTATCTCCAAAATGGTTCGACCGAACTTCACGAAACTTTCACTGGCAGATAGCAAACCTTGAAAAAGTAATTGAGGTTAGGTAAAGGAGGCTATTTTAGACTAGCTGTTACCCGCGACTTTTTTTTGCATGAAATTTAGCAAGATTTCAACTCATTCTTTATTTTTAAGTAGAGGAATAATTATCAGCTTATTGTTTACAATTCGACATTATAATTATTAATAACTTTAATGATATAGAGGTCTTCCTAATAAGATCTTAAATTATAAACGTATTACGTAAAGACTTCCATAATACAATTTCTTGCGGAACAGACAAGCGTTTATTTTTTGTATAGTCACAAAATCTTAATTATAATGGCAACGTTATTAAATGTAACGTAGAACATCTCTCGTAGAAAACCGACGTGAAGTAACGGTGCTTGCATTGTTGCGTTTCGTTCGGTCAGTGAGAGCGCCGGAGGTCCACCTCCCCTCCCGCCAGCGCAGCGCCATAATTGTTCAATATACGTTGATACAATATCCGATTATTAATATTTTGTCATTTTTATATTTGCAGTTCATGATTTCCGAAGAAGATTCTCATGTAAATGTTTTTGTTGTGCGTAATATTAATATTTAGCCAGCGTTAGAAATGTAAGCGCCCGAAAAACATTTAGATAGTTTTTTATGTCTACTAGTTATTTATCTATACTATTTTGAACTAAAGATTTTGTGTTTAAAAATATACTATAATACATAATTGGGTTCTGCATAGAAGTATAAGAAATGTATGAGAAATATCTTGTTTGTAATTAATAAACTCATCAATACTTAATAGATTTTAAGAATTCTTTCATCTATAGAAAGCTGCATTATCAGGGACTAACATAGGCTTTTTATTTCCAAATCTATATTAATGCGAGCGCAGCCGCGAGCCAGAGCTTGTAATAAATATGTTGCGTAGTTGTAACTGTGTATTCACGGGTACGTAATTACATGAATTTCAACTCCCTAGTGTGATAGGTAAAGTAATATATATTTATTTGTTAACAGGTGGTAAAAATGTTCGTATTGGTTGTAATGGTGTTTGCACTTTGCTGGTTGCCGTACCATGCGTATTTTGTACTAGTTTATCATCACCAGTCTTTAGCCTCGGCGCCGTTCGCTCAGCACATTTACCTTGGTTTTTACTGGTTGGCTATGGCCAATTCTATGTTCAACCCACTTATCTATTATTGGATGAGCAACAAGTGAGTACAAATTTTAATTAGACACCTTAATAATGTAGATTAAATTATAAAAAGGTATAGCGTTATTATTACTGGTTGTCAACAAAATTAAAGGACTCAAAAAGTGTTGTTGTATTGATAAAAAATACGTAGAAAATATAATGTGTTCATAAGGCATAAAATATGTAGATATGTTTATATTTCACGAATATACAAACTGTAAATATATTGTTTGAATTTCAGCTTGTTTGTTTACCTTAAACTAATTTGATCTTAATTAAACCATTTCAGCAAAGTTTTATTTTGTTTCCGTACCAAAATAATATTTCGGAGTTTGTAAACAATTGATATCCGCGAATTTGAAAGTTTTCGCTAAGTAATAAATATTCTCACCTTAAGTAGGTATTGTTCCTTCTGAAATTTAATTAATAATTACAGGACTGACTAATACATTTATTTAAAAGAAGTTATTGTACTTGCTTGATTTAGAATATTCATTAGCCTTTAACAGATAAACAGCTGGAAGTTTAACAAAAGAATTAATTATACGGACTAGATATAGGTGTTAACAAAACGTAGTCCTAATTGTTTTGTACAATCATCTATATGTTAATACGTGAAGCCCAAACTTTGTATCCCTTTTTGAGAGAAATGCGCGAACGGATGAACGTGAAACTTGGCATAATTAAAGTTTATATGGAGGAGAAGTGCAGAAAGCTATTTATTTCATGTAAAATGCATTAGAAGTACATTAAATTAATTAAAATATGCATTACTCGCACTACTGCTTCAATTTTACACATTTGAATACGCAATATACACACATGTAAATAAAAAAGACATTTTGACATCTGTCAATAAAGGGCTTCAAAAAAGGTTGTGAAGGAGGTTGCTATGCTCGAATGTATGTATTATTTTACTCTTACGTTCCAATTACTCTTTTTTATTCTACATTCAACTTTAAAAAATCAATGAACTATGGTCGAATGTCGACCACTGAGCGCCCACTATTAATTATAAATATGCAAAACTGTTTCACTTGAGGCACGTAATTATTTTTTCAGCGATAGTATCTTATGTTTAACTTGCTTTGTAACATAATATAACGATATAGCGTGACGGCATGAATAATTTTAATCTCAAAGGTTCTATTAATTACAAATTGTTTCATCCGAATTTCGCTTACAAAGATGTTGTAGATTGAACAAGAAAATCCCTTTGGTAAGTGAACTGTATTAAGATAACTGAAAGTCTATTTAATTATAGACTGTTTAAATATTTAATCCGTTCAGATAATTAAGTCAAAATTAGACAACTTGGTAGGACTTAAGTAATGTTAAAGGATAGTTGTTAGTCACATAAACCTGTAAGAGACCCACTGCAGGGCCACATACCTCTTCCTGAAGGTATTGGCGTAATCACCATAGCAGCCTAGGATTTATTGACCATTTCAAATTCGGAATAATCCGCATTTCTATATTTTCACACAATCCGTGGTACTATAAGATTATTTCTCAGGCTTAAGTTTCCTTACGATGTTTTCCTTCACGGTCAACTGATAGTGACCAATTTACATTAAAACATACGCGAATTCCCAAAAAAAATAATTCCTGCTCTGCACGGAATTGACATTCCGGTGGAATTCACTCAACCACTACGATTACGGAATTTACGCTATTTTAATATAAATTTTGAACACACGGAAAAGACAAAGCTTTAAACATGAACGGTGTTATTACAAAAAAGTTAAATACGTATTGAACCCTGGCTTTAAAAAAGTCTCATATTAAATGCACCGCGGTCGCTGAATGTTCGCCATCTTGCTCTTTTCTCTCACTTTGTTTACGTTAGGTTAGACTTGGGAAACAAGATAACGCCAACTTGCCGTAGTCCGGTGAAGCTGTTAAGACCTTGCTTGGTCAATAGCGTAGTCAGTTAGAAAAAGAAAAAAAAAGCGAACTTGCCTCGGGCTAGCGCGGTGTATTTATTTAGAAACTTTTTTAAACCAAGTATTTAATACGTATTTAACTTTTTTGCAATAACACGGGAATAGTTCTTTATTCCAGTTATTTTTAACAGTATCATTCATGATCATTTTACAATGAAGCGGTTATGGCTTAGTTGGTATCGTGTTTGGATACATCATCGATGGACGTAGGTTCGAATCCTTACAGGTGAGTTGGAACGTGGCTTTTTCTAAATCCGCCTGACTAGCTACCACGCTTAAGGTGCAAATATGTCTCCAATCACCTGTTGGTGTGTTCCGGCAGCTGCTTTCGAGAGCCAGTCGTGCTAGGTTTAGGTACCACCTTGGGTGGTCCAATTTAACATCAGATTGTGGTCAAATACCAAAACCTACAAAGTATAACAAACTAGTTTTGATACAATTATCTTCTAGTAAAATATTATTGGTAATGTCACAATAAACAGCCGCGTAATTCATATATATCTTTATGCGATAGGTACCCGAACGACTTCCTGGAAAGATAGAATAATAAACTCTTATAGAAGACGGTTCCCGGGTATGAGGGTGTCGGATAATGGTATAATAAAATGAAAACGTTTCCTTGAGGATAGCAGAAACTTATTTTACTCTGGGTGCCATTACAGAAAATGTTACTTAATATTTTGACTTTGTTTCAGATTTAGGATATACTTCCGTTTGGTTCTGTGTTGGTGTTGGACGCAGAAAACAGCGACACCGAATGACGTGAAGAAATTAGAATTTAATAAATCGTTTTCGGGTAAGTTTTTTAAAAACTTTTGGTGATAAGATATAACACGTATTTAGTTTTAATTTAGAGGCTTGTTACCGTATTACCGATTTTAGTGCTGATGTTTTTAATGGGATATATATTGTTCGTCTACGTTCTCATAAAACGGGTTTTGTTATTTCATAAAAACTACGTGTTTTAATTATTTTTAAATAATTACAAATTAACCTCTGCGACCATTTACTTGATTTAATTACCATTGATAATGCTCTGAAAATTCTTCTGTCTTCCAGTAATAGTAACTTTAAAACCTTTCCAGTCCTTTTGCAGATAAGGCCAGCCAAAAGATGGAGAATTCATTTTTATTCTTATACTAGGTGATACCCACGATTTCGTCTGTTTTATTTATTATATTAACAGTATACTATATGTACTAGTGAAAAAAATAAACAGAACACTACTTGTCCCACTTCTCCACGACAAGAAAATAGAAATAACTGAACGGGTATTGCTTGTAAAAAGTGTATTTTCTTAAAGGTTTAAAATTAAATGAAGCTAACGTGATTTGTTTTCAATAATAATACTTGGGATATTTAAGAAGTAAAACTGATCGAAATTAATCCAGTAGTTTTTTCGTTATCTCTTTACAACTGCAGACATTTTGTTTTGTATAAACAAGTGTATATTTCTTATAACATTTTACGTTTGCATTTTCAATTTTATATTTTTATACATTTCGAAGTACGCGGAAGTGAGCTTACCATCAAAACACCATTGCAGGTAATAGCGCGAACAAAATGTAAATTGCGAATACAGGAAGCAACACAAGGAAATAGTTGCGAACGTAGAATCTTATTGGTCACGTAATGAAATTTGTTTAAAATACACGTAAACATTTATGTACGAAACTTTAATCCAATAACTTAAATGGACGCATAAATGTTGGAACAGCTAAGTGTTTTAATGGAGATGTTTTTATGTTATTTAAAGCAGGTGAAAACGCAGATAGTTGCTTGTTTAATACAATATAATATTAGCAATTAATGATTTTAAACGAATAAAACATGTAGAAACAATAATAATTTTATATTTCAAACTGTCTAATTTAGTTTGTAACTTGAACATTGTAGTTCAGGAAGGTATCGCTTATTAAAAAGGAACGAGTATTCCACCTTTTAATAATATAAAAATGCCATTGTAAAACCAATTTTGTGCTTATTTGTATCGTCCAGAATTATTCTCAGTAGATATAGAAATTGCAATTTCAATCGACATTGAGTAAAAACAGTGGTCATTTAATACGCTCCGATAGAGTTACTGCAAAATAACCGTTTTTCAAAATATCATATAAATCATCGTTCTATAATATTTAAAATGTTTTACGAATATTCAAAAATATAGTAATTTAATAAGGCGGTAGAGCCACGCTGAAGCTATTACTGGTTTCAGCATGAATGGGTCAGCTCGCTCGGGGTACTAGCACCCGACCCACAGAAAACCGAAGTGAAGTAACAGTGCTTGTACTGTTGCGTTTCGTTCGGTCAGTGAGAGCGCCGTAGGACCCCCTCCCCTCCTCTCAATTTATATCACTCAGCCTTTCATTTACTCCATCGATTAATATATAATGTTGATTGATATGCATAAATCTGTTAATACAAAGAAGATAATATTAATAACCTACTAATAATGGGGTGTAAGGGGTGTCAAATAACATCTAAGACTTGAGACATCCAAGCCAACCTCAACTGCACATGGTGCACCCGGCTGAATAACGAACGAGGAAATGGCGAAAGAGGGGTAGGGTTTTACAGCCTGACTGGGTCGCAACCACCATGTATATGGCGAAAAAGCCCGTCATAGTGATTCTGCGGGTCGCGTTTCAGGATCAGCCTGTGCATAGCCAGCTTTTCGCAGGCCGGCATGACAGCGGCGACCGGCGATGGATACTGTGTCACTCGGTGGTCGCAATTGTTTTTGGATTGTACTGTGCTTACCATCAGTCACATTCATTTTGCCGTGCTACTATGAAAAAAAAACAATAAAGAAAAAAAACCTATAGGGGAAAAGTGTACGAGTTGATCATTTTCGATTGCACGCAAATGGCTAAAGCAATCAAGGTGAATTTTTCAATCAAACGTACCCTCATATGCTCCCTCACTTCAGACCAATAGCAATGGCTGCGTGAGCGACATACTGGTTTTTACGAAAGAAAATATAAATAGTGTTCCTTTAATATTATTAAGGTTAACTTTAACCTTATAATACTTTTATTGAACACTCTTAATTACAATGATTGCTGTGTTTAAGACTTTGTAATATGCTTAATTTTGGTTTTTGGGCAACATGGAAATTGTAGCGTGGGTATAGATTATGTTAGTTGACTTTGAATGAAACAATTGTCATTGGGGCCAGATGATTATTTTCCTTGTGTACCAGATGATCCCCGGGATCATTTTATACTCTGACTTTTACTAGTTACGTATAACTTATTTTTAACTTTCTCCATCCCCATCGTTTTTATAACGTCGATGAGCTAAAATTTTGCAGCGCGCCAAAAAAATATACACAGAATATCTATAATTTAGTGCACAATTTTCCATTACTAACAAGTGTGAAGGATGTATAAAATGTTGTGCATGTAAAAAATGGAGCCATGAAGCTTTTACCGAGATCTGTGCCGAAGATATTGATAGATCTATTTGTGTTTTGTGTACCATAACACTGCCCCAAAAAAGTGTTTAAACATAAAAGAAGAGAGACGAAGAAATTTTATTAATCCTTGAATACGTTTCAGAACGTTTTTTGTCGGTCATGATTAGTTTATTCCCGTAAATATTCAGAAAAAAGTACAGGTATTGATCTCGAATTATATTTAATATACATAAGTGGCCCAGTAAAGCTACTAATTAGAAGACTAAGTTAATTATTTTTATAATTTTATAATATTAAAAATTATGTGACTGTTAATTTTGTTGAGTGTATAGACCAGATCCAAATTATATTGTATTCTTGAGATTATTCTAAACAAAGACATTGTACAATTTTAGAATATTTTTAATTCGTTTTTCTTAAAATAAAAAAGATGGGATGATCATTGGAATCATCTTACCCTAATCACAGGGATCATCTTAACGACCGGGGTATTAAAGATTATTACTTTATAGGGTTTTACAAATATGTATATATTATTATGAAAACATATTAGATTATATATTTTGAGTATGACGAAAGTAAGATAGATTCATATGACAGCAGTAAATGTCATCCATCCTGTTTGTTTCATATGTAAAAATGCATATTTTATATCGATTCTTGCTTAAGGGGATCATCTTGTACACCTTTCCCCTAGTTTATTTCAAATTAAATTAGACGACATATATTTTGGAATTAATTTGTTTTAAATTAAGATTACTTTATCATGAAATAAAAAACAGGCATCTAGTCCAACTGAGGTTAATTAATTATCTCTGCAGTATATTGGCATTCACAGAGGCCGTAGTTCTAATTAAGGTCAATCAGTAACGGGCTTGTTATGTCGAGAACTGTGCGGAAAAGCCTCGTGTGTCATCGCGTGCTTCCAAATACATCGTTTGAGTTAGAAGTAATTAGAACATAGTAGCGCGATAGATAATATAGATAACATTTTGATATATGTGATGATGATGCTTCCGTATTCAAATTCTGATAACTTTATGAATCGTTTAAGTGAACATATTGTATTCTAGCTATTAGTACTTGACAAATAGATGTATATAGTAAAACAATATATATGTAACCTGTACATATAAAAAAGTAACCCCTTCTTATATATATACAATGATACATGCTCACTTTCGTTTTGTAGTTATACCGTTCCATTCTCTATGCGAACTCGTTGTTACAACGGATGAATCATCGATCGCGGGAATCTGAAACAATGGGATTCTAAAAATATCCCGTCGCGAATTTTGTCGAATCTTTTGTTGTAATGATAAAGCTTGATAATGATAAGCTTTCTAAAGATTTCCTTCCTTTTTTGTATAAAAGCACCTCATAGGACGTCCGAGATTAACCCAAGCCTGATGAAGCTACTCAGACAATAAACGTGTACTCAGTTCAATAAGAAAAGTACATAAATAGTTCTATTAGCGACATTGGAGTGAACATCAGGAAAAATAAAAGGGTTTTTTTAAGCTGATTAGGATTACACTATTAGAGTGTAACTGTAGTGTAATTCTACGTATTTCTACGTCTGAGTTAATGTACTTCGGTTTTTTTTTTGAACTAACGCTACTGACCAAGCAACATCTTAACAGCTTCACCGGACTACCTACTTCGCTTACTTCCATAGCTTACTGTCTTATGGCATTCTGCTGTGGGGTACGGCTGCTGAGGTAGACACCATATTTTTATTACAAAAATGGGCAGTTCGAGCAATATATAATATGGGACCTCGCGAATCATTAAAAACGAAGTTCTAGGAATTCGGTAACTTAACTCTGCCCTCCCAATTTGAAAATCTGAATTTAGTAAAAGACCGGTATAATCTAAATACTAGAAACTGTAATAAACTGGTCGTCCCCTGTTTCAGATTTAGCGAAACCAGTAATAGTTTTTTAGGTAATAGTGTTAGTTTTTACAATAAAGTCCCAAAACATGTTACCGATTTGTCGGACTGTAAATTTTAGCGCCACGTCAAACTGGTTTTAATGTCAAAAGGATATTATAAAGTGGATATAGTGTAATATAAAGTATATGGGAACGATAGTGATGTCTGGAATTGACTCCTCTCTGTGCATCCACTAAAAGCGTTTGTGATATTTACTATTATATATAATATATTATTATTCTAAATATTATTATTATAAAATTAAATAAATAAATAAATAAAAGGTAAACCAGATCGAGTTTCTTGCCTGTTCTTCTCGATGACTGGGTTATTTATTTATTTATTTAATTTTATAATTATAATATTTAGAATAATAATATATTATATATAATAGTAAATATCACAAACGTTTTTAATGGATGCACAGAGATGAGTCAATTCCTCACCGGTGGTAGTCTTTGACGTTCATAAGTGCCTTATTATGGCCTAAACTGAGTAAAGTATTTTTGATTTTGAATTCTGAGTCTTCTTGATTTTTAGTATAAAATAAATTCCTGCCTACGTCATCGATATTTCGCTTACCTACGAGTTCATCGGCTAAGTGCCTTAAGCGCTCGCCTTAGTAGTCCGGTGAAGCTGTGTAGACCTTGCCAGGTCAATACCGTAGACAGTTCGAGAAAAAAAAAAGCTTACCTACGAGTACAAGAATAATAGTTAGTAAATGTATTTTTATACCACCCATTTTCTTATTTTCTCTGATTTAAGTTTTGTTATTAAAAGGTAACAGAATAGTATCTTTAAAAGACATGTAAATGCAAATAATACATTTGTATACCTTGGAGTATACACGGGCCAAATGCGTACTAGGTTGCTAAATGTCCAATTAATTTCATTTAAAAAGGGTCAAGGTAACGGCCTCACCTAATTAATTACTGAATTTTTAGCGGATAAGAGCACAAAAGCAGTTAAAACGTGAAAGTTAATATAGACGCTGAAAAAATAATGAAATTAAAACTTTTTTAAAAAATTGTAATATAAGTACGTGTAGCGGCGGTTGCGTGGCACGCTACTTATTTTCGTAGACGTTAATAAAAGGAATTTTGCGTTTAATTACAATTTTAATGCGTGTAACAAATTTTACTATGTGCGCGCGATTCAAATGTAGTTCTGCGAGTGAAGTTCGTCCGGGTGCAACTTCAGAGCGGTTGACGTTTCGGGCCGAAACAGTACGTGTTTAAGTTTATGAGAAAATTGTTAGGTAGGTATATTACAATTTACAATAAATATTATAACTTTTTCTGCTGTTTTTATACCAAAATATACACATATAATTTAAATAGAAGCGTCTGTTGTTTGTCAGGGTTAATTTCCGAAACGGTTAAAATGATTGTGATTAAACTCTTACTGAAAAAATCTACTTTTCAGACAATCTAGTTTATCTATCAGTACAGCTTTCTATAGGGGCCAGGTAGTAATGATAATGCTCAATACTGGTAATTCAATGAAACAATACATATCTTTACACGAGAACGGTTACGAGTAACAATTAGTTTTTTTTTATATCATAGGAGGCAATCGAACTGGTGGTTCACCTGATGTTAAGTGATCATCACCGTCCATAGACACTAGTGACACCAGGGGAATCGTAAGTGCGTTTCCAGCCTGTGTTTTGGCGGAGGGGAGGGGGAAGGGTATGGGGGAGTGTTGCGGGAGAGAGAGGGAAGGTGGGCTTCCGGCGCTCTCACTGACCGAACGAAACGCAACAATGCAAGCTCTGTTACTTCACGTCGGTGTCTCTGTGGGTCGGATGGTACAACCCCGGCCGAGCCGATCCATTCATACTGAAACCATTCATAGCTTCAGCGTGGCTCTACCGCCTACAAATTAATATCGATATTACTCAAATAAAATGGACGAAAGAGTGCCAATAACATTTTTAGTCTTAGTGTTATCTTTGTTCTTAACGCTAACTAGTTATCGAAAAATTATCATCATCTGGGTTAAGATTCTTCTAAGTTTACTTTTAGAACTTGGTCAGTTTTAAACTCACTATGAAAACGATGCGCCCTATGAAGCAATAAAGACATAGTGGTTAGCGTGTTAGGACATCTCGTTGATGGGCGTAGGTTCGAATTATTGCCAATTAACCGGAACTTTCGATGAAACAAATCATAGTCATAAAACCCTTTATTATGTCCGACTCACACGGACTAAAACCCCACTGTGTACCGTCCGCCGCATGGTAGGGGCGGCCAGGGATCGAACCTGGTGTCTTCCTGGGAAACCGCCCCTGCGGCAGCCTGGCGAGTGAACGCCACTTTGCGAGATAACTTCCTCGGAGAAGGAGGCCACAGCAGTCCACACGTCCTCGCTGCTGAGCATGGCCGAAACCACGCCCGGCAGAAGCAATTATTCCTAGATATGGTCCTGCAACTGCACTTAAGAGACACTACCATACATACGGCTTAGCGTGTTTAGCGTCTTAGATCATGTCGTCATTTCACAGCATACGAGATTGTGGTGAAATGCAAAAAAAACCTATAAAGTATTAAAAAAAACGACTAACAATGGTCATGTTACGAAAATTTTAATCGCTTTTTTGTTTTTGTTTCAGTTAGTCAAAGACAGTATCGGGACGTGTCTTCATTTAGCAGAACATGACATTCGAAGAGACACAATAACTACAGTCGGTCCACGCCTCAGCATGGTACGTGAGTCGACATAATTTACTGCTTTTAATCTGATAACTGCTTCTTATCCTTTGTTGGTTTAGGTTAAAATTTTAATTCGAAAATTATTTATGGAACTTAATTGCGCTGATTAACAAGTTCTAATGATTACATTGAGATATAAAATAGCGACTTAAATATCGATCTAAATATATTTTTTAGGACTAAAATCACTCTTTTCTTTGAATATTGTTAAAATTGATGCTCGTAATATATGAATAATAAGAACTACCTCATTGTCTCTGTGTCTTTTAGGTACGCGGCCACTAACCAATGTTGGAATGACATACCTCCTCCTATTCGTAACATTACACGAGGTCATCGTTCTAGTTTTAAAAAACCTTTGAAAAACTATCTATTAACATGGCAAGCGTCGCATGAATTTCAGTAAATAAATAAATTAAATAAACTTGTTACATCATATGATCTCTGAACTAGTGCGAAATCATTTGAAAATTATATCTAATTCCACAGCTTTACCATAAACTTTATTGTATCGTATTATTAATTTGAAATTATCATGAAATGCGTCCGTGTAATTGTAATTACGTCTATATATTAATATACAGCAGGCTTTGTCTGAAAACCACCGCTGCAACGCTTCCACGGGGAAGCTTACAACTTGTGCTGAGACAAAGACCTATTCACCACATGCAACACTTGTCTCTCTTGGTTTTTGTATTTATGTATATTCTTGTAAGTACGTGTTGTATGCATTGAATAAATATATCTTTCTTTCTTTCTCATTGCAATTTTCAGTCTCCCATAAAAATATATGAGTTATTTTAGAGTAAATTTTATATTAAAACCTGTCACCGTTGAATGTTACGAGCTTTTTCACTTTTGTTGAGGTATTCTGTTTCAATTTCTTTGTTTTTGTATTATTCTGTTATTATTTTAAATATATAAATTAGTTTAATATTATATTTTATACTAGCGGGCCTTTTTTTTTTATACGTGGGGAAAGCCCTTATGGATACGCCACCCTCCCGGGGGAGAGTGTGGGTTATGTCCGACTTGCACGGACTAAAACCCCACGGTGTACCGTCCGACCGTATTGTTGGGGCGGCAAGGGATCGATCTATGCTTCTCCCCTTGAAGAGCCGCCCCAACGGTCCGCCCGGCGGAAGGTGACCGCCGGGCTCCTACCTATAGAGTCGGCTAGCGGGCCCGGCTGACGTTGTTTCGCCCTGATTACCCCCCGCAACCCCCCTTGTGGGTGGAATTTCGTAAAATCCTTTCTTAGCTGACCTCTACTCGGCGAAAGAAATATTCCTACCATATTTCAAGTCGCTACGCCTTATGGTTCCAGAGATATCGTGATGAGTCAATATATAGGTGGGAATCTCTAATATATATATATTATAAATTTTAATTTTGATCTGTTTTTCATTCGTATGTATATCACACTCATTTATTTCATTAAACTTGTAATAAATACCTAGGGAGATTAAATTAAGAACTTTTGTAATCAATACAGTTTTTATGGGTTTAACTTAAAAACAATGGCCAATGTTTTAACAAATATTTAAATTTCGAATAAGTACGTAGGAAGCGAGGGTTTTAATAATATTAATTACAAGAATTCCTAAATAAATATTTACACAACGTAAAAAAAAGGTCGTATTAACGCTTGATTGGACGAAGAATTGAATAATTCCAATGACGAATTGATAATTAAAGGAAAACACAAAGTTAAATATTCCAGAATTATCCTGTCTTTTTTTTGGCAACCAACGTTCTAGAAGATTATTACTGACATTATCAAGTAGATAATGACATTACAAGTTTCTTGCGATTCTTTTGTCTCTGTCTATTTATATGTAGATTTAAATAATAATTCAAATGTATTGTTTCGTTCAAGCTATTATACTCATACCTTGGCTCTTATTCATCCGATAATAGCCTCAAAGTTTAGAGACTATTACTTTAAAACAATGTATGAAATCCAAATATTTCACGATGTTATAGTATCATGGTGGGTATTATAATCTTTTTGATCGTCAGCCGTTTTTTTTTTTACCTATTATTTTTGGCAACCAATCTTTTAGATTGTTACTGCCATTGTCGAGTAGTTAATAAATAGTATTAGAAGTTAGTGTCGTCCGATCATTTCAATGTCAATGTTTACGTTCCAACAAGATGGTGGCTTCCTTGTTAGAACTTTCCAGGGAGTTATTGTGGCAAGTCAGAATCCATGCTCCGTGGTATTATTTCCCGTCCACATCACTTGTGCACAATAACCAAACTATGTTACGTTAAACACCACCAATATTACAAAAGTATAGAGTCAAATAACACAAGATTATGAATAGAATATAAAATCCGCTACATGATATACCAAGATTTTTTTCTTCTCGAACTGACTATGCTATTGACCTGGTAATGTCTTTACAGCTTCACCGGACTACAAACATACCAAGATTCCGCCAAAAACTCCCTATTGTCTTTTTTAAAGACGATACATTTCAATCGTAAAATAGGTGATACCTTAACTTCCGGCATTAGGGACAAAACGGATACTCTAGGCAATAAGCACAATCGAGATGATCATTTCGAGTGTTCTCGAGATAATCGCGATAATTTGATATGATTTAAACATCGTCTTGAAATTTTTACTGAACGTTGCTCTAATAATTACGCTCGACTGAGTAGTACCATTAAATCGCCCTCCGTAATGAGATCAGATTAATTAACTAGTTCTCTTTTTAATTTCACATCTATCTTGTTTAAATGTGTAAAAATATTAGTATAATTTAATAGTATTTTTTTTACTTGATACGTGTTCCTATTCTTAAGAACTTATAATATTTTGAACACAGTTATCACTCAGACAGATTTAATATTATGAAATTAAAATAGTCCCATTTATTTAGACTAGTGGGCGCCCAGTGGTAGTTCATTAATTTTTTAAAGGGATAAATATTGTATTATAATAATAGTTGTATGTTATAATATCATTGTTGAATGTAGAATGAAAAAGGGTAATTGGAAGGTAAGAGTAAAATAATACATAAAGTCGAGCATAGCAACCTCCTTCACAACATTCTTTGAAGTTCTTTATTGACAGATGTCAAAATGTTTTTTTTTATTTACATGTGTGTGTATGTTGTGTAAAATTGAAGCAGTAGTGTGAGTAATGCAAATTTTAATTAATTTAATGTACTTCTAATGCATTTTGTATAAAATATATAGCTTTCTGCACTTCTCCTCCATATAAACTTTAACTATGCCAAATTTCACGTCCATCCGTTCGCCCAATTCCGTTAAAAAGGGATACAAAGTTTAGGCTTCACGTATTAATAATATATATGATGATATAACCTCAATAAAAATGAAATTAATATTTTCAAATGAACTAAAAGGTGTAAAATAATTTATCTTGGGTTGAATAAAGATTTAAAATCTCATATAGATTCCTAAAATCTTACAAATTATTCTGATTTTTATTAATTTCTTAATCTTTTATCAACTAACAAAATACTTAATATTTAATAAGAAAGATTTAATACTAAAAATAGTATCTAATGTGACTCTACACTGTATAAACGATGGAAATATAACATCTGTTAGAATCATATACAAGTTATATGTATATCAAACCTTCCTCATAAATTACTTTATCTACTTGTGAAAACCTTATGAAAATCCGTTCAGTAATTTTGAGTTAATTGCAAACAGGCAGACAGACAGACATACGTGGCAGAGAACTTTGTTTTATATTATGTAGTAATAATGTTTGAAACGTGTTCGTTTTCGTGCGGAAAAGATTGCGCGTATAAAGACAAACAATAACAATCACGTGTGCATTCACGTACACGCTTACTCGTGTTCAATCCTGCACATTCCAATCGCGCGTGAAAGAGCGTGTAAAGGCAGCCATTACTACATAATTAAACCGGTTTTATAAAAAAAAATTTGTTCGTTTGTAACATGTCTTCGCCTATTCATTTGGAATATCATAGTCCAAGATACAGAGTAGGTATTTGAGTGTATTGATTTATGAAACGTTCTTTTCCAATGCAGTATGTATATTTTTACAAAGGTAACAAATCACAAAAGCTGTTAGTACATAAGAATAACTTTCAGGAGTTACCGATTTTTTTCTGAGGATTAAATATCATAATAGGAGTTAACTGTGAAATACCGGTAGGTAAATAACCGTAAATTAATTCTGTATTCCACCGACGAGATACCACCGCCCTCGCTTCTTCAAGATAACGACACAACAAAGGTGGTTTCCATTGAGCGTGGCCAAAAGGTTTCCTACCGACTCTTGCTTTCTCATTTTATCATAAAAATAGAAAACGGTGCGTAATAACTTCTCAGAGCTCCCTTGATGGACTTAGTTTAGTTGACTGGTCATGATAAGCTTTTATAAAGAACTTTGCTTACCTAATAAATGTGAATTTATTTTATTATTCAACCATTGTAGGTCTCGGGGTACTTCAGATTCGAAATTAAAATTATAAGCCATTGTCCAAACTAAGACTACAAATAATTAAATGTCAGATTATGCTACCGATATACAGATAGCTTCTTTTAAAGGGTTTGCAGTTATTATTACAGGAGTTATTGTAAAGGTTTTTTTTTTTATGGCGTACGTGGTAAACGAACAGGTGGGTCACCTGATGTTAAGTGATCACCACCGTCCATGGACACTAACAACACCAGAGGAGTTGCAAGTGCGTTGCCACCCTTCGGGGGGAAGGGTTAGGGGATGGAGAGGGAGAGGCGAGAGGAGAGGAGAGGGGAGGTGGGTCTCCGGCGCTCTCACTGACCGAACGAAACGCAACAATGCAAGCACTGTTACTTCACGTCGGTTTTCTATGAGAGGGTGGTACTACCCCGGACGAGCCGACCCATTCATGCTGAAACCAGTAATAGTTTCAGCGTGGCTCTACCACCATTATATATAAGCGAGATAATCAGTTTGATTTCTAAGATCAATATATTTTAAACTAGCCTCTGCCCGCGACTTCGTCCGCGTGGAATAGTTACTTTGGGCAAACGCTAATATGCAGCGGAAGCTCTCAAGAGGAAAAAAACCCCGATTATGAAACATTCTTCATTGGTGCTCCGCTCCTATTGGTCTTAACGTGATGGTATATAGTCTATAACGTTCCTTGAGCTATATAACACTGAAAGAATTTTTCAAATTGGACCAGTAGTTCCTGAGATTACCCCCTACAACGTCACAAACTCATAAACTTTACCTCTTTATAATAATTATTATATTTTAAATAACATTTATCAAAAATATTTAACAGTAATTCATTTAAATGTCTTAAATAGTTTTTTGTAGCTATAATAAGATTTCTGAAGGTAATTTGATTAGAGTTAGTAACGAAGACATTAGGGAGGTTATGTTTGTGTTAATAATGTAGTTGTTTATCTGTTATCAGAACATTCGAATGCCACGGAACTCTTGAACAACGGCAATGTGATCCGGATGAACCCTCGTGGAGAGAGAATTGCCGATAGACCCTGCCATACTTGCGATGATAAATTATAAGTGCAACATAAAGAAGATAACGAAGGTTTTTTACGACGTTTCTCAATAAAATTATTTATAACAAGTAGCTACAATAAGAGACATTTTGACGAAATTGTTTATAATTAAAGTATTTTATTCTTGTAATTAAGAGATCTTAGGTTATAATAGAAATCCATGTTGAAGTAACTATTAATGTATTAACACGGACGTATTTAAACGAAACAGACGATGCTTTATAAATATAATGTATCTGTTCAAAAATTTCGAGATCTAGACACGCATGTCTAGCGAAGTTCAAGCTAACAGAATGGCGAGCGCGCTACCGTGTGTAATATTACACGAACCATTTGGGCCCACTTTACACCCCCTCATATCTCAAAAACTATTTCACATAAACATGTCAAATTTAGCTCATGTATTGAGAGACTTGCGAGATATATATTAACATTATCTTCTGCAAATTATTATTCGAACAGAATAGACGTGTAAATAAAAAAAAAACATTATCATGGTGTTATAATAAATAAATACATACACAACTGTAATTGTAAGAAATATACATATGTAGAATGGATTTATCAAGACAATACATTTCTCTTTTTGTAATTACCAATAATAATTTCATTAAAGAATAATTTGTAATTAAAACAAGTCTCAATTTTATAAATAACTAGCTGTTACCCGCGGCTCCGCACGCGCTTTTTAAAAAATGTATTAAAGAAATGGAAAATTGTGAGTGGGTGTGTACATTACAGAAAAGTTTTTTCAAAAACATTGGTAACTACGACACTCACGCCAACTGTAACATGTAACGTGTACATTAGATATATGAATACAAATAGTATATCGAGTGGGATGGGATTTATCATCAGCAACATAACTGGAACTTCAACCTACTATATACCAAACTCAGTACTCACTAACACCAATAAGAAAGTAATGAAAATTATAAGCTATACATTATCGAACAATATATCTTAAATCTTTTATTTTATAGATAGATATAATATGCCCGTATTGTCGATATACTTAAGTTATTCTTATACGTTGCTATAATAACTGAGTTATGTAGAAGCAAACGTGGTAAATAAAACAATATGGCCGCCAAATTGACCAAAAAGATGATATAATTCATATTACATACAAATATATGTCTTTCAATTATGTATATTTATTCTTGGAGTCAGTAAGGCACACGTCTCACGCAGTTGTAACATATTTTTGATCAATTTCACACGGACGAATACATAGGTAGCAGTTAATCACTACATAGTGTACCAATTCAAATAAAAAAAGAATCATTAAAATCGGTTCACAATTGACTAAAATATCGATTAACATACATAAAAAAATACATACAACCGAACATAGTAACCTCCTCCTTTTTCGAAGTCGGTTAAAAAAAGTCCTCTGTCAGCTTATCTGTTCGCGATAAAGTCAAAAACTACCATTTTCATGCTGTTTTCACCAGTAGATAGAATGATAATTTATGGGGAAGGTTTAGGTATAATTTGTCAAGGTTTTCATTTTATTATCCGTCTCCGTCCGTATAACGTCTTCCGAGCCCGCTAGTTATCTGCCCGTAAAAGCCCCGTGAAAGTCGGTCCAATCAATTAGGAGATAGTAGGATATTGCGGACGAAGTCTTGAGAAACAAAATAAAATAGTCTAAGTTACTTCTTATAAGGTGAGTTATCTTCCAGTGAAAGTCCCGTGAAAATCAGTTCAAGCATTACGGATATTCCACTGCGTCCGAAGGCGAATAAAAAACCTAAATTATTTTTTATAAGGTCTGTTATCTACCAGTGAATACCCCGTGAAAATCGGCCCAAAGTAATGCGGACGAAGCCGCGGACAAATAAAATAGAATATGTCAACCGCTATAATTTCGGTTATCTGGCAGTAAAAAGTAAAATTCCCGTTAAAATAGGTCCAGTCGTTTTGGAGATTACCCAGGACAAACAAACAAACAGACAAAATATAATAATATAAAAATATAGACAAAGTATAAAAAAAGTTTTTTTTGGTCATTTGTAGCCATATCCATTCATCAAAAAGTTGTTATTTTAATTGTACATACACAAACTTTATTTTTATAATACGTAATAGAGAACAAATAAAAAATTGGAAATAAAAGTAGTATGAACTTTTTGAATAGGAAAACAAAATAAACTTTGAAAATGTTAGCTTTGATACTTACCACATAACTTCAGAATTGGCAGTATGGATTAATTCCTTCGCCTATGAACTATTTGAATAGGAAAACAAAATAAACTTTGAAAATGTTAGCTTTGATACTTACCACATAACTTCAGAATTGGCAGTATGGATTAATTCCTTCGCCTATGAACTATTTGAATAGGAAAACAAAATAAACTTTGAAAATGTTAGCTTTGATACTTACCACATAACTTCAGAATTGGCAGTATGGATTAATTCCTTCGCCTGTCCTATTGGACGAATATTATTACTACGACTATGAACTATTTGAATAGGAAAACAAAATAAACTTTGAAAATGTTAGCTTTGATACTTACCACATAACTTCAGAATTGGCAGTATGGATTAATTCCTTCGCCTGTCCTATTGGACGAATATTATTACTACTACTTACCACGTTACCATGGCAACGTATATAATAATAACGTAATCGCTCAAAAGCAAAAAAAGTGCCCGATTTTGAAACATTCTTCATTGGTGCTCTGCTTCTATTGGTCTTAGCGTGATGATATATAGCCTATAGCCTTCCTCGATAAATGAGCTATCTAAAACCGAAAGACTTTCTCAAATCGGAATGGTAGTTCCTGAGATCATAGCGTTCAACCAAACAAACAAACAAACTCTTCAGCTTTATATATTAGTATAGACTAGCGACCCGCTCCAGCTTCGCACGGGTACCATGTGGATATCAATTTTAATGATATACTGTTAAGGGAAATTTTGCTCTACATGACATGTACAATGTATTTAATTGGATAAGAAATAATATTGCATTGTATAAAATAGCTTGGTAAATAACACACAATTATTTTTGTAAAAAAATAAAAATGGTTACAGTGAGTTAGTCTTTAGAGATAAATATATACATACCATAACGGACCTTGTTATCGATTTTTTTAAGATATATAATTCTGTAGAACATTAATTTGATCTAACTCGTAAGGTTTAACCAGCGTTTGCGATTTAGGCGCACAATAATATGTTTGTCACGACATCACATTACATTTCATATTCTCTGTACTATAATATATATGTATTATACGTATAAACCTTTCCCCGTAATCACTCTACCTATTGCTCAAAACTGTATTAAAATCCGTTGAATAGTATAAAATATGTAAACAAATAGACAGCGGAAGCGACTTCATTTTATACTATGTAAATAAAATTTGAAATAAAAATATGTTGCTGTTAATTATTTTTTTTATTTATATACAATTCGGCAAATTCACTCATTCTTTACATTGGGAGCACCCTAACAGATATCCATGCCGTCGGGCAGCTGAGGATGTGTTATGTCCAAGCAAATCGCCTATTCAGTATCCTACAAAATTTACACTGAAAATAGAACCTACAAAATATTTTTTCTCTTTATGTTTAAAGATAAACATAACTCGACAATGTGGTCATGGCTTAAAGAATTTCCGAACTTTTGTCTTAGGAAACGATGGTATCAAGTGCATACCAGAAATAATTGCGATTACCAAGAATAAATGACAATATGTTTAAAGATGGTGAACACATTAAACTAAGAGGGACAGACTCTCAAGACTCTCCGGCATGACAGCGACTACCACCGGAGGAGGGCGTATCTCTCGGTGGTCGCCGTTGTTTTTGGGTTGTACTGTGCTTACCATCAGGCACAGTGCAGTCAATTTGCCATGCTACAAAAAAAAAGTGAAGCTGCCAGAAAGCATCTATAGATGCCTGAAATATTTATCACTTGAGAGTGGTGACTACCCAGACGGGTTTAGTAACAGGAATGTTTCATCCCACTTCCTTTTTATGGTTTCATCCCATTGACTTGATCCCTTCCCCTCCGTTTCATAACCGCAACACGCGTGCTGGTCTTCGGAGCCACAGTTTTACGGCAAATCCTATCTGGGCACGAACTAAAAAGTTCGCAACATCCTATCTTTGCCGTACCGTGAAGCTGTGGAACAACCTCCCCGCCAGTGTGTTTCCTCCTTCCTATGACATGAGGTCTTTCAGGCGCAACGTGAAGAGATACTTACGCAAGCCGGCATGACAACGGCGACCGGCGATGGATAGTATGTCTCTCGGTGGTCGCCATTGTTTTTGGATTGCACTGTGCTTATCATCAGGCATAGTACAGTCACTTTGCCGAGCTACAATAAAAAAAAAATCCGGAACATTTTGCTTCATCGAAAATTACGCAGTGTCCGAACGTACTAACCTCTCACCTATCGTTGCTTTATTATTATCTTCTATACATATAATAAGAATGTAAATCTAACGTCTTTGTATTTTTTCGATTTACGTGAAATAATTATACCAGGTGTCCAGAAATAAATAATTTAATACATTTCAATCATTTTTATAAATGTCTGTCTGTTTGTATGAACACGCATCACTGCTAAAGTACTGGGTTCACAATAAAACCTCACTAAGAAAATCTCACTCATAAAGTATATTCTTGAGAGTAACTTAGACCCATATTCTAAAACGTTTCCTCGAACGTTACTCCACTCCACTCAACCTCAGTCAAGGAAATTGGTAGTCTTAGTTGCAAAAAATCTCCTCCACTTGACGTTCCTCGAAAATTTTCCTCATTCAAGGTGAGGAAGCAACGGTCAAACTCAAGGTACGTCGGGACCTACCTTAAGGAATACTCGTGGAAGATTTACGCCATTGTTTACTGTATTCATACGTCCACGATTCGAAATAAAAGTTGATTATTATATTATGATAGTTTTTACGGGTTGATTTCTAATTATATTTGAATTATGTCTATGCGATTATCCTGAACGGAGGTTTCTATAAGATACACAAAACCCTATTGAATTTACGTCTACGAAGGATTCCAAAGAAGCTATCGTCTTCAGAAAGAAACTATCTTGAATATATTGTTGCCGCTTGTATCAACAGCAGAATTGAAAACAGTAATAGAGGTCTACTCATTTCATCTTTAATTCAGTTGTTAATAATAAGATAATAAGATATTAATATAAATTTATTATTATTTCTAATATTATATAATATAATAGAAGTTTAACATAATCTGTCCCAGTTATATAGGCTTCGTCTTACCCCAATGGATGATATCAATTAATGCTTTGTATATCATCATCACAAAACAGTTACTATAGGAGTGCTTTATTTTGAGAGTAAACTAATGGTTTTTTCAATGGGAAAGGAATCTATACGGATTTAAGATTGTAGAAAAATAATTTAATAGTAAATGAAATTGATTTCATAGATATAGTAAGGTGCAAAATATCACACACATAAACAGAAAATGTATCACTTCTATATACATTATATTTTAATTTATTTATTGAATAATAAAACACATGAATGAATTTATTTATTCTATATGTAATGGTTTATATAT
>MU158826.1:793761-823200 GCA_015888305.1 Antheraea pernyi | reverse complement strand
TTTATAACTCTAAACTTTAATATTTCATTCCCTCAAAAATGAAGTACTGAGATATAAACATTAATTTGAACTAATATACTTTTCATTCCTCCTAGGTACTGCTAAAACTATTAGGTCTAAGGTTATAGATCAAGAGTTCCAAATAAAGTTTTGCTATTTGTTTTTTTTTTTGCAAATGACAGAAATGAATATATCTCCCATGATGATGCTTTATCAAAACTCAATTACATTTATTTTATTAACTGCACAAGCAATAATAGTAAAACGTGTACTCCTGGTATAATATATTTACTGAGTAACCGAAATATACGCAATGAAGAGCGGCAAAAGACCTAACTCACTATTTCACCTCCATCTCGTTGGATATACTCGTATATTGCTTAGCGCTCGCGCCTATAGCTACCCTATATTTTTGTCTGGCGAGGGGTGAGAACTGTCGAAACTGTCTGGCTACTGAGGAAACATCTTCTAATAGTGATAATTGTGAAGTTGTAGGGGGTTATATCTGGATCTACTTAACCGATTTTGAAAATTATTTTACTAATGGAAAGCCACGTTATTTGTCAGTATCATAGTATATAATATATATATTAACCCGAAAAATGAATAGACTTTTGTGGTAGTCGGATTTGCAAAGTATTATGTGATTTTCTACTGTCTGTATCATGGCGTGTTCTGAAGAGTTATTCAATTTGATCTCTTCCTCTCCTTTTCATAGCCGCACTACGAGTGTTGGTCTTCGGAGCCACAGTTTTACGGTAAATCCTATCTGGGCACGAACTAAAAAGTTCGCAACGTTTTATCTTTGCCATACCGCGAATCTGTGAAACAATCTCCTGGTCAGTGTGTTTCCTCCTTCCTATGGCATGGGGTCCTTCAAGTGCAATCTGAAGAGATACTTACGCAGGCCGGCATGATAGCGGCGGCCGGCGATGGATAGTACATCTATCGGTGGTCGCGATTGTTTTTGGATTGTACTGTGCTTACCATCAGGCACAGTACAGTCATTTTGCCGAGCTACAATAGAAAAAAAATAAGTCGGCGAATAATGGTCGAACGCCTTTAGCCTCTGAAACCTTTGGACCGATTTTGATGGCACTGACAGATAGCTGATCTTAAATGGAGTACTCCTTTTATTTTGAAACAAAAAAAATTGGCATTGTATTCAAATATATATCTTTGTAAGGATACAAACAGACGAAATTTCAGGCAGCTGCTAGTATATTATATATTAATATTATAAAAATATATAATATAATATAATCACGCTAAAACCAACATGACCGGAGCAAAAAATGTAGACAGTTTTAAAATCTTTGTTTTTCCTTTTGAGAGCTTCCGCTTCGTATTAGCGCTAGCCCAAAGTAACTATTCCTCGCGGGCGAAGTCACGAGCAGAAGCTAGTACTTAATAAATGTACAAAATGGAACGTTTCTTTTTCTACAACTACCTGTTACCAATGACCTGTGTCTTCGTTAATAATAAATCGTTAATAATGGTAACATCCTAGCTTGACTTTCTACTTATTAAAGGTTACCTGAGACTGGCTTAGACACTTATTTCCTTTGTTAAAATGATGACTTACGATGTAACGTACATTACGTATTAATTGAGTGCAGATACAGAAGATTTTAAAATTTTGATCGTATAGACGGCACTACAGTCAAGTACATTATCTATCGACAAGATATACAAGTGTGCCTTATCATCTATAAAATTGTAATATATAGACAATGCATAAGAATACAATGTGAACAAAATAAGAGAAAGTAAATAAGAAATATACTTTTAATATCAAAGGAATTGTTGTTCAGCAAAGTTTACTAAGTAAATAATCGCCTTCGGTCTCTAATTGGACATAAACGAGATATTACTATCGAATTATAGTCTACCCAGAGTGTTTACCAAATTAATTGAGATATTCAAACTAATTGAAACTAACAGTAACGTACGAAATATGAGAATTTGTAATTATATGAAAGGATACATAGATACATGCGGCATGAAAATTATTGAAATAATCATATAGCAGCGTAATTATTTTAATTTTATCGGTGATAAGTGAGAAGAAGAAAACATGTTATATTTAAAAGAAAATAAATTATAGCACGGTACTCCTACATTAAAAATAGCAGTGACACAATTGGCATCACGTGAAAAAATTACTTTTTATTTTATACGAAAAATAGCCGTTATGCATAAAATTCTCGACGCCTAACAGGAATAGATATGAAGATTACATTCCTTATGTACAAAAACTGAAATTATAAAATGTTGAGTGACGTTAGTGCATGAATAAAATATAGAAAACTGCTTTTGATATTCTGCTTGGTAGTGATTCCTGTCTGTATTAATTATTTGTAATTCTGACTGTACGTATAAGGTTATTCGCAAATTTTGTGATAAATGGCCATTATAAAGACGATTTGATCACAAATATGACGTTAAATTATTATTTTTTGTTCGTTTGTACATTCGTATTTAACTCAAAAATGGTTTCAGTGATTTTTATGAAATTTTGTACACATTTTTTTTTTGATTTTGATAAAATTTTGCACACTGGAAATATACTCTACAACGAAACTAATCTATACCAATATTATAAAGAGGTAAAGGTTGTGAATTTGTGAGTTTGTGACGTTGTAGAAGGTAATCTCAGGAACTACTGGTCCGATTTGAAAAATTATTTCAGTGCTATAAAGTTAATTTATCGAGGAAGGTTATAGGTTATATATCATCACGCTAAGACCAATAGGAGCGGAGCACCAATGAAGAATATTTCAAAATGGGGGATTTTTCCCCCTTGAGAGTTTCCACTGCGTGTTAACGTTAGCCCAAAGTAACTGTTCCACGCGAACAAAGTCGCAGGCAGAGGCTAGTTAGCTATAAAAATATGAATCATATATATAACGATATATATATACATCGCGATAGACATCACAAATAAACGATTTGAAAAGAATTAAATCGCCATTAAATCTCAACATATATTGATTAAATTTTAAATTACTATGAATGATATCGTGATTTGTTTTTGTGCGTTGTTATAAATATTCTTAGAAATTTTAAAAACTTTGAAAGTCTTATATAATAATATATTATTTTTTTTAAATTTGTATACAGAACACATTAATCTAAAATCAATAAATTATTTTAATTGAATCTATCAAGAAAAGTTTGAAACCAATTTTAATTTGAAAAATTATTGCTCGAAAATACTTATTGTTAATAAACCGGGCGCGGAGCCGCGGGAAGTAACTAGTTTGTACATAAATAAATACTCTTTTATTTAAATAAGGGTCTCTTTGATGTAATTAAACTAGGTCTAATCATTTTATTCGAGACCTAATTTGGATTCTGGCTAATATAAAAGGATTACGACCTTGACAAAATAAAACTTAAAGGCCGACATTTTAGTACACAAAGCAGTCATTTCTAATTAGGTTTTGCTATTGTTCTTAAAATGTAGGTAAATCTCTGGAGAGTTATAGACCACGTTAAATTGTGTATAATAAAGTAGGGACCTAAAAGTCCATCTATCCACGCAAAGCTCTTGACATTGCTAGGTTTAGGATCTTAGGATTATCTTTGTAGATTGGCTGAGTAAAGTAGGAATTCGGTATAAAAGAAATATGAAGAAAATATATTGTTTTCGGAGTGAAGATCTATAAAAATTTTGAACGGAGATTCAAAACTTCGTAAAATTCGAATAATGAAAATATTTTAATAACCTTTATGAGTATATTATACGAGAACCGAGAAACTATTACACGATATTTATTAAATTGCCCACAACATGCATACTGAGAAAAAAAAAAGCCGAGGCAGTCATAATGATTGCCGACAGAAGTGACAACTCAAAACAATGAAATGAATGTGTTCTATTTTGAATTTTCATATTATACTAGCGGTCACGGCGGACGTTGTCCAGCCTTGATAATAGAAAAAAATCTAAAATTCAACCGCAGCTCCACCTAGTGGTTCCAATTGTGAATCTAAATCATTCTCGGATTCACTCGAACACGCACACAAAATTTCAATAAAATCCGTACAGCCGTTTAGGAGGAGTACAGTGACATACACACGTGCAAGAAGAAAATTATATATAAAGAAGATGATGTGAATGACAATATATCAATTTCAGAATTTGATCGTTGAAATTATTAGCATTAGTGTGGTTTTCATATCTATTGTCACTCGGAACAATAATTATATATCTACATTTTTTTAAGTCTATTGATCAATCAAACGTATGATGAGTTACAAAATATCAATATTACATATACACTAGCGGACCTGGCTGACGTTGTCCTGCCTTGATAATAAAAAAAATCCTAAAAGTCAACGCCACCTACCGGGTCTAATTGTAAATCTAAACCATTCTTGGATCCACTGGAATACGCACACAAAGTTTTATTAAAATCGGTCCAGGCGTTTAGGAGGAGTTCAGTGACATACACACGCACAGAAGAAATTTATATATAAAGATATGCCCCTATACTACGGCTCGCTAGTCTGACGGAAGCCGCGCAAGCGAAATGCGGCCGGTCATGCTTACCTAACATGTCATGATGCGAAATCATAGATTTATCTCCTGCCAAAAATACCGCTTTAAGTGCCTATAGAAGTTTTTACTTCAAAAAGATACTTAATAACGTTTAAATAATGTCCGAAAACTTATTGGCCCTGTTCCTTTAGCACCTATGCGCTTCGCCCAACTCCTCCTGCCACCGTAGCCGGACCTGAGGGGATGGGCCGGGGGGCCCATCTCCTCATTGCACGGGTCCGGCGGACGAGGGGGGGCAGCCGTTGTGTACCTGGTCTGTCCCTCTATAGGTAGGAGCCCGGCGGTCACCTTCCGCCGGGCGGACCGTGCGGGCGGCTCTACAAGGTTGATTAGCTCGAACGATCCCTTGCCGCCCCCACAAAACGGTCTGTCGGTACACCGTGGGGTTTTAGTCCGTGCGACTCGGACATAACCCACCCTCTCCCCCGGAAGGGTGGCGTATCCATAAGGGATTTACCCACGTTAAAAAAAAAAAAAAAGGTGTAATAATCAAGTCGAACTATTATTCAAAAATAAATTCAGCAAAGTTAAGGGGTGTCGAATAACATCTAAGACTTGAGACACCCAAGCCAACCTCACCTGCACGTGGTGCACCCTGCTGCATAACGAACGAGGCAATGGCGAAAGCGGGGTGGTAGGGTTTACAGCCTGACTGGGTCGCAACTACCATGTATACGGCGAAAAAGCCCGTCATAGTGATTTTGCTTCTGCGGGTCGCGTTTCGGGATCAGCCTGTGCATATTCAGCTTTTTGCAGGCCGGCATGACAGCGGCGACTGGCGATGGATAGTGTGTCACTCGGTGGTCCCCATTGTTTTTAGATTGTACTGTGCTTACCATCAGGCACAATGCAGTCATTTTGCCGTGCTCTAATATAAAAAGAAAAAAAAAAGAGAGACTAACAATTTTAAAACTTCAGCCCCGATATAAGAAGTTATTTTCAAGAAAGCGAAGCTATCCTTCCCATTGGTACAATAAATAATAATGAAGATTATACATTCGTTTGAGCACAGTATAGATATAAAAGACCGTACGGAAACTACCTACCAACGCTCGAAAACGGCACACTCACACGTACATGCGCATCGACGAGAGGTTTTACAAGGTACTCTATGGACAGCACCGCGAAGGCCTCTTAGGAGTCTCGTCGATACGCATATTTTTTATTATTTATGTCATCGGAGGCAAGGGAACAGGTGGGTCACCTGATGTAAAATGATCACCACCGTCCATAGACACTAGCAACACCAGGAAAGTCGCAAGTGCGTTGCCAGCCTGTGTTTGGGGTGAGGAGAAAGGGGAGAGAGGAGGATAGGTGGGTTTCCGGTGCTCTCACTGACCGAACGAAACGCAACAATGCAAGCACTGTTACTTCACGTTGGTTTTCTATGAGAGGGTAGTTCTACATCGGGCGAGCCGACTCATTCATGCTGGAACCAGTAATAGCTTCAGCGTGGCTCTACAGCCTAAGTGTTTTATATTTATACTGTGGTTTGAGTTTTCTTTAAATAATAACAACACAAAACAACTTCTTTTAAACAACTGTGATAGAAAAATGTTGCTTCTAAAGTAATAAAAAAATTCTAAAAAGAAGGTCTAAATCAAATCATTGAAGAAGAAAAAATATTATTCTCAATAAGTTGGTTTTCATTATTTCTAGCTAGGTGAGGTAAGTTGTTTAGTACTGGTAAAGCGATAGTGTACATAATTTGAGATAAAACATTATTTTCATCATAGAACTATTAAATTTTCTCAATTACACATTCATGTTTGTAAATATGAACATTAAAATAAAGTATCTTAGTTTAACAAATTAAGTAGAACTCAATTTCAAAACAAAACCTTTGATTCATGAAATTATGGTAATTCCCCTGCGCTTTATGTCACTAATTGCAAAATTTATAGGTGGAATTAACGATTTACGTGGTTTACCTATGTTATAGGTGTATACCTTTTATACGTGAATTCCTCCGAAAATCACTCCACCAAGGAGTGCGTTGGTATTCGAGCTTCCGTTGAACCTCCTAGTTGTGCGACGTGCTGTTGTGGCAGCTATGCTAACGCATTATTTTTAGTATTGTTTAAGTCAGTCGTTGTATATAATCCATCGCTACGTGCTGTTATACGGGATTCTAAAAATCCCTTTTTAAAAAAAAGATTTATTCACTTGACATAATATATTTATTATTTGACAAAGATTTGTTCACTTAATTATTAATACTTATTATTTAACACTGAATTATAATTATGAGGATTATGAGTGTTATGGACCGAGTCTGGGAATGAACTGCCGGGTGGTATCGAGGACCGTGAGAGGACTCGGAAAGTGCTGACGTTAGGTACTGGGAAAGGTGCTAGTTAGGAAGGGATATAGTTCTGTGGTGTTAGAGAAAGGTCAGCATATTAGGGTACAAGGTTCGGGTATAACAGCCCCCCGCGTAAAATAAAACTTTCGCAGTAAGACGCAAAGTTTTAAGAGGATGATCTTAAACGAGGAACAGACATTTCTATTCCCTCCTCAACATCAGGATCAGGAACTGTGTCTTGGGAGGTATGGAAGGAAATTACAGTTTTACAAAATTTCTTATACAGTAAACTTAAAATTATGATTATAATCGATAAAATTATACAGTAGGTTAAAATTGGATAAGTTGAGTTATATTCTAAAACAAAATTTGGATCTTCTAATAAGTTATCTATTGATGATAAAATTTGATTGTTAACAACATCTAAATCTTTTAAATTATCCAAATTGGTTTCAACAATTTTCACATGTGGTATGTTATTTAAATTAAGTCTCTGAATATTACAACAAGTATCAGTAATAATATTAAAATCGGATCTTACAGGGGTTACATTAATCTTAGTATTTATTTTCCCAAATAATTCTGTATTTCGGCATGTGGCCGTACATTTAAGAGGTAGGTTTAATAAACCTGTACCTGATATTTTTAATTCGGTTGTATTAGAATTACAATCGACTATCAACTTGGATACTTTTGATTGGACATACAGAAACTGGTTGTTATTAAGCCTGTGCCATATGTCGATGTCACCGTTAATAAATTTAGGGGTGCATTGATCCGGTAAAGAGTCTACCACTTTTAACATTAATTCAGTTTCACAACTTGGGTTAGTATTCACAGGATATTCTGTTTGAGTTTTACATATATAGATACTATTTGGAATCACTTTACATATTTCTAAGCTATCCATATTACAATAATAAAACTTATCTTTACTAATACTTACATAGTTGGAAGTAGGTACAATCAGCGAATATGAGTCTGGTTTGTTAATATTGTGTGGTACTGGTATAGGAATGGTTTTATATACATCATACATTTTATGCGTTACCAGTGGGATTTTGCAAGCAAATATTATTTGTTTGTTTGCATAGTGAGTACTCATTTCACTTATATCTATAATTACATGAATATTTTCTAAATCTAAGTTTACAGGAAGTTCCAGTGATCTGGGTAAATATCTAATATTATTTACTAATTCATAATACAATTCCTTAGGTGTAAGTACAGATGGGTGAAGAACATGGCTTTTAGTGAACATAATTGCATTTTGCAAATCTTCTATTTTAAATGACAGAGTTAACAATGCGGAAGACAAACTGTTACACAATTGATTGAGATTTGACACAATAATCAGTTTATTAGATGCTATACTCATATTTTTCAAATTAGTACTCAGATTTTCGACAGCGTTATTCAAACGTGCTTCATTTAAATTTATAGTAGATATGGTTTCGTTGAAATTCTTTAACGCGATACTGGCAATTAAAGTGTTTTGTTTAAGTAAGTTAACTAATTTCTTATTATTACTATTTAGAGTTTGAATAGCGTTATCATATCTAAGTCCATCGTTTTCATCCAAAGTGCCAATGACATGTTTAAAAATGGTACCGACGCCGGATATCCATGCGGATCTTTTTGATAGTAAGGGTAATAAGTGCGATATAGAATTATAGTCTTTAACTATATCAGTATACCGTGATGTTAGCGGTTCTAAAATATTATGACATTCTGAATCTAATATAGCGTCGTTTTGTTGACACAGAAAACGGGTAGTTCCTATGATACTGTTTATGTTATCAATATGTGGTTGAATATACGAGAGGTCGACAGGTATTAGTACATGTAATTCTTCGTCAGAAAATCGAACATGTCCTATAGGGTCAAAATAAATGCCGGGACTCTTCAAAATTGGTTCAATAAGAGTCGATTGAACAACATAGAGGTTCATGAGCATTCTGAAATAAAACATAAAACTTAATTTTCTTATAGTATTTCCGAAAAGACTAAATACAAGGCTTCTGAAGTCATGGTTACAAAATAAAAATATTAATATTAATTTGACTTAAATACTACGTGGTTACTGCTAATTTGATTTCATCATAGTGATGACGAAAGTGTCGCCTGTTAATTACGACGGAGAGTGTGTTGTTACCGTGAATTTTCACGACACGGTATGGTCCTTTCCAAACCGGGGATAAGGCTTTTCTTAACCTTAAATGGTTTTTAATAAATACAAAGTCACCTACTTTGTATTTTTTGTTTTTGGTTTTTTGGTCATAATATTGTTTCGAGATACCTTTACTTTTTAAAATGTTCTCAATAGCCTTCTGTCGTGAATAATTTAATCTGTGTTGTAGAATACGAATATAATCGTGATACGTGACGTCAGGGGCGTTTTCATACACCGAGTTAGGAATGAATGGTTTATGACCATATACTAACTCATAGGGAGTGAAATTGGTTGTAGTATGGGTACTCGTGTTATATGAATACATTGCTGTATACACATAACGGGGCCAATTAGTTTGATTTTCATCGACAAAGGATTTTAAATACTCTTTTAGAGTTGAGTGGCTCCTTTCCAAAGCACCCTGAGTCTGGGGGTGATAAGGAGTTGACCACAATTGTTTTATTTTGAAGAAACTGCAGGTTTGTTTGAACAAGTCGGCTGTAAAATTAGTGCCTTGGTCAGTTAAAATAAACTTTGGGATTCCGAAGAGCGAAATAAAGTGGACAAGACATTCACAACTTTCCTCGGCAGTTGCGCTGGATATGGGATAAGCAGCTGAGAATTTAGTTAGATCGTCTTGTAGAGTGAGTATGTATTTGAGTTTAGTGTTGCCAGATTCTGGTAATGGTCCAACAATATCTAGGGAAATGCGTTCAAAAGGTTGTGTGGAAGTGCTTGTGATTTGCATAGGAGCTCGGTTGGTTTTCCTTAGAGCTTTATTCGTTTGACATAATCCGCATTTCTTAACATATTGTTCAACATCGGTTCTCATATTTTTCCAGTAGAATCTTTCCTGAATACGTTTTAACATTCGAACTGAACCTAAATGGCCAGCAATAGGTAGGTCATGGTTTTCTTTTAATATTTTTATGACTTCCGACGGTGTGGGATAGATCAAACTGTTTTTATAAATATTAATAGAAATTTTTGTGTTGTTAAAAAGATATAAGAGTATGCTGCAAATTTTAATAGGTTGATAGTGATCAAATGGGTTTTTAAAATCGGTTATGGCAATATCAATTTCTTCCGGGTAGTTTATTATAAGGTCGTTTCTTAGACATTTGAGACTTTTATAAATGTCTTCGTAATCAGCCTTATCAAAGTGATGGACTTTTGTGAATAGGAAGTAATAAGTTTTGTTACCATGGTTGAATTTCAAGTAAGAATGTAGAGTTCTTTCCTGATTAATTATATCACTACGATTGATTACATTACCTAAAATATCATCGATAAAGTGATTTGACTCATCCATGTCGATGGATGTTGGGATTACAACAATCTTATTTTTACAATTTAAAATACTACTACTATGTTCGTGAATATTTACATTTGATTTAAATTCTTTATTACTAAGAGTTTTTAGACATTTTTTATAGGAATCATCATCGTTTAAACATTCTAATGGGTCTATACTTGGGTTTTCTACTATAGGTAATTCATCTTGTTGGTTTTCAGGAGCAGTGTCCGTGTCTTCGTTGACAGGATTTATGTTAACAGTATTGTTAATTGGAATTCGGGACAGTGCGTCTGCGTTACAATTCAATTTACCTTTCTTATATTGGATACTGTAATCATACTCTTCTAGTTTCAGGCGCCATCTAACGAGCCTGGAACCTGGGTCTTTACAGTTGAAAAGCCAGTTCAGCGGCTTATGATCAGTCACTATGGTAAAACGATGACCGAATAGATAAGGTCGGAATGTTTTAGCGCCGAAAATTATGGCAAGACACTCTTTTTCAGTGACGCTATAATTACACTCAGCCTTGTTTAATGTTCGCGATGCATAAGCGATGGGCCTATCTTTGCCGATTTCACCCTGAGAAAGTATAGCTGATATGGCGAAGTTTGAGGCATCACAAGTTAGCACAAACGGTTTACTAAAATCAGGATACGCTAAAATTGGCGCGGTAATTAGTTTTTCTTTCAATTGTTCAAACGCTAACTGTTGTGAATTAGTCCAAACAAAAGGAATATCTTTCTTTAAGAGAGATGTTAAAGGTTTTACGCTTTTAGAGAAATTTGATATGAATCTTCTATAATAGGACGCTAGACCTAGGAAGGATTTTACTTCTTTAGGACACTTTGGTACAGGGAATTCGTTTACTGCTCTTATCTTTTCTGGGTTAGGTTTCACACCTTGGTCACTTATGATGTGTCCGAGATATGCTACCTCCTTACGTAAAAACTCGCACTTGTCCGGTTGGAGTTTAAGGTTGAAATTACGGAGTTTTACAAAGACTTTTGTTAGTTTTTCAATATGTGCTGGTAAATCTGCTGAATATACAACTATATCATCAAGATAGACGAAACAATGTACGCCTTGTAAGCCTGAGAGAGCCGTATTCATCAACCTTTGAAAGGTTGACGGGGCATTCTTAAGCCCAAAGGGCATTCTATTGAATTCGAAGTGTCCTTGAGGAACACTGAACGCGGTTTTGGCTGCATCTGTCGACGAAACTTTTATTTGATGGAAGCCCGATGCAAGATCCAGCGTTGAAAAATATTTACTCTGACCTAGCTGGTCTAGTATCTCATTGATTTGAGGCATCGGGTATGTTTCTCCAATAGTTATATCATTTAATTTGCGGTAGTCTATAACTATCCGCCATTTCTTTTCTCCGGATGCGTCCGCCTTTTTGGGAACCACCCAAATTGGGGATGACCATGGGGAATTAGAGGGCTTAATTATTTGTTGATCGAGCATTTTATTGATCTGATTATTAACTTCTTGTTTATGAACTTCAGGGAATCTATATGATTTGACATTAATAGGTTGCGAAGAGGAAGTATTTATTTCATGTTTTACAGCATCGGTAGCTGTCAACTTATCGCTAGGTAAATGGAATATGTCTGAGAACTCAGAACAAATTTCGAACAATGCGTTGGACTCTTCGGAGTTTAAATGGGACATTCTTAATTGGTCAAGCACTTCTTTGGTCCTATCATTACAAGATGGGTGAGTATTATTTAATTGTCGAAATTCATTATAATTAATAGGATTAAGAGTAAACTGTAAATTTGATGATATAGGAATAGGATCATCTGATACATTAAGGACAGTAGTATTTATACGGTTATTATTTTTTACAGATACGATACAATTCGCGACGAGGAGTGAATCAGCGATATGTTGATCAACAACAATGCCTTCTTTTAATTCTGGATTTGTCACTGAGCATTCTATTATTACTTCCGATCGAGGAGGAATAACATATTGTGGTTCTTTAAACTGTAATTGGAGAACATAGCCATTTATATCAATGGATTTAGTACTGTAGTCGATCCTACATTTATACTGTTCGAATAGGTCATTGCCTATGATACCATCATATGGTATGTTTATCCCGTCAAGGATATGGAATCGATGGCCAAGAGGCTCATCTTTTTCGAGAAATAAGGCTAGCCGGAAATCGCCCATACTTTTGATGGGTTGCTGAGGGGTTATCCCCTTGACTAATACCTTGTTTTCTGATAAGTGTGGCATTTTTTCCACGGAAGATTTTTTCAATAAAGATATGCCGGCTCCAGTGTCAACGAGGAGCGACAAGGGTCTACTAGACACCGAGGTTTTGATGGTTACGCAGGGTAAGAATCGGTTCTTTATATTAATTTCGTGAACCGTAGAAGATTCGGAGTTTGCAATCGGATCACTAGTTTTTAACTTACCGTTCTTAATTTCCCGGATTTTGAATTCGGACTTAGAATTATGAATCGAGATTGGTTTAGTAGGTTTTGAAACATTATTTAATTCGACGGTTCTCTCTTTAAAAATTTTAGGAATATGTTTCATATGATCGTGTTTACCATCAGGATATTTGGATTTGAGTGTGTCGGTTTTACGTGGTAAACGTCCCGCACGACACTTAGACGGGACGCCTATTCGTTTAAATAATCGTCGTTTTGATATTCGACATCGTCTTGGATTACATTATTTTCTTGTGGTTCCGGATCGTTTGATGTTCCGATATGATTTACGCGTGGATTGTTGTTATAAGGGAATCTTGGTTTGTGTTCAAATGCGGTTTGACCATGAGTTTGGGGTTGTGGCCCGTTCCCATATTTCTTATTATTTTGTTCGCGTAAGCGACAGTTTTCTAACATATGTCCGGTCTTTTTACAATATCGACAAAAAGTTATGGAAGGACGTTTATTACCCAACGTCCATGGCCTTGAGTTACGGAAATTATCATTATTTTGTTGTTTATAAATCGATTCAGTCTGTTTTGATTTTATTGGTGTAGTTTTGTAAATAATTTGCTGGATTTTCTCCTCAGAAACGGCTAAGTTTATAGCATCATTTAAATTTGTAGGAGTTCTACTCCTTAATATAATGGATAATCTCGGATGTAAACCTATAGTAAATATGTGTAATGCTAAATCCTCCATGGCTGCCAGACGGCCAGCCAATTCCTGTTTCTTGGTATTGGAAATTTGTACTTCGGTTAATAATTGAGATAAACATGTTTCTACACGTAATGCATATTGGATTACTGTCTCATTGTTACTTTGTTTACAATCCTGTAAATCAGTTAGGAGGTGAGCGTAATGTTTCCTTTCACCGAATTGGTTTTTAAGGAATTCTTTTAGACTACTCCAATTTTCAAATTCTTTAATGGAACATGCTGCTTCCGCTTTACCTTCTAGCTGACACAGTGTGTATTTAAAAATATATTCTTGTTGATTAGCATCTGCCAACGAATATGCATTGTTGCAGTTATTTATAAACGCGTTTAACCGTTCCCGTGATCCATCGTAGGGTTTAATAAATTTAAGTAGAAAGGTTAACGGTAACGTTACGGTTACATTTTCGGATTCAGTAGTGCCTTCCTTTTTCTTTGTTGCCATTATGAATATTGAATATTAATATTTAAGACTTATGATAAAATAGAAATGAAAAATAACAGACAAGTACAAAGAATGCAGTTATTACCCTGCCTACCTACTAAGTAGACACGGCGTAACGTTATATGTTTACTGCTAACCGGGAGCTCAACGTAATTCCCAGTATAGAGATAAGAGTCGTTGGAATTCAATACACGGTTGCGCGACCGTGTGGTCTTAGGATGAATACGATGTTTACGAATGTTATGTATAATAATTAACTTAATTAATTATCTTAAAAAAGTAGGAACATATTAAAATAAACACTGATTTTCACTAGATCTTGAAGTCACTATGGGCACATTGGAAGTAAATTAAAATAGTCACTTACAGGATAATCTTCATGTTTTGTTATGCACACGGTTGTGTGCTGGACTATGCCTTGGATGTCCTTGATTGATGCAGGATCAGGATGTGGTAACAGTAGCCGCTGTGGCCACTGTAGTCACCGGTGAGTGCACCACTATTAGTGCAGAGCCCCTGTAAGGCTCTATGAAACAACGGCAACTTGAGGTATCTTATAAGATGACCCTGAATACACTTTGACACTTTTTGACACTTTTTAGCACACTTATACTTTTAGGTACTTTTATTATTTTATTGTGCACTTTATGATATTATTTATATTGGAATTATTATTTTAGGTCCATTATGAGTTTCGGGGCGTTACCGGGATATATATATATATACATATACGAGAACCCGGTATCCCACCGCTGCCACCAAAATGTTATACGGGATTCTAAAAATCCCTTTTTAAAAAAAAGATTTATTCACTTGACATAATATATTTATTATTTGACAAAGATTTGTTCACTTAATTATTAATACTTATTATTTAACACTGAATTATAATTATGAGGATTATGAGTGTTATGGACCGAGTCTGGGAATGAACTGCCGGGTGGTATCGAGGACCGTGAGAGGACTCGGAAAGTGCTGACGTTAGGTACTGGGAAAGGTGCTAGTTAGGAAGGGATATAGTTCTGTGGTGTTAGAGAAAGGTCAGCATATTAGGGTACAAGGTTCGGGTATAACAGTGCGTTACGTATAATTTTCCAAATTAATAAATCTTCATTTAGTGTATGTTCTAGAGTATCATGTCTCCACACTACATTGAGACACGACAAGAACAAAAATAAAACTACATTGATGACCCCGACGTGGAAACTATACTGTAAAGATCGTTCTCGCTCTACCGAGCATTTCCTGTACTTCGGCTACGCCCGCACCCGCACTCACCCAAAGCCTGTGTACCACGCCACGCTCCGTAGCCACGCTGTAGCTATTACTAGTTTCAGCACGAATGGTTTGGCTCGCCCGGGATAGTACCACCTCCTCACAGAACACCGACGTGAAGTAACAGTGCTTGCATTGTTGTGTTTCGTTCGGTCAGTGAGAGCGCTGGAAGCCTACCTCCCTTTCCCTATCCCTCCCCCATATACAGGCTGGCAACGTACTTGCCACTCCCCTGGTATTGCTAGTGTCTATGGACGGTGGTGATCACTTAACATCAGGTGACCTACATGTTCGTTCGCCTCCTTTTGACATAAAAAAAACTTTTTCTCGTACATGACATATTCGAGATCATCACTTTCAATGCAATGTTAAATAGTAATAAGAATAAATAGAATAAACCAAGGTATTCTTTGTTTACTCTATTTTAATTCTCGAAATTTTAGACCCCATGTACCTTCCTAACGATGGTCAGACAGATATGTCTTTTTTAATGAACACTTCTAAAATCGAATAGTCTTAATCCCGTGATTGTGAACTGCAACAAGATTAAATAAAATACATAAAAAAGCTTATTTATTACACAAATTGATTGCCACATACAATACTTTCCTTGAATTGCTCATTTGTGATTAATTTGTTTTTACAATATTTATATGTCAACTAGAGCATTACTAATGTAAAAAAATTAGAACATTCAAGATACTTGGACCTCTTCTCCAGAGAATGGCAAATGTCGCGATTTTTAGCTAAATTCATCCAGATCCTGTATCTACAGATTCTGATTCTAATTCGTCATTCTACCTTACCTTTGGCCTGCCTCTACGTCCGTGAAGTTTTGATATTTCATCAGAAAATTTGAATCTATAACATTCTTCGCGTTTGTAAGCAACATGCTGAGATATAAATGATGGAAACATCATTAGCATAAACTTAATTGAATATATGGGTAACTCCTATAGTATTTTAGTAAAAGCCTCTAATGGTTTTACGAAAATAATATTTGAAATAAATAAAATATAATTTTATATAAGACAAGGTACGAAAGGTTTTAGCTTTAATGTCATCAGGTTATGACAGGCCTGATAAGATCATTGTAAAACAATGCTCTTAGCATTGTAAAATGCCTCTAAACAAATGGAGTGAAAAACATTACATTTTTTATCCCCCGCGTAATGGCGGAGTATAATTTAATTATATTACTATTTGTTAGCGTCACAACAATTAGTAAATATATATTTAACATTCTGTAAATTAATAATATACAGTGCTTAGTAGTATAATATTTGGATGATCAACTTTGCACGGTGTCTTATAAAAATATATATATAATATATTAAGGTAAATTTAAAACATAAAGTATAATCTTCATACGAAATTCATCTTAAATCGTTACAAGCTGTTTCCGGGAAACGAATTACAATGCTGCAGACTAAGAAATAAACTGGAATATTATTTTTATAATATCCATTATATATAATATCTACAAGATTTAGACGAATTATTATGGTATAATTAACTAAGTATCTAGCTACTTTACAAAGAATCTAGTAAGACGGCGAAATTAATAAAACACTATAAACCAAAATAAGACTTGATACTGGATCAAGATATTTTATTTTTAATCTTTTTGTTCGCATAAATATATTCTAAATTAATAAGATATCGGGAGAAAAAATTGGCCGCCATTTGATACACGCGTCTCACTCCACTTCCCGTCGACGTGTCGCAGGAGAAGATTAGATTAAGGTAAGATTTTGGTTCTGTTGATTACGTCCAATCAAACTATATCAACTGTTCACTGTTATATACATAAGCTTTGCTCACTTAATTGTATTAGAGATATTTGTGTTAAAAATATTTTGAACAATTCATTTAGCTGAATTCTCATTTATTGAATTAGGAACAATAATTATTTATTCTGATTAAAACGATGGCTGTTGATGCGATGATGGCTAAGTGATTGTTAAGCGTATTCAGGTATCGCGACGATCAAACTGGTCACTCCATGCTACAGCCTCAGTAAGACTAGTAACAATTGTTAGATTTTATAACAAAGTCCCAAAGCACATTACCGATTTTTTTTTTATGTATCATAGGGGGCAAACAAACAGGGGGTCACCTGATTTTAAGTGATCACCGCCGTACAACACCAAGGAAGTCGCAAGAACGCTGCCTGCCTGTATTTGGGGGAGGAGGAGGGGCCGATGACGACGGAGGGGAACGGACACCCGTTCGAGTCGACGGTCCGATCGGAACTCCTAGCTAGGCGGGCTTAGTACCACCCTCTCACAGAAAACCGACGTGAAGTAACAGTGTTTGCATTGTCATGTTTGTTGTTGTCATTTTGCACCTTCAAACTGCCCCCCCCATGTCGTAAGTTGGGAGTTCTGAAGGAACCCTACGGATCATAACCCGTAGTTTACGCTCCTCTTCGAGAGAGTGCGTGAAATAACCCCACTGGTTGTCCCGAAGGAAACGAGTGAGGTCACGATGGGCGGTGGACGTGGCTACCTTCACCTGAATACCTACAGCGGTATTCACAGCGGATGTGTAAGGGATGCCTGCCGTTTCCAGCAGGCTAGAAATTTCAACCCAAGACGCTTTGTCTTGGATCGTAACGGGCGGCGGTGTGCGGGGCTTTTTGCCCGAAACTGCGGAACCCGCAGTTTTAGGCGAAGCGGGTCTAGAGGGCGCTGGTGTCGTCTTTGGCACTTTCGCGCCATTGACGTTAACGATCTTTTTGGAAGGCAAGTGGCCTTCCGGATCGGACGAGGAGTTTGAGCGCTTCTTGCGCGGTTTGCGGTGCGTGACGGTGGTGAAGCCATCGTCCGCAGTAGGGGCTTGCTCGGCAGGAGGATCTTGCTGAGCAGGAGGGTCTTGCTCCATATCGGAGGGAGAATCGGAGTCGCTATCATCGCTATCGCGATCGCGATCGGGTGGGATGGGAAAATTGTTGCTTGCCTCGATCTTGGCATAGATCGAGGGAGCGGGCTTGGAGGAGTGAGGGAACTCGATGCGACGCTTCGCAGCGTACGCATCGTAATCGTCTACGAGAAAGATAGAGTGAATCGCGTATTTACGTCTATCTTCCCCTAAAAACGACCGTTCAATAATAATAATTTTTGTTATGTCTATTTTTAGATTTCGGTGCCGTCGCCGTAAAGTAAATTTAAATTCGATCTTATTAAATGCGTGTTGCGATACATGTATATCTATCGCATTTGCTTTTCTGTCTCTATTTGTTATAAGCAAATGGCAGCTCGCGCTTTCACTTGTCTTTTATTTTCAAAACTTTGAATTACTGTCAACGCAATATACGTAATCTTAAACAAATTCTGTATGAAGCACGACCGCTCTACAGGGCGTCGACCATGCGACTTAACCGCTTGGTTGCTCTTAACCTTTTTCTACGCAAAATTAACTATGCCTACCGGAAATATCCTTGAGAATAAACCGTTTTAACGTAGAGAGATGATGGTTTAAAGGTAGACAAGTTCGTGCGTGTCCGTCCTTTTTTTACATGGCGAAATCCCTACGGATAGCCATCTTAACCGGGCGGTGGAGTCGACCGTCCTGTGTTGCGTACCGTAATCGAGGTGACGTAGCACGTCGTTTCCCTTCCCCGCTACATCACCCGCCCCCCGTTAACATCTATAGTACTTCGTCCCCGCCAACGTCTGGCACTCCTTAGTACAGTCGCGCACAAACTTGTTGGATTATACTGACTGCGTTGTGAGTGCCTTTATTGTAAAGGCAACAAATTGACTACGATGTAGCTGGTGGTAAGGAATGATGAAGAAGACATGATTTAATAAGGTATTTTATTGAACTCGCGTGGATAAGTTACGCGCGAAATATATGATTATTTATATAAACGAAAGTTAACTGTCGAATGTGTGTAAGCTCATAAGTTAAGAACTGCTGCATCTATTTGTCGAATCCTTGGAAAAGTGAAGAAGTATATAAAAAGAGAGATAGTGAATGAGACGGTTTTTTTAACGACATAGCAGTTACGACTTTGTGACTGACTAAGTACTGTACAATTAAAAGAAAGCGACAATTCTTAATTCTCATATAAGATAGAGTGAATCGCGTATTTACGTCTATCTTCCCCTAAAAACGACCGTTCAATAATAATAATTTTTGTTATGTCTATTTTTAGATTTCGGCGCCGTCGCCGTAAAGTAAATTTAAATTCGATCTTATTAAATGCGTGTTGCGCCCGCGCTTTTGTAATCGATCCTTTTTAGTTCCCGCACACATCGCGGTTCTCAGTAATATTTCGAGCCTAGGTCGTCCCCGCGCGGAACCCTCGTGATATTATTTTCGCAATACAGTGACTCATCTACATCACTTGAACACACATATGAGATCATCTCTCTCACACACGTGCACATACATACACATGGTGGGAGGGTTTTGTTTTTTTTCCCTCAACAAACTGAATCGAATAGGTTTAGTTCGTTTCATTCAGATATACACGTATTCATTTGTGAATCATGCAATTTCGACTGTATGGTTCACAAATGTATATATGTATGAATAGCTTAGAATAGTTAGCTAGGTTAGACGCGACTTTTTCCAGGTAACATCCCAAGCCGAGGTGCGCATGCGCCCTTGTGTATGTTACCTAAAACCCAAATCGGCTGAGTGCCTTAAGCGCTCGCCTTAGTAGTCCGGTGAAGCTGTAAAGACCCTGCAGGGTCAATAGCGTAGTCAGTTCGAGGAAAAAAAAAACCGCCTAGCTAGCTACTACCCTCTAGACGAAAATCTGCCCCTAAGCACCTGTAGCACTGTTCTGGTTGCTGTACTTATGAGCCAGAATATTATTTTAAACTCTTTCTCTTAGTTTAGTGTGTTTACCAGCTTAAACCACATACTAATTTAACAGTGCGACCGGTTAGATGCCAGCAATATTTTTACAGGATAATCATTAGTCGATTCTCACTCTAAATCAATTTAAAAATGGTTCCTTGATATTTGACCTACTTATCTAGAGAAAAACAAAAGTGATATACACTCAACATCAGGTGAATTACGCAAAAACGAACTTGTATAATAATAAGGAAAGCAATGAATCACACCGTGCCCCGCAATCCCGTCCGCGTTCCGCATCTCGACCTGCGGTCCCCATCCATTTATTCAACCGCAATTTTACCGTCCATAAGGTTTTTAGTTTTTGTTTATGATCTTATCATATTTTATTTACATGTACAACATTTGACAATCTTGAAAAATAACGTAGACTATTCGGAACGGCTAAAATTGTATTTAGTTAATTTTGAAATGTAACGAAACAATTAGTAGACTAGACCCATCACATCCGCCATTATTATTCAAAGTTTCTAACCTAGATTTTGATTATATAAAATCAAATAATGTATCGCGATTTCAATACTTCAAAGCAGATTATGACAGTATTATTCAGAAGCTTAGTGATTGTATCGTAGGAATACTGTGGTGACGTACCTGCTTTCTCGAGGTGTCGAGCCGCAATATTCTGGATACTGAGTTTCCAAGGCGCTGGTTCTTGTTTGTTCCGTGTACAGTACAGCACAATTGCACGAAAGGGTTTGTCGCGAATATTGGTCTTTTGGGGCTCGTAAAACCGCCAGGAGAAAATCGTAACTTTCGCGTAAGACCGAACAGACACAGAGAACTGTTGTATCTGATTTCGAATACTGGACGTTGTGGCGCGGGTGTTCGTGCGCGTGCACCAATGGGCGTGCAGCAAGGTCCGCCAACCACATTCCTTTTACGAACTATGCACAGATTATGCTCCGAATTATCACAGTACAAAATATATCGGAGGCAAATGTAAAATATAAACGATAATAAAATATTTAAGAAAAAAGAACTGTTACGGTACGTAACATGCCGCTCACCTTAAAAGAATGAAATTCTTTTAACAAAGAAATCTACAACTATATGAAAGGAAATGAAAATGGTATTAAAATTAAACTACAAAATAAATGTTAAAGTTACGTTATGATACTAAGATACAATTATTCAAATGGAAGAGGACATATCTTGACGACAGCTCTTTTGAAAAAGTTAGTGCCTGCTTGTAGGGTCACTACACGAGTTACGTTATCAGAGCCTGGATGTAGTGCATGCACACGAGCCAATTTCCATTGGAGAGGCGGTAGATTATCGTCACATATTACAACAATTGTACCTTCACGAATGGGAGTACCACGATCATCGTACCACTTGGTACGTTGCTGGATCTCGTGTAAATATTCCCTAGTCCATCGTTTCCAAAAATGTTGGAGACATTGTTGTACCCAATGCCATCTTTTAAGTCTAGTAGGATTAGAATCACTTAATGATACTTGCGGGATCGCTGTTAAAGGCCCTCCTATTAGAAAGTGTGACGGAGTTAATGGTAATGGATCTCTGACGTCTGCACTCAATACACAGAGGGGACGTGAATTCAACACAGCTTCGATTTGGCATAAGAGCGTATGCATCTCGTCATAGGTCGTTACTTGTGTACCTAATACGCGATATAAACAGTGTTTAAAGCTTTTAACCGCGGCTTCAAATAACCCACCGAAATGTGACGCATATGGTGGTTGAAAATGCCAGGTTATACCTTGTTGCAACGTCTGATACTGTAATGCATCTTGTACTGAGTCAGTTTTGAGGAATTGATATACTTCTTTTAATTGGTTATTATATCCTACAAAGTTTTTACCACAGTCAGAAAAGATATCCGTGCATAAACCTCGCCGTGATGTAAATCTACGTAAGGCTACCAAAACTGCTTCACTCGATAATTCGGACAAGAGTTCAAGATGAACTGCGTTTATACTCATGCATACAAAAACTGCGATACGTTGTATATATTCACGAAAAATGAAATGTTTAATTAATCGACGTAACGATGAATTATATTCCGATACAGTAATATAATTTGGAAACGATATATGTTGCTTGCAAACTCTGAATTTCACCTTTTGATAAAAGCGCCAGACGTACGAAGTAACGCGAACTAATTTGTTTACGTTTGAATACCTGAAAATTATACCTATGTCATCGATCGGGCTAGATACGGTACACGATAGTATATTTCGTTTTTCTTTGGAAGTAGAAGGAATTTCTTTACGTGGTATCGCCTTGATAAAACCGTAAAACCACATATCGTTGTCCGACAGTGTAGAAGGCAGTATACCTCTGACCCGGGAATCCGCCGGGTTGTCATTTACCATTGGAGCGAAAGGCATAAACCCGGGCCGCTCACCTTGATCGATTGGCATTTGAATAGCAGATAATATCTCTTGTGTGTTGATATGTATGTGTGTAGTTGATAAGTATGTTGAGTGTGATATGTAGTAGTGACTACCCGAAGTAGGAGAGAGAAAGATATGTAAGTACTCCTGTAAGCAAACGTGATACTTGAGCTTGAGCTTCGGGTTCCGACGTTGTAGCCGTTGTTCCAACTTATAAAATCGTGTGAGGGCGACGTCCCTTGATTCACCTAATGGTTTTGCATCAGGTTTAAAGGGGAGAGCCACCTCGTAACGTCCGGTTTCATCGCGAGTGTATGAGCTTTCGAACGTTTTTTCACATAACTGTTCCTCGAGTGTTAATTTTTTAACCTCAGGAACTGACTCCAGTTCCCAGAATCGTTTTAAGTCACCGTCATCGTAAAATGAGCTAAAACAAGCTTGAATTGGGGATGGAGTCGTAGACTCAAGCGAAAGTTGACCTAACAACAAGTATCCGAATATACTGTTTATAGCGATTGGAGAGCCAGGCGTACCCGTTATCACGTTACCTAATAATATGTGGGATAGGATATCCGCACCTATAAGTAATTCAACCGGCTGTGGAACATAATATAACGGATCTGCTAAATTTAAATTTTTTATATGTGGCCACCCTATCTTAGGTAATGGCACACTGGGCATTCTAGGAATTAATTTTGTTAAGATTAACGCATCTAACGGTATTGCAGGATGATCTGTGTTCTTAGGTTTGATACAAATTGATACCACACCTCTAGGGTGGACTGGTTCGTCATCACCTATTCCGTATACGGGTATGTTCAATTGACGTCGTTTTAAACCTAATCGTTGAACGCAGGACTCCGTAATAAATGAAGCTTGACTCCCGGTGTCAACCAAACACCGTATAGTACCTAGATTCTGCTTACCTATATGCAGATCTACGAGTGCGGTTGATAATAAAACCGTATTTCGTACGTTTAACGAAGAGTCGAATGACGTCATTGCAACCTGAGAATTATTCGTCGCGGTAGCAGTTAACATGCTCTCCTGCACAGAAGTCGAAACAATCCCGCTTTGATCTAAATGAATTAAGGTATGGTGCCGCTTAGAACAAACTCGACAAGTAAAATTTGACCTACATTGTTGTACAGTGTGACCCGTGTTTAAACAATTAAAACACATCTCTTTTTCTTTTACAAAGGAGTGTCTTTCGTTTGCCGATACATTTAGAAATTCAACACATTTTGTAATTACATGTGGAGCGTTACAATACAAACAATTTTTAACCGTAACTTTATCAAAATAAGGTCGAGATTTGTTCAAATCCTTTTCGTGTATTAAGTTTGCCGTGAACGCACGACGCGGGCATGACCTTGGTTTCGAGCGCGGTCGCGGGAAGAAATCACCCCTGGCTATGCCGTCGCTACTAGCATGCGCTTGCGTTCGATATTTGCCTACATTATTGTTATCATTACTCATAATTTCGCACGCGGACTGTTCTCGTTCGAGAAAGGTAATTAACGTGTTAACATTCGGAATGTCGGATGGCGTATGCAGTGATAGTTCATATCGTTTACGTATCGTGTTAGGTATTTTACGTAATAGGATATTTAATAACAAGAAACTCCATTGTTCTGTAGGGAATTGCAACATTTCTAAAGCTTTAATATTTTCGTGGTAAATATTTAATAAATTACGAATGCTTTCACCCGACTCAGTACAGTTATTTAAATCCAAAATACGGTCTAAATGTTTTGATGCAATCGCTCGGGTATTTTGATAACGCGTTTTTAACGTCTCATACGCGATGATGTAATTTTCGTCGGTTATAGGTATAGATTTTATTAGATTGTACGGTTCACCCTTCAATGTTAACAGTAGGTATCTAAATTTCTCACAAATTGAATATGCTGTATTTTGATGAACTAGGGAATTATATAAATCAAAATAAGGTGGCCAATCCGTGGATTCGCCCCCGAAGGTAGGTAACGGTAAGGTCGGTAATTTATATAAATTATGACCGTTATCATTGCTATGGGTAGGTACATTATTCTGGAAAGATCGGCTCATTCGCCTGCACTCATCATCTAACTCTTTTAATTCGGTTGCATGGCTCACTATTGAATAATAGATGTCGTTAAAGTTTTTACGGTATCCTAACTGTTCATCTCTATCGAATTTTTTTAATTTCATAAGCGACCGTTCTATTTTATTTTGTACCTTCAAAAACTTTCTTTGTACTGATATAATGTCTTTAGATCTTATTTTAAATTGTTGATCATCCGTATCATATAAATTTAAAATATGACTAATGTCATCAATGATGACTTCGCGTTCGAATATGTCTTGTTCTGCCATTATTTCGGGACGCGTAACGTCGCTACGAAAATGCTTATACAAAAAAATTACCCTACGTATGTACTGTGATATCACGAAGCAAACGATCCGGTTCGAACGGGTCAAAATATGTATCGTAGGAATACTGTGGTGACGTACCTGCTTTCTCGAGGTGTCGAGCCGCAATATTCTGGATACTGAGTTTCCAAGGCGCTGGTTCTTGTTTGTTCCGTGTACAGTACAGCACAATTGCACGAAAGGGTTTGTCGCGAATATTGGTCTTTTGGGGCTCGTAAAACCGCCAGGAGAAAATCGTAAATTTCGCGTAAAACCGAACAGACACAGAGAACTGTTGTATCAGATTTCAAATAATGGACGTTGTGGCGCGGGTGTTCGTGCGCGTGCACCAATGGGCGTGCAGCAAGGTCCGCCAACCACATTCCTTTTACGAACTATGCACAGATTATGCTCCGGTGTTTATCACAGTACAATATATACCGGAGGCAAATGTAAAATTTAAATAATAATAAATATATATAAGAAAAGAACTGTTACGGTACGTAACAGTGACCATGAACTGTCAAAGGATTGAAGGGTGTTAAACTTTAAACAGTAATGTATAAACTTTAAATAATGTATAAAATACTAGTAAATCGTGAAATATTAGAAATAAAAAGAAAATGCTATACGGATATAAGTAATAAGAATTATTGCAGTACAAAAAGCTGTGATTAAATAACACGATAATATAAAATTCCTCCAACTGTTATTCCTGATCCGCTTTTCTACAACGCCTACTCGCTTCCTCGAAAGCCAAATTACATAAAGCCAGCATTATTTAGGGAAGTATTTTAAACTTACTTCATGTTTTCCATTTGTACCATCTGCTAAATTTCACTCCATGTGTTGGTTTATGACTTTTGTTAGCGCATTACTTTCATCCATAAGCCAGTGAGTTCATCTGCTAGGGATTTTGTATACTTTTAAGTAATTTAATTGCGTGTAATAATTGCCTACTTTCCCACGATTACGATTGCTTCAGTTTTGATGGCAAGTCTTTGTTTTCGAACTGACTACATTCTTGGCCTGATGGGCCTTCAAAGGTTCACCGGACTAGGACGAGCGTTTAAGGCACTTCGCCGCTTGGCACAACATCAAAGGTTGCCAGTGAGGCCGAACCTAGAATTGGGCTTGCTGCCTTGGATGCAACACTATGAATCTGTCTAAGCTAAACTAAGCTAGCTATTTATACATATAAGAATTCGTGAGACACACATGTGTACCGGAAATGTATGCCACAAAAATTAACACGTGTTTTTCATGTCTCTCTTGACGACTCGAGAGTTATTAATTTGAAAGTGTTACGAAATTAGTAGGTAACGATAATATTATCTACAGATATAGAATTATAACGGTAAAATATGCTAGACATCTCCATTATGAGAATAAAGAATACATGAATAAGATATGAAGCTGAAGATAGTAATAATGTATTTGCAGAATTATAGCAATAAATTTTACTGGGAATCGATTAACAACAGGCACTTTAGTAAAAAAAATCTATTGTATTTCACGATAATAGAAAAAGTTTAGTGAAATTTTAACACAGCTCTTTTATTCCGGGTCGATGTTCGTGAGTATTGAAAATGCTATTTCAACCGAATCAAATAAAAAGTGAGGTATTGAATACAGATATTCAAATAAAGCTCTTTATAATACTATACAAAAGAATGTCTCTAAACAATGGCTTTAGAAAAAGCTTAACAATTAATTGAAATGAACTGAAAACGAAAATATAACTTATATACACACATATTTTGTATAGAAATAAAGTATTTGTATGTCAGGTACTGTAATCTTCTTATATCTAAATATTTATATTTCAACCTTATTTAATCATTCATAACCATTAAATATGAACTAGGATTAAAATGTAATTGTATATAATTGGTTAAAACTGTAAACATATCAAGTACATTAAAACGAAAAAAAAAGGATAATTATAATGAACACTGAAAGAATTTCTGGTCCGGGAAATTCAAACGTCAGCAATGACAAATTACGTAGAAATGTCTCCGTTGAGACACATTTTTTATGGGGAACAAATATGTTCGCACTAATGAAACGAAAACTATATTTTTAGATACCAGGATTGGATTTATATTAAAAAAATAACACAATTACACACATACCTCTACACGACAATTTACATCAACATTTTAATAACTCAAGTAACACAATCAACCATTAAAACACACTGAGATAGAAATAACAGTGTAAATTGGAAAGAACTGACGCAATACAACAATAGTCACGCAATATAACCTTCCAGAGAAACGACCGAGCAAGAATGTCCCCAATGGCTTTTTTTTTTTTTTTTTCTCGAACTGACTTCGCTATTGACCTAGCAAGGTCTTAACAGCTTCACCGGACTACTAAGGCGAGCGCTTAAGGCACTCAGCCGATTTTATTTGGGCAACCAGCTCAAGGGTGCACGGCACACCTCGGCTTGGCTGTTGCCTGTTCATGCAATTCGCGACCTATCAAAGCTAACCTAAGATAAAGCTAAACTAATCATAGATATAAGAGTTGTTGAAACATATATGTGTACCAAGCATACATATTTCAACAACTCCTATGTGTATTTTGTATCGGAAAAGATTCTAAACTATTGCAGTTCGATACGGGAAAAAAAAGAAAAACCCATCCACTTTATGTGTAAGCGTGTGAGCGTGCACGTGTGTGGAGGTGATGTGTGTAATGTTGTTGCAGTGATGTATGGGTGTGCGGCACGAAATCCGAACTGCTCAGGTGGCAACAGATCTAACTCTGATATGGAAGCTTGGAGACGGTTCAGAAGGAGCCGCTCGTACAGTTTCCCTAACGTGTCTAACAAACTGATAGGGCGATAGCTATCGGGAAGCGTAGCTTTCTTGCCGGACTTGTGAATTCCTATCACTACGGCCTTTTTCCAGACGGCTGGAAAGTGACCCTGGGACATGGCCGCATTGAAGATGCAGACCAATAGAGCTATGATACGATCAGGAAGGAGCTTGAGAACCTCGTTCCTGATCCCATCGGGACCTGGGGACTTCCTAAGTTTTAGACGCTTGATGGCATCCGAAACTTCCTCGAATGTAATGGGGGTTAGGGTATCCGCCGGTGGAGACGCGAGCGCGTGCTCTACCGATGACTCGATCGATTCAATATGTACGGTGTCAGTATTGGTTGTGTTCGGTGAACACTGCTTTTCTAAACTCGCGGCGAGTGACTCCGCCTTGTCTAAACTATCGAACGCGGGTCCCCAATGGCTCGACCGACTCCCTTTTTATAGCGTTTCACTAATGTACGATCAGCCGAGATCAGCCGATAAGTTCGACTAATGGCGTCGAGATCGGCCTATAAGTTCAACCAATGGCGTGTTAAGTCAATAGTACGGATAATTCTGATACAGTCGTCTGCTAACAATATTTATTTGACGTACATCAAACTCGAACACAATGTTTAGAAATATTAAATCTGGAAAAAAAATTAAGTGAAACTTCTTGCGGCACGATAGAACACTTTATTGTGGTTATGCGTTACCAGTTCCTATTGCTATAGTTTTTTTTTTTTCGAACCTACTATGCTATTGACCTAGTAAGGTTTTAACAGCTTCACCGGACTGCTAAGGCGAGCGCTTAAGGCTTTGGTTATGCGTTACCAGTTCCTATTGCTATAGTTTTTTTTTTTTCGAACCTACTATGCTATTGACCTAGTAAGGTTTTAACAGCTTCACCGGACTGCTAAGGCGAGCGCTTAAGGCACTCAGCCGATTTTATTTGACAACTAGCTCAAGGGTGCACGGCACACCTCGGCTTGGGCTGTTGCCTGATACATGCCATTCGCGACCTATCTTTTTTTTTTTTTAACGTGGGGATATCCCTTATGGATACGCCACCCTCCCGGCGGAGAGAGTGGGTTATGTCCGACTCGCACAGACTAAAACCCCACGGTGTACCGACAGACCGTTTTGTGGGGGCGGCAAGGGATCGAACGAGCTAATCAACCTTGTAGAGCCACGGTCCGCCCGGCGGAAGGTGACCTACCTATAGAGGGACAGAACGGGTACACACCGGCTGCCCCCCCTCGTCCGCCGGACCTGTGCAATGAGGAGATGGGCCCCCCGGCCCATCCCCTCAGGTCCGGCTACGGTGGCAGGAGGAGTTGGGCGAAGCGCCTTCTCCTCCTTGCAGAAGGAGGCCATCGTTCGCCAAGCCTGTTCGCAGCCGAGCATGGCTGAAACCACGCTATAAGTCCGTTCCCACGGCCGCCGCCAGGATGCGGCGCTGCTCCTCCCACGCAGCACACTCAGACAGCGTGTGCTGCGCGGTATCTTCCTCAGCGCCGCACTCGTGGCAGGCGGCTGTCGGCTCCCTGCGTGCGATCCGGTGCAGGTACCACCCGAAACAACCGTGTCCGGTGAGTACCTGCACCAGTCGGAACGTCAGGGAGCCCCACTCCCTGGCAGTCCACTCCCGCAGGACCGGGCGGACGGCGTCCACAGTGAACCGCCCGAACCGCTCGTCCACCAGGTCCTTCTGCCACCTTTCGACGGCGTCCTCCCTTAGACGCCGTCTCTCCGCCTCTACCTCCCTGGGAG
>MU158826.1:778795-791548 GCA_015888305.1 Antheraea pernyi | reverse complement strand
GGGGTCACTCCGAAATATCGGAGCGCCTCCCGTATGACCCCATGCGGCAGGGTGTTGAAGGCGTTGGCGATGTCAAGGGACACCGCCAAAACCCTCTCCCCCTGGGAGGTCGCCTCTGCCGACAGCGACTTCAGGAGGCACAGGGCGTCCACCGTGGAACGCCCTGCCCGGAAGCCATACTGCGCATCCGCCAGATTAGGCCCTACGCCCTCTAGGTGCTGGACGACCCGGGAGGAGATAATCCTCTCCAGCACCTTCCCGGCGTCGTCCAGCAGGACGAGGGGCCGATACGCAGACGCGCAGTCCGGAGGGCGGCCTGCCTTTTCCATAAGGCAGAGCCGCCCAAGCTTCCAGGGCTTCGGGAACTGCCCGACCGAAAGACACCGGTCGAACAGCTCCCGAAGCCACCCCCCTAATTGGCCCAAGGTGAGGCCGAGCACCCGACCCGGGATTCCATCAGGGCCGGGCCGGCGAGACCTATCTGAGCTAACCTAAGCTAAACTAACTATTCATACATATATGAGTTGTTAAAACATATATGTGTACCAGGCATACATACCTCAACAACTCTTATATATATTTCGTATCGGATAATTTTCTAAACTATTTCAGTTTGATAAGGGAAAAAAATAAAACCCTTCCACTTGCATGTGTAAGCGTGTATGCGTGCACGCGTGTGGAGGTGATATGTGTAATGTTGTTGCAGTGATTTTGTGTCACTGTATCGCGCGAGCAGCGCACTCAAGGGCTCCACGCCGAGTTGAGCCGCTGCCGAGGGAGGCCTAATCTGGTGGTATTGCTATAGTAATTATAGATAAGACACTATATATTGAGAATAGTAATCATTAGGATGGTAATCGTTCGTTAAGAATTCTTTGATACAAGTTCTTGCGGTAAAGACAAGCGATTATTTTTTGTATAGTCACAAAAACATAAATATAGTGACAATATGCGCACCTTTATAACAATATTTTTAAGTCATTATTTCACTAGTTCCCTATACGGTGTAAGTGAACACTGGGGTAGTCATATAGTAGGTTATAGTTCCAAATATGTTGCTGATGGTAAACCTCATTTGACACACTGTTAGTATTTATATATCTAATGTACATGTTACTGTAGGTGGCATGCGTGTCGTACTGACAATTAAAGACGATTGTGGAAGGTGATGATACACAATCTACGGCTGAATTAGTAGCAGCTTTCGACGTTAGTGTCAAAACAATATGGGTCCATATGCGTCAAATTGGCAAGGTAAAAAAGCTTGACAAATGGGTGCCCCATGAACTCAATGATCGCCAGCGCGAAGTACGCGTCGAAAGGTGCCTTGCACTGCTCAACAGACACACAAATGAAGGAATTTTGAACCGCATTATTACCTGCGATGAAAAATGGATTTTGTTTGATAACCGCAAGAACTGGGGTTGGAAGTTCTCCGTCATCCGCCCTATTCACCAGACCTTGCGCCTACAGACTACTACTTTTTCCAGAATTTGGATAACTCCTTGGCGGGAAAAAAAAACGATACCCGAGAGGCAGTACAAAATGCCTTTGAAGAATTTGTTGCCTCCCGTCCAGCTGATTTCTTTAAGAAGGGCATCAATAAACTGCCACTGCGTTGGCAAAGATGCATTGATTGCATGGGTGATAAATAATTAAAAAATTCAAAAACTGATAAACAGATAAAAAATTGTTAAACAAATAAAAAATTCATGAAAAAAATTCGTATAATTTTTTTCATACAAAACGGCAATTTCATAGGTGAAGACTTAGGTCTAGGCTACTATCATTGAAATATTAGATATTTCAATGATAGTAGCGCCTTTCTTTCAGTGTCAATTACAGTGATGTCAATTTAAACAGGTCGAAGATATTTACGCGGTAACATTCCATTTTAACGAATTCAGTTAGTATCGAATTTTATTCTCGCCGACTAGACTGTAGCTTAAAACAGTTTACATCTAATTTTTACTGGTAGATATGAATTTTGATGTAGCGTTTTTTAAATACATAACTATACTTTGGGGTATCGAGTAAACATCGAGTAGATCGATGGGGAATCAAATTATATACTTAGTCTTAGCTTTCCGTAAAGCAAGAAAATCCTGATGAAATTTTAGCAAAGTTGTAGAATATTTTCTAACACCCCATAGACTAACTACTAAGCTGAAGTTTAAAGAATTTTTTTTATTGTAGCACGGCAAAATGACTGCACTGTGTCTGATGGAAAGCACAGTGCAATCCAAAAACAACGGCGACCACCGAGTGACACACTATCCATCGCCGGTCGTCGCTGTCATGCCGGCTTGCGAAATGCTGGATATGCACAGGCCGATCCCGAAACGCGACCCGCAGAGGCGAATCACTATGACAGGATTTTTCACCATATACATGGTGGTTGCGACCCAGTCAGGCTGTAAAACCCTACCGCCCCGTTTTCGCTATTGCCTCGTTCGTTATTCAGCCGGGTGCACCACGTGCAGGTGAGGTTGGCTTGGATGTCTCAAGTCTTAGATGTTATTCGACACCCCTTACACCCCATACGTCGTCTAGTAGATGTTTTAATTGTATTTCAGCAGCTACACTTAAGAGCTAGTCTGTCTAAGTGACTCTAGACTGTGTTGAGTCTAGAATGTCGTAAGCCACAGTCTCATTTAATATTAGGTGAAGATTCGGCCAAATGTTCGGCTTATAGCCTATACAAAATTAGTTTCGTTTTCTAGTTACTGTATGGCTAATACTGTAAGATTATAGAATTACCTACACAAGGTTCAGCCACTTTGGTACTTTTAACTTTCAATCAATGGCGTGTCAGGTCATTAGTAACACCACCGATATAATCAATAATAAGTCAATAGTAGTACGGAGAGTGCTAATAATTTTTTGTTTCGAATTGACTACGCTGTTGACCTAGCAAGGTATTAACAGCTTCACCGGACTACTTAGGCGAGCGCTTAAGGCACTCAGCCGATTTTATTTGACAACTACCTCAAGGGTGCACGGCACACCTCGGCTTAGGCTATTGCCTGATTCATGGAATTCGCGACTTATCTTTTTTTTTTAACGTGGGGAAATCCCTTATGGATACGCGTATGGATTGGCGGAGACGGCCACTTTGAGGGTCTTGCTCACGGACCCTCTCCGCCGCCTCCTTCTGCGAGACGACTTCCTCGCAGAAGGAGGCCATTGCATTCCAGTTATCCTCACTACCGAGCATGGCTGCAACCACGCTCGGTAGTGAGAGATCTTGCCCTACCGCCGCAGCCAGAGTGCGACGTTGCTCCTCCCACGCAGCACACTCAGACAGAGTGTGCTGCGCGGTGTCCGGGTCAACGCCGCACTGATGGCATACGGCAGTCGGCTCCCTGCTTGCTATCCGGTACAGGTACCAACCGAAGCAACCATGTCCGGTCAGGACCTGTACCAGATGGAACGTCAGGGAGCCCCATCCTCTATTAAGCCAATCCGGCAGGACCGGGCGGACGGTGTCGATCGTGTATCGACCGTACCGCGCGTCCGCCAGGTCCCGCCTCCACCTTTCCACCACTTCATCCCTCTTCTCTCTTCTCCTTTCCGCTATTTCTCTGGGAGCTAGAGACTCCCCCATACGTTTCTTGACCACCGTATATTGATATACGGCGGCAAGCACCTCCGCCTCTAGCACCCAGGGAAGGGAGCCGGCCAGTACCATGGCCGCCCCGAGGACTCCGTGCGGTATCCTCGTATCACCCTCAGCGCCACGGTACGCTGCGCAACCTGCAGCGCACGGATATTTGTGGCGTTGAGGGCGTCGGCGTGCTAACCTAAGTTAACATGTGTGTACCAGGCATACATACCTCGACAACTCATATATATATATTTCGTATCGGATAATGAGTGCTAACAATATTTATACTTACATATACTTGTACGTTACTGCACTGGTTATTACGCCATACTGCCATTGTATTAACTGTACTCCGGCTTATGATAATTATCATAGGATTAAAACCTATCACTATTCTGTAGAGTCGGCGATAATTATCATAGGATTAAAACCTATCACTATTCTGTAGAGTCGGCCTGTGCCGATACAAAAAAAAAACCTTATTATATTTATTTTAAATATATTATATTGGCAGGGGCAGGCGTGTGGGAGAAGATAAGATTAGAGAATAATTACACCAAAAATTAAAAAAAATAGAGGCTAATATTTATTTGTCTTCATTTTAACAATAATATTAATAAATTAGTATTATTGTTAAAATGAAGATGTTACGTAATAATAAAAATAATTAATACGTATTTCTGCCTTAAAAAACATTGAAAGCGCTTCAAGCTTGCCAAACATTCTTTTGTAGCGGTTAGAATTTAATGTAAACACAAATAGGGTAAAACATTTTGCTTTGTTAATAAAGGTCGTCGCTTAAGTGATACAAAAACACCTACATTACAGACGAATAAAAAAGAGTTAATTCGTGAACTTTGTTTTGTATTAGGGTCCGGACCTCATTCAGTGGTTTTTTTTTTGTAAAAACAAACGTTAATTTAACAAAAAACTCTTTACGAGAAACTCTATATGGTAATAGTGTTTAGTTTCCGTTAGGAATACATTATTTTTCATTCCATTCGATTCGCTATCGAATAATTCGTTTATTCGAATATTCGCACACCCGCACTGACAACGTGTATGGAACATTTTATGATTATCGGTTCAATAGTTATGGCGTGAATGCGTAACAAACAAACTTATATTCGCATCCTTACTAATAATATATATGCGAATTTTAGTTAGTTTGTATATTACCTACGCTTTCACGTCTTAAATAGTCAACGGATTACACAGATATTATCAGGGGTACAGATCAGAACACAGGATACCTTCCATCCAGAAAAATAGCGAACAGTCACTGCTGACGGTAATAGTGACGTGACAGTCGTCGTTATATATGGACTGTACTGTACTTTCCATCAGGCAGTCATTTTGCCGAACCAGTATAAAAAAATCTCTTTCCGAGAGATATGTAAAAAACCATCGACGCGTTCGAAGCCACGAGGAAAACCTAGTGTATAATATTAGTAAAACATATATAGTTTCTATTTCTAAAGTAACATCAGAGTTTCGTAATCCAGAAATAGTGTTGTGTGCCAATTTACTTGGGTACATATTTTGTATTCGTTATTTGTCTCGGCTTGATTATCGGGGTCAAACGTAGCAGACTAAAAGGCTCAAGTATATCTACGCAGATAAAATACTTAAATTCTGGCTTTAACTCCGGGATAAAGATAAACATCTATAAAAGTAATACAGTTTCATCTAGTGATTTTACATATCATTGTAATTATTATATTATTATTATTACATAGTATAAAACAAAGTCCCCTACCACGTCTGTCCGTCTGTCTGTTCGCGATAAACTCAAAAACTACTGAACGGATTTTCATGCGGCTTTCACCAGAGAATAAAGTGATTCATGACAAACGTTTTGGTATATAATTTGTCCAGAATTTTTTTTATAATCAGGGCGGGACAACGTCTGTTTTGCCCGCTAGTGTAGTATAAAACAAAGTTCTCTCTACCGCGTCGGTATGTTCGCGATGAACTTAAAAACTACTGAACGGATTTTCATGCGGGCTTCATCAGTAGATAGAGTGACTCACGAGGAAGGTTTAGGTATATAATTTGTCTATATTTTTTTAATGATCAGGGCAGGGCAACATCCGCCCGGGCCGCTAGTTAATTATATATTTAAACTACATAAAATATCTTTTTTTTTAATAACATAAATTTTTTGTTGACACTTACATCAACCAATCTATTTAGACAGTGTTCAAATGTTATTTTTATCGATACATATAAAGAAACTTGAAGTATCTGTTTGTAATTTCTAAATAATAGCCTACTAAATGTATATATATTGTTTGATCCGGCTAATCTCTGAAACTATCGATTTTGATGGGACCTTCACTGATAGCTACCTGACGTTATAAGGAGTTACTTATTTTTATAAAAATGGGCTCTGCGCATATAAAATAAACTAAAGAAGCAGTGTCCAGATATCACGCTCCCCATTCGCAAGATTACACTGAACAATTTATTTTTACTAATCGGTCGGTTTGCTAATTATTATTATAAAGAGGAATTTTATATTTGGCATAGATTTTTCAAATTCGGGCTCATATCCGTATAAAGGGTATTTCAGTAGAGACCGACTAATATGGCATCCGTCATATTTTGATCAAAATATTTATTTCCAAAGCACAATGACGTGACTTTTAATACAAGTCTCTAACTAACGCCCTGTGTTTATTTCTAAGATATATAAATATTTCCAAATGAACTGAAAATACTTAATCGACGGTATAGTTTTAATTAAGTTTCAATGTTTTTGAATTAAGATTCTATTTGAATATCTATTATCTATATTTCAAAGTTAACAAAAAGTTAAAAATTTCAAATTATTTATGAAAGAGTTAGAAAGTTTAATTGATAATTAATTTTGAGTTCTTTTTTTCCTGTTAAGCATGCCACTGAAGAGTAAAATAAGAAATGTCACAATTAAATTTAAAATGCCATGATTTATCTATCTATGCCAATAATATATATTTGTTTAGGGTAAGCTTCTTGTTCTGTGCCTCCAGGGGCCCACATCTATGTGGAGGGCGTCCGTGTCGAAGTGGGGACCCAGATGAAGTATCTGGGCCTCACCCTGGACGGACGCTGGCGGTTCGAGCCCCACTTCAAGGGGCTCGGACCGCGCATAGTCAAGGCGGCGGCGGCGCTCGAACGACTCCTCCCCAACACGGGGTGGCCGGGCGCCGTCTGCCGTCGCCTCTATATGGTGGTCGTCCGGTCCATGGCCGCCTACGAGCCTGCGAGCTGCGCAGCGTACTGTGGCGTTGAGGGTGATACGAGGATACCGCACGGTGTCGTCGGGGGCGCTGGCCTGCCGAGCGTAGTTGCGGCCATGCTCGGTAGCGAGGATGTATGGAATGTTGTGGAGGAACAGGAAGGAGGAGAAGAAGCAGAAGGAGGCGGCGGAGAGGGTCCGTGAGCAGGACCCTCAAAGTGGCCGTCTCCGCCAACGGAGGACGGGCAGGAGGAGGCGTCAGTTTGACCGCCTCCTCCCTCTGTAACCGGAGCAGGGAAGATAGGTCGGGGGGCCCATCTTCCCATTGCACAGGTCCGGTGGACGGAGGAGACGGCCGGTGTGTACACGGCTGTCTCCCAACAGGACTGGGCCCGGCGGCGGCGTTTTTACTGCTGGGCCAACCGCTGGGGCGGCACGATGAAGTCTATAGAGATCTCGTGCCGCCCCAACTATAGCGGAAGACGTACACCGTAGGGTTTTAGTCCGTGCGAGTCGGACATAACCCACTCTCTCCCCCGAGAGGGTGGTGTAAACATAAGGGATTTCCCCACGATAAAAAAAAAAAAAGAAACATAGGTCACGAATTGCATGTATCAGGCAACAGCCAAAGCCGAGGTGTGCCGTGCACCCTTGAGCTAGTTGTCAAAATAAAATCGGCTGAGTGCCTTAAGCGCTCGCCTTAGTAGTCCGGTGAAGCTTTTAAGACCTTGCTTGGTCAATAGCGTAGTCAGTTCGAAAAAAAAAAATTGACCCGTAAGAGCGGAATAAGTATAGAATATGTTGCATCAGTAATGCAATTAGTAAGCATGGTAAGCAAAAATCTAAATCCATCCGTAAATTCGTGATATATAACTGGAATTTATACTCGCTCGAGAAATAAAACCAATTCAAATTCTTGATATCGACCTTATTATAAATATTTTATTCCAACTGTGGTTAAATATCTGCCTATAATGGTCTGAGTAGGTCCACGTTTGAAAGTTCCTTGTGTTAAGGCATTAAAGTAATGATAGATGATGTATACGGCCGTGACGGTCAATTTTTGGTGGCTTTACGTAAGAAAGATAAATGTTACTATTCGCAGAGTCAGTAAATATATCAATTTATGTCATTAAAATATCGGTGCAATTAGATTTCTTACCTATGAAACAGGACTTAAGTACAATATATAGTAAAATAGTTATAAAAACAAAATAATATTATTTACTAAAAGTTGTGGAGTACTGATTTAAACTTCTTATTTATAAACTTGCGTAATTTGTATCGTTACGTGGCGCCCGACTCGGCTACAAATGCCGGAATGCGACAACCCTAAGTGCCGCTGTGGAGGATATTACTCCATTATTTCGGGTGGTTGACAAAATTATATCTTTTTTGTTAGAAATTTCCATAGAGTGTATGTGTTTCCAAACCAGTATCAAATATCTCATATGAAAGAAATCATGCGTAATAAACAAAACTAAATAACCATTGATAAACAAAAACTCAAGATACTTAACGTCTCACAGCCGGCACACAAAAATAAGTGCGTAATTATGCAGACATTCCAAATAGTCTCACGTCGCTTGCGTTCTTCCAAAAACAACTTTAAATCATTCAGGTAAGGTTGAATTTGCAAAATCATAAGTTTATCGCATAACTATAACCACGTATTGGGGAGTTTTTGCGGCCGATTTTGAGCGCTACTTTTATTCGACACTTGTGTCTTGAGTTTTTATATGTCAATGTAAATAACGCAAAATGCCACCAATATTCTACAAAAAAACAAGAATATATTCCGTAATAAAATTCTATAACAAATGTCGTTGCTTGAAGCGTATGACTTTGTAAGATTCGCATTCAAGTTTCTAATTGATTTTGCTTGAACGAACGTATCATTATTTACTGGACCTTACGTTTCTCGATGTTAAATATAATTTTATTAAATTTCATAAACTTTTAACATCATTAAATATTTTCGATTCGCTGAGTTACGAATTACACAAAAGTCTTCAAAAATGAACATGTGTCGCCATCATAAAAGCTTACATCGTAAAGTTTTTTATTAACTATATAATCTATATTAATATCAAAGTGTAGTTCTGAATTCGTCAATATTCCTAGGCCATTTAATATGTATACTTTTTCTAATAAGGTCCACCTAATATGAAACTGAAGATTACGTAGTTTTGTTTACTGAAAGTAAATTACTTACATTATGTAATTATCATTAGCTTGTATTTATATGGTGTCTACAGTATTTATGTAGACAGTTTATATTTTATCGTAATCTGTAGCATTAATAGAGACTTTTTGAAGGTTGTAGAACCACGCTGTAGCTATTACTAGTTTCAGTATGAATGGGTCGGCTCGTCCGGGGTAGTACCACCCTCTTACAGAACACCGACGTGAAGTAACTATGCTTGCATTGTTGCGTTTCGTTCGGTCAGTGAGAGCGCCGGAGGCCCACCTCTTTTCCCCCTTTCCCTACCCCTCCCCCATACACAGGCTGGCAACGCACTTGCGACTCCCCTGGTGTTGCTAGTGTCTATGGACGGTGGTGATCACTTAAAATTAGGTGACCCACCTGTTCGTTTGCCGCCTATTGACATAAAAAAAGACTTACAATTTTACGATAATATATAAGATCATCAGTATACAGTAAAAAACGTGCTCCTTTTAAACACTTTATAATAATATATTATTAGTAAGATTAATAAAAGGCAAGGAAACCACATGGATGCCTGCAGCCACACATAAGGATAATTTTATGGGATCTGTGGTAAAAACATTGATTGTATAAGTTCGCGTTAAACAACATAAATTACAAAATAACTATACCCACACACGGGTGAGCCCACAGAGACAAAATGAGTTGTATCGTTTAGCAAGAAACAATGACAAGAATGCTAGGAATATTATATACAATAAAAGACGATACAGATTTTTTTAATGAATGATGAGGATATAAAGAATCATTGTAAGGATTATTTTGAGAAACTAATGAAGGAAAAAAAGACTGGGTCGAAGATTTAAAGACAACAAATGAAGCTAAAGTTATAAAGGGATAGACTACCAAAATTATGAATGGTATGAAGAAAGGAAAAGCAGTAGAACCAGGTGATATATTTCTTGAAGTATGACCATTTTTAAAGTAGAAGGATGAATGTATCTAACTTTATCCTCCTGTAAGTTTTTGCGTTAGAAGACGGAAATAGCATAATAGTGCCTTCTTTTAAGAATAAGGGTGATTGATGTACATAATTGTCACAACTATTGAAAGACAAAGCTCATGTTATATAGTAACTATAATTTCAGAATAATTGATTGAGTGACGAATAAAAGAGGAACGTGAAGTGATCCAGAAGCAATTAAAATGTATGCCTGGACATGTAATAAAAGACGCTATCTTGGCACTTCGCTATCTGTGCCAAAAACAAAGACATGTCTCCGGAAAGACGTGTAACCCACGAATATCCCTAAAAGTCAAGGGTATAAAATCATTATAATACATGTAATGTGTGGATCTGAGTGTTGTGCTAGGAAAGAAACGGATGCTACCAGGGCAGCTGAGAATGCAAATCGTGATCTCGCACCCTGGTTCACTTACGCGCAAAAGGGGGTTTTTAGTGAGTAGGAGTCTCACATAACCCTTGCACTATCCCCCGGCAGTGCGAGGCGTATTCATGTAGAATTTTCGCCTGTTTAAAAAAAAGGATATAAACGGATATAAATGATTACATGTGTAAGAAATACGAGTATGTGGATAAATATATGGTAACCTATAATGTAGATTACGATTGAATGCAAAGAGTGGAAGATGAAAGCATTTTGTATGACTCCTATTAAGATGGGCTAAGTGCAAAAAGATGATGACGGGTCATCGTAATAAGTTTCCATAAATACTACTGAATATTAAAAATTCCGATGCACTTTGTCGAAAGCTTTAAACTTAAAACAATAGTTGGTATAAACTGATTCTATATGCAAAAGGTTATCTATATATTGGAAGAGGAAATTAGTATATAAGACGAGAATACTGGGCTGTGTTCTAACAAAACCATGCGCTCTTGAATTATAATTTTAAGTAAGCTGGGATAAATATTGTTATGAACATTCTAGAATACCTAATATTCATAATTGGAACAGGATAAGGGGTGATAATTCAATATGTAATTTTTGCCGACGTTTTTATAAATGGGATTTGCTTTGGCCATTTTGCAACTTTCAAGAACTATACGTTCTGGTAAACTTTGACTATATACAGGTCAACTGGTTAGTCGCCAGCAATATTTTTACATGATAATCATTAGTCGATTCTCGTTCTAAATCAATTAAAAAAATACGTGCTTAATATTTGATTATCTAGAGAATAACCAAACTGATATATAGAAAGAAAGAAAGAAATATTTTATTCATAAAGCACAACATAAAATACAAGTATACAAGAATGGACAAAAATATGCATATCTGTGCATTATGAAATGGTGTTCAGCTTAGCATATGCTAGCGTTATGAGAAACACTAAGCGCTGATTTTCAGCTGAAACCCAATGCAAGTCACGGTGCGTAAAAAACTAATTAAAATTATAAAATATAATATATATAGGGAGAGTAAGTAATGTACAAAAAATAATACGGTACATAAAGAGGTAATAATATATATAGGGGAAATTAATGAAATAAAAAAGTAGGATACATAAAACAACATACAATAGATGCAATTGCAGGCGTGTCTAAAATATATATGCAACTCAAATTGGATGCAAAACCTTTAGTTTACAAAAATTGCGATAATAATAAAAACTTTTTATAATTAATTTTAAATGTAAGTAATGCGTTAAGATTGCGCATTGGAGGGGGTAGGTCGTTCCAGCATTTGGTAGCAGCAAACTTAAAACTGCCTCGAAATGAGGTGGTAACATGGCGATGAGTACATAACATATACTTAGAAGCTCGAGTTCTGTAACTATTCAGATATACTAAACATCAGGTGATTTACGCAAAAACGAACTGGTGTAATAATAAGAAAATCAATGAATCACACCGTGCCCCGCAGTCCCACCCGCGTCCCACAACTCGACCCGCGGCTCCATCCATCTGATGATAAGCAGTTACGTAATGATTAACCTTGAAAAGCGCCCTTTTAATGTTGTTCATTGAACCTAGATGTGATTTTTTACGTTTAAAAGTATCGTTCCCATACTTTTAGAAGTTTTAGAACATACTTTAACTAAGGTTCTCTTTATTAGTATATGTTTTGATATTATTATTTCATAGGTTAATTGTGACCACGAATTACTAAGGGAATGAAGGGTGTTAAACTTTAAACAGTCACCTGTTATATTATGTGTTGAAATAATAATATGAAGAAATAATAGTATACTTAACAAAAAATAAGGTGATCTACTTCATTGTAAATAACATCTGATATAACCAAACTAGGCTAGAAAACTGACTAATCATAAACCAATAATCTAATACACTCATCAAAAAAGTCTAAGCAACATGTACTAATTTAAATTTTAGGATGGTTCTTCACATTATAACATTGTATTTTATTTTAAAAATAATATCTTTAGGGTTCTATGATGTAAAAATAACAGCTGTTGTCTTTATAAGTTCTTTTAATAACAGAAATGAACAATATTAGAATATACTGTAGAAACTAAGATACATAAAAAATTATTAAATGCATTTTTGATTGAAGAACGCGTTACTTGGCGGAAATCCATCATTATATTAGAATAGACGCTACTTTGCATTTCCGCCTGGAATCGATGGAACACTACTACGTCTGACTGCAACATAAAACAAATCAATTAATCAATATATCCCTTATACACATATATATTAATCAACAATATATATCAATTAACAATACATATCAATTAACAATATATATCAATTAACAATATATATCA
>MU158826.1:737002-778666 GCA_015888305.1 Antheraea pernyi | reverse complement strand
TTAATTGATATATATTGTTAATTGATGTATATTGTTAATTGATATATATTGTTAATTGATATGTATTGTTAATTGATATATATTGTTGATTAATATATATGTGTATAAGGGATATATTGATTAATTGATTTGTTTTATGTTGCAGTCAGACGTAGTAGTGTTCCATCGATTCCAGGCGGAAATGCAAAGTAGCGTCTATTCTAATATCAATAGAATAGTTCTAATATAGAGAACCCAGTTTAAACTCCTTGTTTGTCAGTGCCTATTCAATTACATCATTAAAGAATATGGTACAGAATGTATTGCTAAATACTTAGTTAAACGCCTCCTATACAGGGTTTAGTAGTCAATTACGCTATTCAAGGAACAGCGGATTAAATAATGCTTAATATGTTACAAGAAGGGTATTTTACAGTCCAACCTAACATAGGTGCAACCAATTTGAAAGCGTAATATGGTAATGAATTTTTGAGACCAGCTGCCATAATACGATAGTCGCGTGTATCTGATAAACGATCTTTACTTACGTGCATGAATATTGTTTATTTTACATTTTATATGTTAACTCTTATGTTTTGTTTTTTCATAAAATTCAAATGACTGCGAATTTGTTTGAATTTAAGTGCGTTTTAATTGTTAGATATTCTTTACGTCATGAAGTGACGTCATTTGATGGCAGATGAAATGCAAAGAGCTGTAGTGATGTTGCAAGCGGGAAGTAATCAATCTCAGGTATCTCGACATTTTGGCATTCATAGAAGTGTTGTTTGTCGTCTTTGGCAGCGCTACAATAATACAGGAGAACCCGCTGAACAGCATCCTGGCCGTAAAAGGAGTACAACCACTCGGCAAGACCGATACATACAACTGACTGCAAGACGCCAGCCGATGTTAACCGCTCGAGAGATAAGTTTGAGGCTACAAATTTCAAGTGGTGTTGATTTAAATCGGTCTTGCCGAGTGGTTGCACTCCTTTTACGGCCTGGATGCTGTTCAGCGGGTTCTCCTGTGTTATTGTAGCGCTGCCAAAGACGACAAACAACACTTCTATGAATGCCAAAATGTCGAGATACCTGAGATTGATTACTTCCCTCTTGCAACATCCCTACAGCTCTTTGCATTTCATCTGCCATCAAATGACGTCGCTTCATGACGTAAAGAATATCTAAAAATTCAATTTTGTCGCTAACTTTATTTAAATGGTTGGTAAAATTATAAAATCAAGACTAAACGTAACAATTAAAACGCACTTAAATTCAAACAAATTCGCAGTCATTTGAATTTTATGAAAAAACAAAACAATCAAATTTTTACTACCAGCCAATATGTCATCAATAACAGAAAAGTTTACTTACCTACGCACTTTGTTTGAGTAAATACTTAGAAATTAAATAATATAAATAGTAAAATTTGTAATATCACGCATGTTGCTTAGACTTTTTTGATGTGTGTATAAACAAAACAAATCTCTTTGTAAATATAAATATTAAATGTTAAAAAAACGATTCTAAGTATTCATGAAAAAGCTAATATATGTGTTAATCAATGTCGTGTCTTTTATTTATACAAGAATGTTTACGAAGAGATTATACTCGATATAAGCAGATATGTCAAATAATGTCTGCGCGTTATAATTAGTCTTTACCAATGAGTTTTCTCTAGTTATTTTTAATATTTAGTTATGTAATAATTGCTATACGTCTGTAAATACTAATACACATTATTAGTGTAATCATATATATTCAGGTCAGTTATAGTCACTTATTACTTACACTCTGTTTGAGGTACTTTTCCTATGTTTATGTAGGTAGATAATTATATAGTTATAGGATAACTATGACAAGAATACTTATTTGCTAAATTAGAGTAAAATGAATGACTAATATTATTTAAAGCTACAAGTAACTCAGTTGGATAAAACTTTGCAAGTTTATATTCAACTTTTGTATTAAACCAATCTATATATATAAATATTATAGAAAAAAATTGCTTTTCGTGTTTTTCTGTGTGTTTCATTAGTTCCTCTACACCACGCGATAGACTTTAATGCGGTTTCCACTATTATAGAGAAAATATCTCTATAATAGTTTCTCTATAAACGTGTCTAGGGATAAGTAACAGAATACATTTCAATCATTTTTAGACATTTCTGTTTGCTTGAACACGTGTCACTGCTAAAGTACTGGGTTCACAATAAAACCACACAAGAAAATCATAAAGCATCTCTTCGAGAATAATTTAGTTTTTGTTTCATTAAAATCGGTCCACTCTATCAAAGGTTATTTTAATGTAATTTTAAGGCTAACGACGACGCGGCGTTATTACGACAGAAAATTAGATAAGTAAATGGACTTAATATATTCAGATGACTGTATTAATCACTATTTTTTAAATAAGGTTCCACGCGGACGAAGTCGCGGGCACAGCTAGTATTCATATAAAATAGAGAAAAGTCGACGTAATCTAAGGAAATCCTAAGATCTTCAATACTTCTGTAAAAAGCTTTAACCAAAACTAAGTTTGCATTCAGTTATAACAATATATCATCTGTTGGTGCCCAGGATTTCATCCAAGCTTCGTCCGTTATAACTGTTTTGTTATTTGGGCAGATGTTTACAAATTTCAAGTTACAACTACTAAATGTTATCTTATGGTAGTAAGAATAGCAAGAGATGCCCTAGTCTTTGTCATCATGCAGATAAAGATCACCGCGAAATAATTGGTCTTTACCTATGAAATTGCCGTTCTGCAGTACAGGCCATTTCAAATTATAATGATTTTTGTTTGGCTAAGAGTTCTAATTTCAAATTAATTATATTTTAAAAACATGGAATTCTTTTTCCAAAAGTAGTCATTTGATTAGTGTTACATTTTCATCGCATTTCAATCTTTTTTGTCATCATGGATATGTTAAAAATTCGAGTAATTATGGAATATGAGTACCGTCGTGGCAGCAACGCGGCACAAGCGGCACGCAACATCAACGATGTTTACGGAGCTAACACTACAAACCAACGCACCACCTGTTATTGGTTTGCTCGCTTCCGTTCTGGGAATTTCGACCTGAAAAATGAACCTCGCGGTCGTCCGAAGACTTTGGTCGACAATGACGAATTAAAGGCGATTGTGGAAGCTGATGATACACAATCTACGGCTGAATTAGCAGCAGCTTTCGACGTTAGCGTCAAAATAATATTGGTCCATTGGCGTCAAATTGGCAAGGTAAAAAAGCTTGACAAATGGGTGCCCTGCGAACTCAATGATCGCCAGCGCGAATTACGCGTCGAGACGTGCCTTGCACTGCTCAACAGATACACAAATGAAGGAATTTAGAACCATATTGTTACCTGCGATGAAAAATGGATTCTGTTTGATAACCGCAAGTGCTCAGCAAGTTGGTTGGATCCTGTTTCAGCACCTAAACAATACCCTAAACTAAAACTTACACCTAGAAAAGTGATGGTCAATTTATGGTGGTCTAGCGCCGGTGATTCATCACAGCATCTTACCAAACGGGGTGAACATTACTGCAGATGTGTACTGTGAAGAACTGAACACAATGATGGAGAAGCTGGCACATCTCTAACTAGCATTGGTCAATCGCTCGTCTCCGCTGCTCCTGCACGACAACGCGCGACCTCATACTGCACAGCAGACAGTCTCCAAGTTGCAAGAACTGGGGTTGGAGGTTCTCCGTCATCCGCCCTACTCAGCAGACCTTGCGCTTACAGACTACTACTTTTTCCAGAATTTGGATAACTCCTTGGCGGGAAAAATATTCAATATCCGAGAGGCAGTACAAAATGCTTTTGAAGAATTTATTGCCTCCCGTCCAGCTGATTTCTTTAAGAAGGGCATCAATAAACTGCCACTGCGTTGGCAAAGATGCATTGATTGCATGGGTGATTACTTCGATTAATACAAATAAAAAATACATTAAAAAAATTCGTTTAATTTTTTTCATACAAAACGGCAATTTCATAGGCAAAGCCCTAATAGTATTCTCATAAATTACTCCGAAGCAAAAGGGATAGCATCTATGCGGTGATTTTTTGAACTAACAATACGCGTCAGAAAGATATGCGTTTTTAGATGGATATAAATATACCTTTAAGCTGTAAATACCTTTAAGCTGATTGTAAATATTATCAAAAGGAGTTCTTATTCTGTAAAGATATTATTATTATCAATTGAGATAACTTTGGGACTAAGTACGTAGTTTATGCAGATGCACGTTTCATCACGTTCTAAAATGAATAGTCTAATATTAATAGTCACGTTTTCACTTGTTTTCAAAACAATGGAGTTTTGAATAAACAAACTATACAGTTCAACCATCTTAATTTGCAAATCAAACTTCTTATAATAGAACAAGTATCAATATCTCAGTAGGTAACATGTAATTATTATTATTTGAGACTTATTCACCTTTTCTGGATTATAATAATACGTTTCATTTTACAAGCTGTTGAAGATATTTTAATTAATGAAATTGAAACTCGGAAGACTTTAAGAAGACAATTGAGCGGTGTACAACAATGAATCAAATTTTCACTAATTATATTATCGCTGTAAACCATTACATTTTCATTACTGAGAAAAAGCCTTCCTCCATTCTTGCCATATTACGCAGTATCTTTAATGTATTACGTAGTCAACTTGTTGAAAATACGTCGGCTAATTACAACATATTTTGCAGTATTGATCGCAATTTAGTTATGTGGATTGTGGAATACAACTTTATTACATCGTTTGTACTTGGGTACTTCTAATTTAATGCAACTGCCTTATCCCGGGAGCCTCTCGTTGGCCATGGGATCATAAATTTTCCGTTAGATGTGCAGAAGTCAATTCGGTTATTACCAGTTTCACATATTCGTAATTTGCATTTTTTTTATTATTCATCACGCGTACGTTCTACGTGTCAAAACCAATAAACGTTCATCAACAAGAGAGACATTCTATTGGTAAAAATCTCTTCGATATCAGGTATTTTATGTATGTATATCTGTATATACAGGTTGAAAAAAAAACGAATGCGATATGGAGGAACAGTACATTAAATATTGATAGCAAATTTTACTCAAAGGTAACATTCTTTTTTTTTAAATAGGAATAACTGTGTCATGACACTGTTTATTCGAGATTATTTTTTCCAACTGATTACGCTATTGACCTAACAAGGTCTTAACAGCTTCACCGGACTACTTTATTCGAGAAATTTTATCCTCCTTTAGTGTTACAATAACAGAGTTAATGTCGGTTTTATAAACTTTATAAACAATTTCTCACTTCAGCTATTCTTATTTTTAAAAACAAAGGAATGTTTCGAACTGATTACGCTATTGACCTAACAAGGTCTTAACAGCTTCACCGGACTACTTTATTCGAGAGATTTTATCCTCCTTTAGTGTTACAATAACAGAGTTAATGTCGGTTTTATAAACTTTATAAACAATTTCTGACTGCAGCTATTCTTATTTTTAAAAACAAAGGAATGTTTCGAACTGATTACGCTATTGACCTAACAAGGTCTTAACAGCTTCACCGGACTACTTTATTCGAGAGATTTTATCCTCCTTTAGTGTTACAATAACAGAGTTAATGTCGGTTTTATAAACTTTATAAACAATTTCTGACTGCAGCTATTCTTCTTTTTAAAAACAAAGGAATGTTTCCATTAATTCAAATTTGGTAACTTGAACATTCATTATAGGTACTCTCTCTCCACGTTGCGATCGTTTTTTCCATTTTGTATATAATAGATGCCATCTAAGACAAAACTTGAAAAAAAGTTGTGAGGTCCATGTAATACCAAGACAGTTACTTTATTAAGGCCCTACTTAAGGGACCTTCTGTCTTAAGTTATTACGTAATTAGCTAACCTAACAACATCTTATGGTGACGATATCAATATATTTATGTTTTAAATAAAATAGATTGACGTGGCCATCACATGAAAACTCAATGTATCTCACAAGTAATAAATATTATATATAATAAGATTCCTTAGAGCGATATTATTACTATAGATTTTATACTTTTATTTCAAGAAGCGCACGCCATATTATAGATTTTTTGCCGATTTCAAATACATTCCATGTGATTAACTATTGAAAATATATATATGTGCCAAAATAAACATTGTCTATAGCACTGAGGGATAATATATCTTTACCATGTACATGGATCAGTAGTACCAGAGATTTCCCGAACACAAAAATTTAGCTCTCTTTATATTATTAGTATAGATATAACATAGTATGATAATTGCAAACACCTCAACTAATTATTTTAATCGTAGATTCACAAACCTGAACTCAACTACTTCAAGACTGGACAATGTTTAGAAAACTAATTTTATCAAATATCGAAACAACACTCGTACTGACAGAACTTTAATTGAGATTCATCTTCTATAATGTACTGTAACTAATATCTAGGTGTATGTTTTAGGAAAAAAGTTAGTTACCTTTGTTTAGCAAACATTTTTATAGAATAAAATAAATGTAACAACATATAAGTGACAGTTTCGTTTACACATATTCTTCAGCTTTGTCGACATGGTATTATTGAAGTGAACTTTGCTTAAAATCGTTATGGTTTTAAAATCAAAGGAAAGAAAATGCTTCATGACAAAAAGACAAAAACATACATTAGTAGAATGTAGCCTACTTGTTAGACATTATACTTTTAATTCAACTGATTGATAATTACACATAGAAACGTCATATAGCCGTAGGTCAATTCCAACATAATGTACATTATACGGACCGACGAAGGTGTCGATTAGGAACCTAACGGTCATTTTTTTTAAATATGTTTTTATTTTAAGAAGCATAGGGAGATGAAATATAGCTTCAATTTTTAGGTAATCTGTCTGCTACATATAGCACAAAGAAGATTTACCTAAGTCCATCAAGAATTTTATTAACTACAAAATTTTGATTTTCGTCCGTTAACCTAGAGCACCTTGCTTTTTATGGGATAAAGGGTATCGTAGATGTAACTTTATAATATTAGCTATCACTGTGTCAAGTTTCGAAAAAAATGGTTCATTACTTTCAGAGTGATACGTGTTCACAGGGACAGACAGACAAAAATTGTAAAAGAATTATTTTTGGCTCGTATAAGAAATTCTACCTCGATTGTAATTTTCAAAAAAATATTGATTCCCCCAAGACGGGTTGGCATCGCACTTGCGACCTGGTGTTGCAAGTGTCTATGGACGGTGGTGATCACTTGACATCAGGTGACCCACATGACCTTTTGTCTCCTATTAAATAAAAAAAAATAGAAAAAAAAATACGCTGGTATTCGCGTGATGATATGGAGCTCTTTCTAACACTGAATTTTTTTTTCAAATATGACCAGTAGCTCCTGAGATTATCCCCTACAACCTAACAAACTCACAAACTTTACCTCTTTATAATGTTAGTATAGAAGTATAAATATTTGAAGCTTAAACCAAAAACAATTGAAATATAATTAATATTGGGTTATAAAAATATTACAAATAGAATTTTACTTTGTCTCAAGAATCTTAGGTATTTTTATTAATATGTGAAATATGAAACATTAGTAAATAATTAATTAACTATCGAGTTAAAAGAATATTGCAATATGATAACTGAATAAAAATAAGTTATTAAATATTACCGTGATAATGAAATGTTAATATTATGTTTCTAAATTTAGCTATATTTTATTTGAGTTCTCCGAATTACATGGATCACTTAGACGTGGAAGGGTATCCTTATATAACGTTTGTTACACTAGAGAGTCTTTCCCAAGATGAGTAATGGATCTGCGACACGATATTATTATTCCGGACGTATAATTTACATGAACATTTTATTCGGAACTAGGGATTTAAAATATTTTAATGGATTAAAAGTAAAATCTAAGCCACCATTTACTGTATTTCATGTATTTATTTCTAATTACTCCTATTTTACGACTGTAAAATTAAAGTAAATTTAGATACATACTCGATTCGGTTTTGTTAAAATATAAAATAAAAAATTGTTGACTATATCACTTATTTAACATTGATAATAAACATAACAATAACATTTTATATTATAGAATTGCGTATATTAGAAATGTTTTTAAATACCCATGAAACATGAACCAGTTTGGCAAATTACTTTATAGATATTGGCGTCTAACCATAACCACATCTGATTTTTTTTTTTCGAACTGACTACGCTATTGACCCAGCAAGGTCTTAAGGGAGCCTTACCGGGCTACTAAGGCAAGCGCTTAAGGCACTCAGCCGATTTTATTTTGACAACTAGCTTAAGGGTGCACGGCACACCTCGGCTTTGGCTGTTGCCTGATACATGCAATTCGCGATCTATCTTAGCTAGCCTAAGCTAAGCTAACTATTCATACATATATGAGTTGTTGAAACATATATGTGTACCAAGCATACATTCCTCAACAACTCTTATACATATTTCGTATCGGATAATATCACATCTGATGTTTAATGTAACTAAAGTGTAACTGCTGGAACACACCTATAGGTAACATATTTTCGACTTGAGTGTGGTAACTAACTAGATGAGCTTATAAAAAGCCCTACTGCCATACTCTGGTTCCATCACGATGTCTTCCTTCACAGAAAACTCTTGCACTTTAATTCTAATGGCTTAATTACACTAACGAGTACAGTTTTTTTTTTATGTCAAAAGGATGCAAACGAACATGAATCACCTGATGTTAAGTGATCATCACCACCCATAGACACTAGCAATACCAGGGGAGTCGCAAGTGCGTTGCCAGCCTGTGTAAGAGAAGGGAAAGGAGAATGGGGAAGAGAAAGGGTTAGGAGGTGGGCCTCCGGCGCTCTCACTGACCGAACGAAACGCAACAATCCAAGCACTGTTACTTCACGTCGGTGTTCTGTGAGATCGATAATACCCCGGGCGAGCCGAACCATTCGTGCTGAAACTAGTAATAGCTACAACAGCGTGGCTCTACCATAGTGCTCTCGGCCGAGTGCTGGTACATATAAACATTTTGACGAGTGTTCGGTCGAGTGCTAGTCCGACCAGAGTGGCGACAGAGCCTATAGAAACACGATTTGTTTGCCACACCGAGTACCCACCTCCCCGCTTCATTTCTCCGCCCTGAAAGCAACTCGCTATCCCGCTCGACACGTATGAACATGAACTCGACTGGTATTCGTCAACTCGTTCTCCAGTTTGTTTTGATTATGTGTTTTACTAACTTAACTTTTGTCTTAAAATGGCTAATCGGGTGAATGAATTTAAATACATAAACAATTGATTCAATGTTACAAACTAGATATATGCCTGTGGAGTTTCTCATCTTCCAATTACGAAAACAAGCAAAAGCGTGATGCAGCATATATTGCAATCGTAAATAAAATGTATATCAACAACTTTGGAGTTGTTGGTTCGTCGGTAACTGTTTAAAATCTAAACCTGACTCGTCACCAACAAAATACATATAAACATCTACTTGTTCATCCGACTCTCTCGGCCTAGTATTATTTTATTGTCACGCCACTGTACTCGTTACGTATAATTATGCCATAACCTACGCGATCAACACAATGTCCAAAAACACGTATGAATGTGGGTGATGATTTATAACTGTAATAATAGATAGATAACCGTGGCGAAGGTCTATCGAGGAAACATATCTAAATAGTATGAGGAAAATATTATCCGGCAGATTTTAATGGTTTTTCCTAGTAACCGGTTAAAATTGTTAAAAGATGTGTGCACCTACACAAGTTGACGATTTTGCTTAAGTAGATAGACAACAAAAATGGGCGTAATGTCTAAATAAAATAAATTATTACTATTATTACGTTATTCCATCAAACGATTGACTGACGCTCGAATAACTGTATACAAAATAATTTCAGAAGGTAGTAACATGAGCTGTGACAGAATATATTAATGTCGGTACTCCTATGATATCCTAATACATATTTGCAAGTCAATTTACCAGTCAACTGTATAAATTAGTTACGTGCGACGTGTGACTCACACCGTCAACTTTGATAATATTTAATCGTTGAATACGATATTACCTAAGCGACGCTTACATTTATAAAGCTGTTGGATTATCGATTGATTTCGTTATACAATACTAGAAGCCACTCGTGACTTCTTAGCGTCTGAGATCTATCTCTATAAGGAAGATAGAAGATATTTATTTTATTTAAAAAAAAACTATGATACCTTCTTCCTGCTTGATAATAGAATGAACTGAAATGAACTCACAGTGGCGGCCTTTCCGTACCAATATGAATTGCGAACTTTCACGAAAAGAGCCCACACTCGTTGCCCACGCATTACCATCGTGTCGCAGGTGTCCATAGGCAGCGGTGATCACTTACCATCGGGTGACACGCAAGTTCGTTTGCCACTAGTCATATAAAAAAGAATTTGTAATTAGTAATTTTCATAGATTTAAGTTTGAAGATAACAAATTTTTTAATCGATTTCGAAAAAGGAGGAGGTTACTACGTTCGGTTGTGTGTATTTTTTATTTTTTTATTTTATGTATGTTAATCGATATCTCCGTCAATTATGAACCGATTTTAATGATTCTTTTTTTATTTGAATCGATTATATTCAGAGGGGGTCCCATATAAATTTGAAGAAAATATTCAACCCCTAAGGGGGTGAAAAATCGTTTATTTGATTTTCATACACTTCATATTTACGTATTTTCGTGAAATTGGAACCGATTTATTATACCCAGTAGAAACCAGACATACACTTCATCAAAAAAGTCTAAGCAACATGTACTAATTTAAATTTTAGGATGGTTCTTCACATTATAACGTTGTATTTTATTTTTAAAATAATATCTTTAGGGCTCTATGATGTAAAAATAACAGCTGTTGTCTTTATAAGTTCTTTTAATAACAGAAATGAACAATATTAGAATATACTGTAGAAACTAAGATACATAAGAAACTTAACTTTTTTCTTACAAAATGAAATTTCTAAAGAAAATGTATTTATTGTGAAAGAATAGAACAATTTAATACAAAGTATGGTCTCCTCTGCTATTCAGAACTTGTCGGCAACGATTATTCATTGAATTAATGAGACTGTTTATGTCATCTTGCGGTATTCGCTCCCAATGGAATTGTAGCAAATCCTTCAGCTGTTGGGTTGTTGTCGCTCCGTCCAAGTCCTTCAAAACACGTCTCTGGAGCATGTCCCATGCGTGCTCGATGGGGTTGAGATCTGGCGATTGTGCAGGCCAGGGCAATACCCGGATGTTCTCCGTTGCAAAGTATTCACTGGTTCGCCGAGCTGTATGTGAACGCGCATTGTCATGCATTAACCTAAAATCGGAGCCAAAGGTTTGTGCAAATGGGTAGACATAAGGTCTGAGAATATCCTCAATGTAATTTTCAGCATTCATGTTTCCATTTACAAAAACGAGCTCAGTTCGCCTGTTCTTCATAATACCCGCCCATAACATAACTGTTGAGCCGCTGTATGGATGAACTTCCTGAACGCACCTGAGCCTTTCAGTATTTCCGGGCCGACGATACACTCGCACCCTTCTTGTATCAGGCTTAAACCCGAATCGCGACTCATCGGAAAACATAATTTTATCCCATTGTTCCTGGGTCCATGTTATGCGTTCTCTACACCATTCATATCGACGAGCGCGATTCCCGTGACGTATCGGTGGGCACCTGATTGGGCGTCGAGCTCGTAGGCCGTACTCATGCAGTCGATTTCGCACAGTTTGAGGACTTACATCAACACCACTTGAAATTTGTAGCCTCAAACTTATCTCTCGAGCGGTTAACATCGGCTGGCGTCTTGCAGTCAGTTGTATGTACCGGTCTTGCCGAGTGGTTGTACTCCTTTTACGGCCTGGATGCTGTTCAGCGGGTTCTCCTGTATTATTGTAGCGCTGCCAAAGACGACAAATAACACTTCTATGAATGCCAAAATGTCGAGATACCTGAGATTGATTACTTCCCGCTTGCAACATCCCTACAGCTCTTTGCATTTCATCTGCCATCAAATGACGTCGCTTCATGACGTAAAGAATATCTAACAATTCAATTTTGTCGCTAACTTTATTTAAATGGTTGGTAAAATTATAAAATCAAGACTAAACGTAGCAATTAAAACGCACTTAAATTCAAACAAATTCGCAGTCATTTGAATTTTATGAAAAAACAAAACATAATCAATTTTTTTTTTACAACCAGCCAGTATGTCATCAATAACAAAAAAGTTTACTTACCTACGCACTTTGTTTGAGTAAATACTTAGAAATTAATTAATATAAATGGTAAAATTTGTAACATCACGCATGTTGCTTAGACTTGTTTGATGTGTGTATTTATGGACACTAAAAATGTATAAATAAAAAATTTTTCCAAAAAAAAATAAACCGCCTTCGATGTGAAACACAAATTGGGCACTAAAAAGCGAAAAATAACTGAATTATTAAATTAACCAAATTAAATAAAAAATATTGATATTCGCGCTACCGAATATTATATTAGAAGTCGATGCCAACCTAAATTTCAAATTTGTTGCAGGTAATAAAATATGTATATATACTATACAGATATACATCATGGGACACGAAAGTGGACGAAAACTTTGTATGTAGATGATATGAATTTAGGTTGGCATCGACTTCTAATATAATATTCGGTAGCGCGAATATCAATATTTTTTATTTAATTTGGTTAATTTAATAATTCAGTTATTTTTCGCTTTTTAGTGCCCAATTTGTGTTTCACATCGAAGGCGGTTTATTTTTTTTTGGAATTTTTTTTTATTTTTTCTCTAAATTAACGCTTGAATTTCCCAAAATCCTTCCTTGCTTAGTTTAAAAGGAATCTGCGTGCAATATTTTGATATGTCGAGTCAATTATTCTCTTTTATAATTACTCTAGCGGGATCGGCAAACGTTGTCCTGCCCAGAAAATAAAAAATCCTGGAATCCGATCATAATGCCACCTACTGGATCATATAATGAATCATCAAGAGACCAAATATGTAAATATATATAGGTACATATAAAACACACATATGGAATATAGGTTTCTATAGGCACCAAATAGGCATATATGTATAGATAAAATTTAATTAAAATCTGTGCAATCGTTTTGAAAGATTTTAGTGATTTTATTTTTTCTTCTGTACACACGTACAGAATTATTGTAATTAAATAAGTAATCTTTTCACTTAAGTATGATATACAGAATACAAAACAGTATTTTTTATTCCACAGTAATTTTGCATCTCAGTAACCTGCTATGAATTTTTCATACTAAAAATTCAAGGTGACTTTCGTAATGAATATATTAATTTAGCAGCGATTTTATTTAGACAGCTGAATAGGAAGATTTCAAAAGAAAAATACAATAAATGTAGTTTTAAAAAAGTTCCTATACTTGATTTATACTTTAACTTTATTTTCTATCTACCAGCACCAATTCAAATGTTGAATACCAGTAAATTAAGAGCTTTCACGGAAGGAAATTTATAGCGTTTGGAAATGCCGCTTTTAAATTTTCAATTATTTAACAGCAATTCCATGAGATTTGAAATTTATCGCAATAAATGTAATTAGTTATTTTGCCATCATTATTATTTAAGAAGACCAAGAATATGTGGTTGTGGTTTTTCTTATTTTTAAGCAAGTTCTATTATAAAAAAGGAAAAAGTAGTACAATAGTATTTATAGCACAAATCTAGGAATATAATATCATCGTACAAGCGAATATAAAAAAATACATTTATATCGCGCGTCAAAATAATATAAACATATGATATCGAAAAAGCAATTATAACTCAATACGGTGTTGCATGAATTCGTATTTGTAGTCAAAAGTGGACTTTCTATAAACAAACACAATACATTTTATTAGCAATTTAACATATGACAAAACGACAACCCAAGCTCCGTCGAAGACATATTTGAAACAGTTTGAAGTACTACTCAGTTTGAAGCATTATAATTGAGTCGACCCACACTCAATAATAAAGTAAAGTAATTCACGTACCTTTTTTAATTCGTAATATGTCATACATAAGTCGAAGTTCGGACGTTTTCTAATTTAAACTTTACATTTCAATTTCTCTAGCATTTGTACTCGTATGTTCAGAAGCATATAGATTAAGATCCCAGAGCTGCCAGACACAACTTATTTTTATATTAAATATATGACGCAGTTGGTCTTATTACAAAAACAAAAATAAGCACGGATTTAACACGAGTTTTACTAAGCAGTGTCTAAAATGTTAGATCTAGTCGAACATGTGCTTATAATACTTTATTACAAAAGCGTGTCCAAGCGGTCTCTAACTAAACATCTGTTTTAAGTTAAGTTAATCGGCACTGAATAGCATTCGTTCTGATCTGATTTACTTTGAATAAGCTGTACTTATTTATAAACTTTAAAATTCTTTCAATGTAAGTAAGTAACAAATTAAATCAAAGCTTCATTATCTGTAGTGCCATCTATAAGCTAATTCGGAACTTAAATAACACAGGATATATTATTAGCAATTCTTTGTTATAAAGTAAATAAAATATAGAAGAGTACGCACACATTACTATGATAAGTAACAAATTAAATTAATTATGATTTAATAGAAGTTTTGGTTATGTTTACGCCAAAGAAGTTTTACTTCAATCGCGTGTGACAGTTACACGCACTAATTTTTTTTTTATTTTGGCATGTTACGGAATACGAATGTTTATAACTGGAATGTCGCTTTTAATTTCAATCTATAAGGCAACCTAACTTGCGATTTTTTTTACTATTTATACTACTCCGACAAGTTTTCGTATGACATACGTTGGCATAAGTTGTATATCTACTTTATATGGATCACATAAATGTAGAAAGCAAGTTCATGAAATGATAAAATATAATAGAAAAACGATAAAAGCCTGTTCAATATTTTATGTCTACTCAATTGTGTATAGCTCATCTCGTTCTTCACTGGCTCTCGAAAAGAACTTCGAGTGCTTTCTAACAAACTCTCGACGACTTACATATTACTATGCAATCTGTATTTATATATACTAGTGGTCAAAATTTGACTACAATAAGGGTTACTAAATTATGTCTGTATTGTACAAATATTTTATTTTATACTCTTAGGACAACCTACACCTAACTAAACAAATACATTGCATATATAAACACAGTTGAAGGCCATTTACAAGTTTCAGCAACTAGCTAAAAGAAAATATACATACAAAGGAAATTACAAATCAAAAAAACTGGAATGTAGAAGGCGTTTGAGTTTCAGTAGACTTATGTTAAACATGACAGCATTCAGATCATTAATTAATTTATTTGCACTGTTAACTACTCCAATTAAGTGTAAATTTTGCCTGTAGGTCGCCTTAACAACCGGGTTATAATGTATATTAAGATTTCTACTAGGTTACTGGTGGTTCACGCAAGTTAATTGTACTCAGTAATTCCGAACAATCAATTATACCATTTAGTATGCAAAAAACATTTACTATATCAGCTATTTTTCTTCGCTCATATAATGGAAGCATATGAAATTTTTGAAATTGATTTTTAAAAAAATGAAAATACTGTTATAGATTGTGAAGTTTGAGGAGATATGAATGAAAAAAAACACCTTCACATTCTTGATAACAACTAGGTCGTCACTATCTAATTATATTCCCGTAAATTCATATTACATGTATTAATAAGTTAAGCCTATCTAGCGTCCCTAGTACAGTGGAATAAGAGATTAGTGAGTTTAGAATCGACTCTTTTACGTGACACGTAAAAACAGATAGTCTAGCTTCTGTTGTCTTAGGTTTAAGACATAGAATAAGTCTAACTAGTGGGCGCCCAGAGGTTGACATTCGACCATAGTTCATTGATTTTTTTAAGTTTGAATTTTATTACGGTTAATATCATTGTTGAATGTAGAATGAAAAAGGGTAATTGGAACGTAAGAGTAAAATAATACATACAGTCGAGCATTGCAACCTCTTTCGCAACCTTTTTTGAAGTTCTTTATTGACGGATGTCAAATTATCTTTTTTATTTACATGTGTGTATATGTTGTGTAAAATTGAAGGATTAGTGTGAGTAATACATATTTTAATTAAATTAATGTACTTCTAATGCATTTTATATAAAATAAATAGCTTTCTGCACTTCTCCTCCATATAAACTTTAACTATGCCAAATTTCACGTCCATCCGTTCGCGCAATTCCGTTAAAAAGGGATACAAAGTTTAGGCTTCACGTATTAATATATAAAAATATATAGATAACGACACTTTTAAAATAAACGTTCTATAATCGAATTGTAGTTTTTTAAAAGTCAGGTAAACCGCTCCCTAACTTAATTATCTACTAAATAAAAACAAATAAATGAGATCAATTGAGAAATAAATTAGGCAGATGATTATTATGAAAATCAACTGTTTTGTCTATACCTGTGCATATAGAGGAGATGAAGAATGATATGAAAATTAACATATAATATGACATATTTAGTTTCCTACACTTTAGTTTATGCTATTAGGCAATACTAAAGTATTCTTAAAGGGAGATGCCAAATGTCACCGTTTAAAATAAATAATGACTTTTCAAGAATGGACGCAGGTTACAACAGATGTTTACAGTTTAATGACCGTTCTGATTTAAATTCCAGGAAAAAAACTACATACATTTAAACCAAATTTACTAAAACAAGAATATACAATTACTATATTATTCAGCTTATTTTCGGTAGTCACTTCAGCCTATAGCGATTTAACAAAACCAGAGGCATTACTGAAGTCCACCATTAACATAGAGTAACGAACCTGCGAGTAGTCAATTCTATAATCATTAATAATAGGGTTCCTACTCCTGAGGATTGAGTTAGTACTATTTTATTATTCCGAATAAATATTGATCCTTCATTTATTCACGTTTAATTTAACAACAGATTTTTGCGTAACAGCGATTACATTGTAATCTCATGACCATAATAAATTGGCAAGGTTAAAATTATTCAATATGGCACAGGTTCCTAATCCTAAACTTTAAAGATAACGGAACACCAACCAAATACCTTTTATATTATGGAACCCTATTTTTTTTTTCTTTTTATGTCTCTGGTGGCAAACGAACATGTAGGTCACCTGATGTTAAATAATCACCACCGTCCATGGACACTAACAACACCAGAGGAGTTGCAGGTGCGTTGCCACCCTTTGGGGGGAAGGGATAGGGGAGGGAGAGGGAGAGGAGAGAGGAGAGGGGAGGGGAGGTGGGCCTCCGGCGCTCTCACTGACCGAACGAAACGCAACAATGCAAGCACTGTTACTTCACGTCGGTTTTCTATGAGAGGGTATTACTATCTCGGACGAACCGACCCATTCATGCTGAAACCAGTAATAGCTTCAGCGTGGCTCTACCGCCTATAAAAATATAGTCACTAAGTTTACGCTTGCGCATAATATCCTCAAAACCTTAGCACAACAAAGGTAAAATATTATCATAGGAATCTTAAATTGCCATTTCTTTATCTTCTATACATATAAAAATGAAGTGTCTGTATGTAATATTAAAATAAAAATTGTTTACTACTTGGGTACGAAAGTATACAGGATACTAATAACAAAAATGCAATTTTTAAAATTTTTGTCGGTCTGTCTGTCTGTCTGTTTGTTCCGGGTAATCTCCGAAACGGCTAGACCGATTTTGACAGGAATTTCACGGACACATAGCTGAAATTACAGCGGGTTTCTTAAGCTACTCTAAATTAGACTAGGTATTAACCGAGGTATCGTCTGCAATGCTATCTCCAAAACGATTGGATCGATTTTCACCAAACATTCACCAGCAGGTAGCGGACATCATTTCAAGTAATCCAGTCTATTTTAATTTAGACTAGCTATTAACCGTGGCTTCGCTCGCAGTACTATCTTCAAAACGGTTCTATCGATCTTCATATAACTTTCACTGGCAGATCTTATAAAAAGTAATTCAAGCAATTTTAGTTTATACTAGCTGTTAACCGTAGTTTTGCCCGCAATGCTATCTCCAAAACGGTTAGACCAGTTTTCACGAAACTTTCACTGGCAAACAGCTGACTTTACAAAAAGTAATTTAGGAAATTTTAGTTTATACTAGCTGTTAACCTTGGCTTCGCCCACAGTGCTTTCTCCAAAACGGTTAGACCGATTTTCACGGGATTTTCACTGGTAGATAGCGAACCTAATAAAAAGTAATTGAAGTTATTCTATTTTAGACTAGCTGTTACCCGCAACTTTGTCTGCACGAAATTTAGCAAGATTTCAACTCATTCTTTATTTTTAATAAGAGAAATAATTATCAGTTTATTGTTTACAATTCGACATTATAATTATTAATAACATTAATGATATAGGGGTCTTCCTAAAAAGATCTTAGATTATAAACATATTACGTAAAGTGTTCCATAATACAATTTCTTGCGGAACAAACAAGCGTTTAATTTTTGTATAGTCACAAAATCTTAATTATAATAATGACAATGTATATTAAATATAATGTAAATCTTAATAATAATATTTTAAGTTATTGTTTCGTTAGTTCCTTAAAAAGTGTAAGTGAGCACTGAGGTAGTTATATGGTGGGTTATGGTTCCAAATGTTTTGCTGATGACAAACCTCATTTGGCACGCTTTATTTATATATCTACTGTACACGTTACATGTAACTTTTAGTGGCGTGCGCGTCGTACTTACAATTGTCTTTAAAGAGCGTTTCTGTAATTGTACATAGTCTCACAATTCTATAATTCTTTAATACGATTTAAAAAAACGCGTGCGAATCTGCGGGTACAGCTAGTCCTTAATATGTCTCAATATTATACGGTCAAAAAGTTTGTCGATGACTGTAAAACTATAACGGTATCTGCTTTCCTTTTGGGGATCTGATATAGGATTTGATGGGATTGAAACAGTTTTCAAAAATGGTTAAATTTCTGTACTCTCAATTTTAGTTCTTTACATTTTCGCCCTTGTGTGAAATATTTTTACAAGGGTGTTCTATGCTGTAGTAGAGTTTGCTGGTGTCTTAAAATTATTAAAAGATATATTATACTATAAAACTGTTTATCGACAACCATTGCCGTTACAGCCACCAATATTAACAAGAGCAACTAGGTAATTCGTTTTTATTACAGATGCATCTCGAGTAACCCCGCTTTACTTGAAGCGCAATAGGTACTATCAACAGTATATAAGATAAAACAAAGACCTAGCACTCATGTTAGGCGGGAATGTCTCTCATGAGGTTACGTTTCAAGAATATATATAAAGTTATAATATTCTGCACATATCTCAATGCTTTTAAAAGGTGTACATACCCAAAACTAGCTGTTGCCCGTGACTTCAACCACGTGGAATTTACCAAACAATTTTTGATTCAATGTAAACGTAAACGTGCACGTTGAGCGTGTGGTTCTGAATATTGCTTCTTTAATTTACTATGTTTAAACGGAATCTTAATTATTTTATCAAAAATATAAGTTGTCTGAGTTACTCCTTATAACATCAGCTACCTGCCAATGAAAATCCCAACACAATCGGTCCAACCGTTTCCGAGATGGGCCGTAACGGACAACAAAAAAATTGTTGTTTTATAATAATATCAAAACTAAAAATCATATCCATTTGGTAAACGAATATCTTGACATTACAAACAGATACTTCAATTTTCTTTTATTCCTTAAAAAATATTAAGATTCCAAGAAGATACAAAAAACTAAAAAAGCAGTGTCCTGTACCACGCGCGCTATATAATTTTTTTAACTAAATTCCAAGCGACGCCGCGGATACAGTTAGCCTAAAATAAAAGTAGCCTATGTTTATAAAATCAGCAATCTGCAAGTGAAAGTACTGTTATAATCGATTAAATCGTTTCGAAGATAAGCCGGAATAGATAGACAAAATTTTTAAATATTTTTTTTTATATAAATACCGTATATATTTTCACATATATTTGATAAAAAGCTATTATTTTAAATGACAAACAGACACTTTAATTTATTTATGTGTACAGATGAAGAGCCCTTTACATGTAACAGAATAATAAGTCTATCATTCAGCTGGGGAAATATCGAACTACTAAAGAGTTGTTTTATATTCGTCTCGCATCATCCCGTGAGAATTGACGAAAGATTTCGAAACGGTAATATCGAATAATACGAATCAACTCTCTTAGAAAATATTTCAGTTTCTCTATCTTACGAGATATAATACTTACGCTACTAAAAGTTTTCGACTGCTTTAAGCACCGAAAAATCCGAATAGTTGATGGAACTACTAATTAATTTCAAACTTTCTCCAAATTTTGTTGTTTGGACCAATTCACTAATTCGTCAATCAGGGGTATGGGGACTCTTACTAGCAAATCGATGCGCGTTATACATGTTGCGTTATCGCCAATACAAGAAACTATACTTGAACAAATCGCCTTACGAGGTTGTTTTTCATTTACACTATGTTGGTACTGCACAACAGTGACAAATTCGCTTCGTTTTTTTTTTCGAAATGACTATGCTATTAACCTGGCAAAGTCTTTACAGCTTCACTGGACTACCTTGCCGCTACGTTTTAAGACTGTTGATTTTATACAACCTCTTTTCTATAACTGAAAATACCAGGTGAATGGTTAAACCCTCGCAATATTCTAGGATATGACACTTCATGGTCACATTTAATATATACATTAATAATATGAAAACAATACTAATCAAAACAACAACGTTAGTTAAAGTTCGTTATAAAACTTTTAAAGATATGGGAATGATACTTTTAAACGTAAAAAAGTCACGCTTAGGTTCAATGAACAAAATTAAAAGGGTGCTTTTCCACGTTAATCATTACGTAACTGCTTATCGTAGGAATGCGGTATGGTCACAGAACGGGAAGTAGGGCTCGAGCCGAGGTGCGGGATGTGGCCCTGAGTGCGCTACAGGACGTGATTAATTTGCTTCCATATCTATTACACCAGTTCGTTTTTGCGTAAATCACCTGATGTTGAGTGTATGTCAGTTTTGCGTTTCCCGAGATAATAAGGTTAAATATTAAGCACCTACTTTTTTATTGATTTAGAACGAGAAGCAAGTAATGAGTAATCTGTGAGAATATTGCAACTCTTTAACCAGTCTGTTGTATATACAAATCTGTACATTGTGCTCGCCGCGCTGCTCGTGTGTACTACATATTACTATAACAGCAATAATATTATTATAAAAATAATATTTGAAACGCAGGTACATTTTTGAAGTGAAAGTTTTAATGAGACTTCCAACAAGGTTGCGTTAAACGATTAACGCTACCATGGAGGGGGTATGAAAGCACTGCTGCGTTAAATGTTCATCGCTCCTGAGGAGGGGGAATAGAAAGAGACAGAACGAGAAAAATAATCAAACATTTCGTATCTTATTTTAGTTAACATAATCCCATTGTAAATTGTGTTATAGATTTGGATATTTCTCCACTCGAAAATGGCAAAAGATGCGATCAATTGTGAATTGTAAGCAATGTTAATAAAGTTTGTCTCAAATAAATAATATGACTTTACTAAAAATCAATTTCTACCCCTTCCTATTTTCATTTCCACATTACGAAGTTTCACTTCTTCCGCGCGGAGGGACTCCACGCACTATTTTTTTTATGTGTCGCGTGGATAGCGCTACTTTGGATAAGTCTTCGAGCATCAAGGGCATATTAGACCCTCATTTAGGTGGGTGAGATTGATTTTTTATCCCTTATTGATGAAAAAGAATACAACGGTGTTAGTTTTTATGCCGCCGGTAGTTTGCTGTCTACCCCACTAGGTCATAGTGTCATCGTTATAGCGTCCAAAATAATTAGAATTTCGAGTTCACTTCTACACTTATCTTTCACAGCCAATAGTATAATTAAATAATAAATATACGTAACAACAAATACCGATCCCAGTTTACTTATTTAAACTGTTTGATCAAAAACTTTAACGAAAGATAATTTTCAATAGTTCTAACTTGCGTCTGTATACTTTTAAAGTATAGAATGTAAGAAGTACATAAATTAGAATACGTATTTTAAAATTACTACCCTCTTCTATATTATCATCATAATGCTACCTCGATCGAAACTAATATGTAAAAAGCTACGTGCCGAATATTAATATTCAGACCTCTTTTTCAAGAGTTTCTGAATGATGTCTAAAGAAAAGGCATATATATTAAATATTCAAAAGGATACTTTGACTGTAAATCACTAAGGTAATTGTAATCAAGCGAAACGTGACTATTTGTGGATTGTGATTTCTTACTCTTACCTTGAACTCCCTTGTGAGTCAACACTTGGTATTCAGATTTAGATCCCAATTGTAAAGTCTAGCAAATTATTAATTTAAGTCTTAAATCAAAGAGTGGGTGTAAGAGCTGTCGAATAACATCTAAGTCTTGAGATACCCAAGCCAGCCTCACCTGCACGTGGTGCACCCTGCTGAATAACGAACGAGGCAATGGCGAAAGCGGGGTGGTATGGCTTTACAGCCCGACTGGGTCGCAACCACCATGTATTTGGCGAAAAAACCCGTCATAGTGATTCGCTTCTACGGGTCGCGTTTCGGGATCAGCCTGTGCATATCCAGCTTTTCGCAGGCCGGCATGACAGCGGCGACCGGCGATGGATAATGTGTCACTCGGTGGTCGCCATTGTTTTTGGATTGTACTGTGCTTACAATCAGGCACAGTGCAGTCATTTTGCCATGCTACAATAAAAAATAAAAAAAAAACGAAATAAGATATATTTTGATAACTTTAATTTCACAGGCTTTATGTAGCCCTATCCATGTGCACCTGTGATCTTCTAGACTTAATAGTAAGACAAGCATATAGATCATGTCTGTGTGAACATTGTTGCAGCATATTAAAAATGTATGTGCTCTGACAGCTTTATTTGTTCTACACTCTTTACACCAAGACAATACCCAAACTATTATAAAATTGAAAGATTTCCAAAACACTGGTATACCTTTTTTTATTATATCATAGGAGGCAAACGAACAGGTGAGTCCCCTGACGTTTAGTGATCACCATCATACATAGACACTAGCAACACCAGGAGAGTTGCAAATGTATTGCCAGTCTGTGTTTGGGGGGAAGGAGTAGGGAGGTGAGGAAGCGGAAAACCTCACCGGTGGGCTTCCAGCGCTCTCATTGACCGAACGAAATGCAACAATGCAAACACTGTCACTTCACGTCGGTGTTTCTGTGAGAGGGTGGTACTACACCGGGCGAGCTGACCCATACATCCTGAAACCAGTAACACTTTCATTCAATAATATAATATTTTTTCAAATATTTCTAGATTTTGGTATATTAACGTATTTCAATTTTTAGAAAGATATTGTTTAAAGTGCTTAAAAGTTTTTCATTTGACTTTTTAAATATACCGCTTTTGTTTCACCGTGTGTATTATTTAGAGTGGCTGACGATGATAATTTTCTTTCAGACGCGTTTACGGACCATTTTGTTCCAATATGCAGAGTAGTGGCGACGGGTTCATTGTCTGTTAAAATATCTTCACTTTTATCTTCAATTTTATCCAAGAAAATGGCATTTTCTTTTTCTAAATTTTGATCTATTTTTGTATTGTAACTGTTTTTGACGTTTACCTTAGTTATTTGTTCCTTATCAATTTTTCTGTCATATTTGTCTACCAAATCATCTTCTGGGTGGTACGGATTATTGTATTTACCTGTTTGCATGTCACTTCTTTGGATAGCGTCAAGAGTGAGTTTTTTAAATGCGTTAGAATTCATAAAACCAGAAACTAATTTCACGACGTCGTCTGCTTCAATCTGTATATTAATACTGCTCCCATTTACACTTATTATGTTTATTACTAGAAAACAATTTAATAAGAATGCATATTGTTAATCTAATTCTCGATGTAATATTTATAATAAATTTTCCAAGTAATATTAAAACTTACAAAAAAACCTGACAACTTGGATCATAGTATCCATGTTTAATTAACAATTTACACGAGTAACACTAATCACTGTATCATGATTGGAAAATTAAGTGTAAACCGTGAAATTAAAAAAGAAAATTATACATTAATAGCTGTTAATTTATGATTATGTATAAGGAAACGCAGCATAATATACTTTCATATATTAAAAATAATTAGCTATTTAATATATAATAGCAATTATAAATACGTATTGATATTGTACTTTATTTTTAGATATATTTCTGGAGTTTTTTGAAACGCGTTATTTTTTTTACGTATTAGAAACTTTGAGTAGTGAAAATACATATCAGTCGTTACATTTTAATATAAGCTAAATACACTTTTTCAAATGTTGTACATGAAAAATATGAAAATCATTAAAAAAATACTAAAAACCTTATGAGCAGCAAAATTTTAACTCCGTACTCGGTGTATACAAACTGGAAATTTAAAAAAAAATTAAGATGTTTATAAGCGACTAACATTGGATTAAACTGGTTTTGAATTGTAACGAGTCATATGTAGGAATATCTATACTAATATTATAAAGCTGAAGGCTTTATTTATCTGTTTGGTTGGACGCGCTAATCTCAGGTACTACTGGTCTGATTTGAAAAATTAACAGCGTTAGATAGCTCATTTATCGAGGAAGGCTATATATCATCACGCTAAGACGTATAGGAGCGGAGCACCAATGAAGAATATTTCATAATCGTTTTTTTTTCCTTTTGAGAGCTTCCGCTGCGTGTTAGAGTCACAGAGTACGTTATATAAATAGAGGTCGCACTCGTTCTTTCCAATCAGCGCCTCTATAATACTAGTTTCAAACTAATATCTGTTGGTTATAAATGTACATTTATAGCTATGTATGTATGCATACAGCGGTACTGCGTAAATCGTATACAAGTTTTTGGTCATTTTTATTTGTAATGAATATATTCATCGTAAGGCAAATCTAAATCCAAGTATGTATATGCAGGAGTCAATGTTTATAAGTAGATCCGGAGATAGATAAAATTGTTTGTAGGAGGCAAGAAAATTTAAGAGAGCACACTCTCGTAACAGATACGTAAACAAAGAGAATGAAAATAAATATTTGAAAGTTGTCAGTTTGATTTTTTGTCAAATTTGTCAAAATTAATTGTCGTCCACCATATTTTATTATCAAACTTGCCAAAAAAATTATATAACAGTGCCATCTAGTAAGTTGATTGATAACCAAAACTAGACGAGTCTTTTCCATACAAATCCGATTCTGAAGAGTGAAAAAGCTTGGTTAGAGTCAGCCCAAAGTAACTATTCCATGCGAACAAAGTCGCGGGCAGAAGTTAGTGTAGGAATATAATGGTAATTTGCTTTCAACAACAGTAATGTAACTGGTGCGGATGGTAGACGTTCACGAAATGTTTTGTTTCAATTTGGAATATTTAAGATTTGTAGCAGTGAGCAAATTAGCTCCATTGTGTAAGTCGGCCATACCTTTTCATAGAATGGGTGTTATTATTACGAGTATAATGAAAAGCTTATGTGGAAGGTCGTTGAACAACTAGTCTTTTGTACCGGCATGATTCAGTATTAACCGTGTTGACATAATGCCGGCTTACAGTATTATACTTACCCTTCCTATACCCGTTGGTCTGTTAGACCGACGACATACCTTTGACCACTTATATTAAAACTAAAAAGCTGTTCATAAGCACTTCGACAGCGCCTTGTTGAAACTTGGCTAGTTAGCTTATTTTTTACGGCTGCTCCGTCAATCCACCCGTATCAAAGCAACATATAACTATTTCTTTTTCACCACCGATATTGAGAATATGCCATCTTTCTTCCACATTTTATCTAAAACCGTGTGGCGTTACAATATTACTTTACGTATGCGGGTGTTATCATGAAATTTGTTTTGTCAAAAAATAATGTATGTAACGTATCAACACTTTTTTAATTATAATAGTAATATCATTGAACTTCCTTCTTTTTGATATATGATCAAACTTCCTTCTTTATCACATGTATAACCCGCGATTAGTTCTGCGTTTGTATGAAGTGCTGTCATAAGGCACGATTTTTCCAGCTTACTTGACAAGAATTGCAATTGTATTTAAACAATATCTTTATAAATGGTATTATATGTTACTCTAATATACCTTATTTTACTGTAAAGTTTTACCAAAATCGATTTAGTAGTTGTTGCTTGAAACAATAACGAAGATCCGTACCGTGAAGCTGTGAAACAATCTCCCGGCCAGTTCCCTCCTTCCTATAATATGGGGCCCTTCAAGCGTAACGTGAAGAGACATTTATGCAGGCCGGCATGACAGCGGCGACCGGTAAGGGATAGCGTGTCTCTCGGTAGTCGCCATTGTTTTTGAATTATACTGTGTTAAAAAAACTCCACTCTTTCTCACAAACTTTCTTGTTTATAATAGAAATAGGAATATTATATTGTTAAATTGAATCATAATCTGAAGATAATGATGATTCCTGATCAATTTAAATCTTTAATATTCTTCTCGGAAAATAATTGTCCAGAAAACATTAATAAAGTAATTGTGAAGGTCATTAATCTTATATGATTAAATTCGTGGCCAGTTACTTGTTAAAACTTGAAGTTAATTAATAATGATTATTATTATTATTAAAACAAAGCAAATGGGTCGCGTTTCGGGATCAGCCTGTGCATATCCAGCTTTTTGCAGGCCGGCATGACAGCGGCGACCGGCGATAGGTAGTGTGTCACTCGTTGGTCGCCATTGTTTTTGGATTGTACTGTGCTTACCATCAGGCATAGTGCAGTCATATTGCCGTGCTACAATAAAAAAAATACAGAGATAGGTACTTAATCTAAAACATTAAATTTATTTGAATAACCTCTCTATTAGAATAACCTCTCTATTAAGTACACTTCTTTATCAGTAGTAGTTATTGTTGACATAGTGTAATATTGTTCAACTGTATTACAGAATTATCAAAACTATAAAATTTGCTATTTTACAAAATAATTGCATATTTTGCCGCTGAGTTATAGAAATTGAAGTCCTCAAGTATTACATGTTTGATAATTTTATATGAGGAATACATACACACAAAATAATATATTCCAATATTTTTTTATGGATGAAATATAATCTGCATAGAATTTCATAAATTTAAAGTCAAAAAATTAAATGAAAAGAAAAAAATTGCTTTGGTTTAAGCAGTTATCTAAGTAAATTCTAAACAGAAATTAAAGACGTCTAAGACGCCCATTTTTATAATTAGAATATCGATTTCATATAATTAAATTGTTCAGGTTATTTCTTTGCTCTTATAGATTATATCAAACAGCTATCTTGCCGTTATTTTTACTTTAAATTACTTAGAAAACTGCTTCCACATCAAAGAACTTTTAAAGAAATCGCCCACCATTCCGCTTGAATTGTCCGAGAAACGAATAGTTTTTTATTTCATTTCTTGCGTTTATTCCCATCTAAAGGTCGAGCGGGTTCAATAATATTTCGTATCGTTTTTATAATTCAGAATTCTAAGAATAATAAGGATCATTCATTGGTTTTGGGTTGTAAGGGGTGTCTAGGGTGTAAGGGATGTCGAATAACATCATAATACTAGAGACACCCAAGCCAACCTCACCTGCACGTGATGCACCCTGCTGAATAACAAACGAGGCAATGGCGAAAGCGGGGTGGTAGGGGTTTACAACCTGACTGGGTCCCAATCTGAATGTATATGGCGAAAAAGCCCGTCATAGTGATTGGCTTCTGCGGGTCGCGTTTCGGGATCAGCCTGTGCATATCCACCTTTTCGCAGGCCGGTATGACAGCGGCGACCGGCGATGGATAGTGTGTCACTCGGTGGTCGTCATTGTTTTTGGATCGTACTGTGCTTACCATCAGGCATAGTGCAGTCATTTGGCCGTGTTACAATAAAACAAATATTGGTGCAGTTGAAATCATTTTGTAAAAATCATCTACTGGACGTATTTTACAGTGTTAATAGTTTTAATGCGTGTAGACTAACATCGCTAATTTTAAACGTAATTCACTTAATGATATCTATATTATGATGTGTGGACGTTTTGGTAAAATAAACAAAGGAAGCTTCAATAACCAACAGTGATTTACCGCCCTAGTTACTCTGGCTTGAACGTAATGTTCCTGCATTTTATTGTCTCCCTACACCATAATATAGGGAGTCAAATAGGCTATTTAAGTGAGTATAGCTATTCACAGAGTTTTTTTTTTAAACAAAAATATACATAATATTTCTGTTAAAATATTTCTGTTTCCACTACTCCAAATCTATGAGACTGAAGTTCGTAATAAAACTCGTGTAAGCTATGTACGCAATGTTAATTTTATTGCTAACTTTTCAAATTGCTCGTCCTGAATGTCCGGTATCCAGTAGTCGCCTTAAAAATATATTGCGTGCTTTGTTTTCTACAAACCATAGCAGTTACGCGAACATAAATATCCTTATCATCTCTCGACACTCAGCTGACTCGAAAAGATTGAGCAAGTTAGCCATTTGGCTGTATTTATGAACTCGCCAGCAAGTAAATATAGGTACGCAACCTATATTACCTACAATAATTTATATATAACACTTTCATAGTATAGTACTGAAAGTCACTTAAGAATCCTTATTTTAGATCTTTTAACTAGTTTCCTTTTTTACGAATAAGGGAGTATTTACCGCACCGTTGCTTATTTTAATTAAAAATTATAATTAAACGTCAGCCAATAAAAAAACCTGGTCCAATAAATAATCAGACTTATTTTAACCTGTATACAATATTTGCAGTAAATGTTAATGGTAGTAAGTGAATAAATTACATGAAGGAACGATTTTATATTGTGTTAGTAACTTCAGTTCATGCAATGAAAATACAGCAATTATATCGGCTACAATATTAATATATATCCATTGTTAATGTCTACGTCTGGTACCGTGACACACCCGAGAGGCGAGACTACAATGCCACCCGGAGAACCACTATTGACCTGCGATACCGCGCTATTGACTTTATCGGGGTGTTACTAATGACCTCGAACGCTATTGGTGGAAGTTATCGGCTGTTCATTATTCATTCCGGTGTGAGACTACATTGGTGGGAGTTCGGCATATAAAGGGCAAGATGTTGCTGATCTGGACGCACTCCTATGTGGAAGTTATTGTAAGGCGAAGCTCTGGCCAAATAAATAGTGACAGTATACGAAGTATTTATTGCCATTCCTGACTGCGTCGACCCTATACGTGATTAGTGTAACACCATGTAAGTATTGTAGTTAATAGCTTTAAATTAATAGTATAGGAAATAAAGAGAATAAATAACATGAAAACAGCAACAAGGTTATAAAAAACCTCAGAGCGATATTTTCCATTCAAGATGTTACTTCTTTCCATAAAACTATTTGTTAATGACCATGTCCGGTACCGCTATGATACACCCAAGAGGCGAGACTACAATGCCACCCGGGGAACCACTATTGACCTGCGATACCGCGCTAGACTTTATCGGAGGTGTTACTAATGACCTCAAACGCTATTGGTTGAAGTTATCGGTTGTTCATTATTCCCCCCCGGTGTGAGACTACATTGGTGGGAGTTCGGCATATAAAGTGCAAGATGTCGCTGATCTGCACGCACTCGTATGTGGAAGTTATTGTAAGGCGAAGCTCTACCCGGATAAATGGCCACAGTACCTTCAGAGTGTATATTGGTTTTCCTGACTCGACTGGCTGATTATACGTATTGTGTAACATATTATTATATTCTCAACACAATGGAGCAGTTTAAGAATATTTAGTGGTAGGAAATTTTATCAAGGGCTCTATGTTGCATCGATTTTATAGAGCCCTTATGTAAATGACGTTATCACAAAGTAATCTTCAAATCGTGGCACCTTGATTGATACTAAGTAACTATATAAGTAAAAAAAATGATTATTAAATATTTTATACACCCTTACTTATTATATTAAAAATGCAAATTGGTTGATTGTTACGCTTTCACGACCCAACTACTGAACCAATCATTGTGATATTTTGGATACACGTTGTCAGGGGCACAAAAACGAACAAGGTGTACTTTTTATCTTAAAAAAACTGCTCCTGAAGGATACGTTAAGCCTATATTAATATAACCGAAGTCGCGGGCAAAAGCTAGTGGTTTATATAAATACGATAACAAGCACAACTACTTTATTATCAAATAAAAAAATATTATGGTAGTGAACATCTTATACAGACATAAATGTTAAAGACCATTAAAAATTATACACTGAAGTAGTTTTAAAATTAAGTGTTACACTAATCACGTATAGTGTCGATGCAGTCAGGAATGGCAATAAATACTTCGTAGTAGTGTCACTATTTATTTGGCCAGAGCTTCGCCTTACAATCCTTGGTATATAAGAAGTGCGTAGATATCACAGACATCTTGCCTTTTAAATATAAGCCATATGCCATCTATATAAGTCAAAGCGATTACTATTTATACATAATTCCGCAAAATAGTTTAAGTAACACATAAATAATAAAGTATGAACAAATTAATGTTATTTAAGCTATAGAACAATTTTATATAATTATCCTTATTTATGTATCTCAAATGTGTTGACTAATTTGTGTCGACATGTAGATCAGCGACATCTAGCCTTTCATGGCCTAACTATGAAGTCAATGAATATTTATGCCACATTTATTTATTTACGCCAACATCAATGTTCCGGTCGTGTTGTAGTCTCGTCTCCCGAATGTGATGCAGCGGCACCGGAGGTGGGCGGTAACATAAGTTAACTATACAAAAAAAATATATATATATAAGAAAAAAAAGATTATTGTGAAGTCATATGCCCATTTATAATTTTTACTGAGTTTTAATGGCCTCTTAAATTGTAATAAATTGGTTTTCAAGTGCCCGGTTAAATAAAGGTTTGTAGGTGGAGAGATATTGATATATACCAGCAGGCCGGTGTCTTTAAACAAAGTGTTTTTATATCTATTTTGAATGGGACAGGAATTATAATTAGTTCTATTGTAAGATAAACATGACAAAAAAATTAATATGAACAAAGTCACAGTTTAATATTTAAACTTAGTGAGAACAATAAAAAAACAAATGTACTGTCAATTTCAGCCACCATTTCGGCCACCTCAAAGACACATTCGCACAGACTTGACTGCATTAGCTTAGGTGGTTTAATTCCTTTGCTTACTCTTATGAACATAAGAAAACGAATGTAAAAAACGATGTAAAAACATAATGGTCTATAGATTTATTAAAGTTAACGTTTGTAGTATTGATAGTCTTTTAGCGCTTCTTCGTTTAATTTGTATTCTATCTCTCCATTTGGATTTTTAATTTGGAAATTGCAGACATGACTTCAAGTAATATATATTTGTAGCCTTGTTTAAGCACTTGATGAGACGTATCTTGTACATCAGAAAGATCTCAAACGTAAGACAGAGGAATGCAATCTAGTCAAGGAGGAATGCAAATCGAATTACTTTTGTTTTTGTGATTTCGGTGTCTACTTATTTTTATAATACTCTTCTAGACAAAGACTAAGTAGTGTAAGAATGTTTTTTTTATTGTAACACAGCAAAATGACTGCACTATGCCTGATGGTAAGCACAGTAAAGTCTAAAAACAATGGCGACCACTGAGTGACACACTATCCATCGCCGGTCACCGCTGTCATGCCGGCCTGTGAAAAGCTCGATATGCACAGGCTGATCCCGAAACGCGACCCGCAGAAGCGAATCACTATGACGGGCTTTTTCGCCATATACATGGTGGTCGCGACCCAGTCAGGCTGTAAAACCCTACCACCTTTCGCCATTGCCTCGTTCGTTATTCAGCAGGGTGCACCACGTATAGGTGAGGTTGGCTTGGGTGTCTCAAGTCTTATGATGTTATTCGACGTAAGGGGTCGTTGTTGTTTTATTAATTATTTAGATTCATGCGTTTTAACACTTCGAATGAGATTATGAAGTAACAATAACATTTATAAAAGCTATATCAGGATCAGTTCCATTGTCAAAGAAGAATCTATGAATAACACGTATTTTAAGTAATTTTTTGGCGATGATGCATCTAGAAATTATGTTCTAATTGTAGTTCTGGTACAGTTTTGCTAATATACGTGAATTCTGTAAAATACTGAATTAATATAAAAATTATTACTAAATTATTCTTAAAGATAAAACATTGCAAAAACAAAACTAATTATAAGTAATTTTTCCCAGAAATAATTATTGATTAAGTGATTTGATTAAGTTTTTTGTTAACATTATTGGGCATATTCGAATTATTCTGATTTCAAAAATCACTAAATTTGATGTTCACGTTAAGATTCACAACTGAAAATCACATGAAATCCCCAGAAAAAAGTCAATTATTAAATACTACTAACAGAATTATATTATCAAGGACGATTTTAGTTTCTTACCTTTTTGTTAAATTTCCGCTTTTGTTAGTAATAAAGATTTTTTTTAACTAAAAGTAACATTAACATTTTTTTATTTTTTTATATCTAAAGCAGGCAAACGAACATGTGGGTCACCTGATGTTAAGTGATCACCACCGTCCATAGACACTAGCAACACCAGAGGAGTCGCAAGTGCGTTACCAGCCTGTGTAAGGGGTATGGGGTAGGGGTAGGAAATGGGGGTGGAGAAAAGGGGAAGGGAAAGGGAGAAGGGAGGTGGGCCAACATAACAATTACTTAATAAAATGATAATCGGATGTACATTATCGATACATAACGTTGTTTGACCGATCTGAACATAGGTCCGTATAACAAACATAAATTTAAGTATAAATACGTATTAGATTATACGAATAATATTAAAACAACCTAAAGATAAATAAATGCCAATTATAGACTCCTTTAATAATATTTAACTTATTTTTATAATAAATTCTTGACTATATTATATGTAAATTCAAACTTACGGCTATATTCAGAGCGGTCAACAAGATTGACAAGGATAAACGTATGTAATACTTTAAAATTCTTAAAAAATGATATCCAAATAATAAATTTACTTCATTGTCAACTTACTTTCAGGAAGAATGGGCAGAATACAAATAGATGAGATTTTACAGAAAAACAAAATAGATTTTTGTATAAAATTTACGTTAGTTCAAATTATCTAACAAATATTTTTAAACTCTACACTTTTCTAGAGTTATTCAACGAATAAAACAAGTTCTTTTCTACGTTCATAATACACAAAGCGCGTTTTAATTTTCCTGTTATAAAAATAGTTCACGTAGTAATAATACAACACAATATTAAACTGCTTATTTAAGAAAGGTTTATTTTTTAATTTACCACTAACTAATCATATCTGAGGGTAAATAAATCCACGAACTTTATGGTTTGCGTGATACATCGTACCACGCCAGTGAAAAAACAGAGGCGGAATTAATATTATCCCTATTATACAACAAAGTCCTCAGCCGCGTCTGTCTGTTCGCGATAAACTCAAAAGCTACTGAGCGGATTTCCATGCGGTTTTCATCAATAGATAGTGATTCACGAGGAAGGTTTAGGTTTTGTAGGTGGTAGAGCCACGCTGAAGCTATTACTGGTTTTAGCATGAATGGGTTGGCTCGCCTGGGGTAGTACCACCCTCTCACAGGAAACCGACGAGAAGTAACAGTGCTTGCATTGTTGCGTTTCGTTCGGTCAGTGAGAGCGCCGGAGGCCCACCTCCCCTCTCCCCTTCCTTCCCCCCCTACACAAGGTGGCAACGCACTTACGACTCCCCTGGTGTTGCAAGTATCTATGGACGGTGGTGATTATTTAACATCAGGTGACCCACCTGTTCGTTTGACTCCTATGATATAAAAATAAAAACAATTTGGTAAGATTTGTTGTAAATTTGGTTGAAATATAACGATAATTGAGGTAGTAAGGTAGAGCCAAGCTGAAGTTATTATTGGTTTTAGCTTGAATGGGCCGGCTCGCCCGGTGTAGTATCACCCTCTCACAGCAAAACCGACGAGAAGTAACAGTGCTTGCATTATTGCAATTCGTTCGGTCAGTGAGAGCGACGGAGGACCACTACCCCTCCCCTCCTCTGATCCCTCCCTCTCCCGGCGCCATTCCCCCAAACACAAGCAAGCTTTACAACAAAATTGGGTTACTTTTGTGTTACGTTGATGTTATCGTAACATAAAAAGTTACTATGTAATTTTTGTGTTAAAAGTGAGAATTTTAGCGATATTTAATGTTACTGTTAATGAATGTAAATTAGAACTATCCCTTGGGAAAAACACTTTTGTTTTATATTATTTCCACTAATTATATATAGTGTTCATATATACTAACGTTACTAAATTAAAAAGATAAAACAACAAAATAATATGGTATTTATTCTATAAAAAATACAGCGGTTATTTCGACAAAACCCATTATATTTAGTTTTCATATATGCTATCATAACAATCAATAAAAAAAAACAACTAAATTATACGTTATACTTCCTTGGCGTGTTATGAGAAATCGTATAATGTGAGTTTTGACTAAAACGGAATATGTGCGTGCAGCTCTCATATAACATACTACAAAGTTAGTTGACGTACAGTTATTTTAGAAATCCTTACTGATATTACAAAATGTACTTACTATTGTCGAAGGATACATTAATGATAGCAAAACTGCGGACAAAAGTTAATAATAAATAAACAATTTACATATAATCTGATTTTTTTTTAAATATTATAAGTGGCAAACGAACAGGTGGGTCACCTGATGTTAAGTGATCACCACCGTCCATAGACACTTGCAACACCAGGGGAGTTGCAAGTGCGTTGCCAGCCTGTGTTTTGGGAGAAGGAGGAGTGGGAAGAGGGGAGGGGGAGGGAAAGTGGAAGGGGAAGCGAGGTGGGTCTCCGGTGCTCTCATTGACCGAACGAAACGCAACAATGCAAGCACTGTTACTTTACGTCGGTTTTCTGTGAGAGGGTGGTACTACCCCGGGCGAGCCGACCCATTCATGGTGAAACCAGTAATAGGTTCAGCGTGGCTCTACCACCTTCAGAAACTTTATTGATATTTATTGAAACTTTAATTCATAGTATCTAAGTCATTCCACCATTCCAACATTTGAATATGTCGAAAATAGTTAAAGTGTGTAAAATAACTTAGTACATTCACACCAAAGAAGTATAACCTTCTACGTGTTTATATAAGTTCATCCACCCTTTTTTTCAATTATTTTACGAAGCAAGATTTTCTATTTAAGATGTTTCTTCTTTCCATAGAGTTAAATCAACGTATGGCAGTTCATCGCAAGGGACTATCTTATTCCTGTAACGATTTCTCATAGTTATATTTATTGTTCTAATCATATAGCATCAACGTTAACGGATACTTTTAAAATATTTACTTGTTCGAAATTTTGTCAAAAATTCTAGGTTGCATTGATTTTATGGTAACGACGTTGTCGCAAAATAATCTCGATACCGAGGCACCTCGTCTAATACTTCGTAATTGATCTGTAATAAATAAGATTTTTTTATATTCTTAAATCAGTATATAAAAATCAACTAATGAACTATACATAAACCGTATCGAAAGTATTCAAAGACGTTTTACTATAGCTTGTTTATCAGACTCTAAGAAATTTACTCCGTATTCTAATAGACTGAAAGAAGTTAAACTTAAATCTTTGTACAATAGAAGAATTATGCTGAACATGACTTTTTTATATACACTTTTCAATAACCACATTGATAATTCAGAACTTTTAAATCGATGCAACATTAATATGCCCTCCAGGCTACCTAGATTTCCTGTCTCTTTATTTGGTCACAAAATCTACAGAACCAATTTAGGACATTTCTCCATTGTCCCCAGACTATTTCGACAATATAACGACCTTGTTAATAAAGATTACACTATAGACTTATTTAGTAATTCCCTATTAAATTTCAAATCCAAAATAAGTTTTTAATTTAATTAATCTCTACAGGATTCTTTTTTTTCTTTAATTTTTAAGTTATTACATATTATCGAATAATTTATTTCTTCTACTTTTATTGATTTCCGCATCGCATCTTAAGTTGGTTAATGCTGTACTCAACTATAATCAGTGACATAAATAATTTTAAGTTTTTTTCGCATGTTTGTTTTTACCTTTTTCTTTTATGTTACTGTTGTTGATTCTTATGATAAATAAAAATGTATTTATATACACATATGTACACATAATAATAACATCGTTTTGTAAGAGCCCACTGCCTAACTACCTCTTACCGAAGCAATGTACGGGCATAATCACTACGCCAGCCCATCAACGATTTCAAACTTCAAGAAATCCACAGTTCTACATTTTCTCACGTTCTCACGATGTTTTCCTTCACCGTTAGCCGACAGTGTTACCAATTTAAATTGGTAAAGGTACGCGATTTCCCATGCTTCGGCCCGAAACTGATATTCCACTGGACAACACATATTTGTACATATATCGATATGCTATTAATTGCTTTTATTTAAACCCCGGTTACTAAAATAACATTAGTACTAAACTTCAGAACTATTTAATACATATATTTATTATAGATTTTATGCTAACAACTTTGAGTATTATATTTCATTTAGTGGGAATCTGCCTACTGCAGCCAATAAAGCGTATCCCTTCTATCAAGGAATTCCCGGTTGTAAAGATAATTATTTTTGCTTTCGTGATTGTAGTATATGTTAACAATAGTACGTGGAGGGAATAGTCTGTTGGATTGCGAGGCCGATACACAGGTTGAACTAATGTTCGGCTCAAGTGGGCAAATTATTTGTTTATGTTCACCTCCATTAATGCGAAGTTTAATATAGGGAGAGATAGTGAACTGTATTGTTAGCGAGCTGCTGTGATGGAGAAGCTTTTATTTATTCGAGCCAGAAGAGCACGGTATTGCGTCCGTATTCGTATGCAGTCAGTGTTCGGGTCACAAAACGTGTGAATTGCGTACTTGTTCGCTGCACATTGCCGGTATGTTAGAAAAGGATGCTTACTGGGTGTGGGAGGAAAAGGAGCTGCCCTCGCGGATTCCAATAAAACAGTTACCTATAAAATAACTACCAGTACGAAATATGAGATTTACCGATTAATAAATCTTTTAATCTAGTAGAACTAACAGTATGTCACTGTCTTTTTAATAATTATAATTTTCTCAAGAGCGGCGTTTCTCAAGGCGTTGTACATTGTAACATTCATTACAAACTATTATTGTGTAAATTGATTAAATTTGTGTAGCTTGACCCCTTACTAATAACTAACTAGTTTTTACCTGCGGATTAGTTTAAATATAACTATGACATATCCCTCAGGAACAGCCTTTTATCTATTGAATGAATACCTTTGGACCCTTTTTTTTTTTTTTTAACGGGGGGAAATCCCTTATGGATACGCCACCCTCCCGGGGGAGAGGGTGGGTTATGTCCGAGTCGCACGGACTAAAACCCCACGGTGTACCGACAGACCGTTTTGTGGGGGCGGCAAGGGATCGTTCAAGCTAATCAACCTTGTAGAGCCGCCCCCACGGTCCGCCCGGCGGAAGGTGACCGCCGGGCTCCTACCTATAGAGGGACAGACCGGGTACACACCGGCTGCCCCCCCTCGTCCGCCGGACCTGTGCAATGAGGAGATGGGCCCCCCGGCCCATCCCCTCAGGTCCGGCTACGGTGGCAGGAGGAGTTGGGCGAAGCGCCTTCTCCTCCTGCCTGTCCTCCTTTGGCGGAGACGGCCACTTTGAGGGTCTGTCTCGCGGGCCCTCTCCGCCTCCTCCTTCTGCGAGATGACCTCCTCGCAGAAGGAGGCCATCGCTCGCCAAGCCTGTTCGCTGCCGAGCATGGCCGAAACCACGCTCGGCAGCGATAAGTCCGCTCCCACGGCCGCCGCCAGGATGCGGCGCTGCTCCCCCCACGCAGCACACTCAGACAGCGTGTGCTGCGCGGTATCTTCCTCAGCGCCGCACTCGTGGCAGGCGGCCGTCGGCTCCCTGCGTGCGATCCGGTGCAGGTACCACCCGAAACAACCGTGTCCGGTGAGTACCTGCACCAGTCGGAAACATACCTTTTGACCCTATTCTGTGTACTGTATACCCTTCATAACGTGTATGCAAAATTTCATGATGATCGGTTGTGTAGTTAAGGCATGAAAGCTTAAGAGACAAACAAACTTACCATAGAATTAAGGATACGTATAGTACTATTTAGCTAGGGTGTGAATATGAGTTTGTTTGCCACGCTTTCACACCTTAAATACTGTACGGATCAACATGATTTTTCATAGACACTCACAGGAGTAAAGAAAAAGACACAGTGTACGCTTCATCCAGAAAAAGAGTAGTTTTCCCGGAGAATAAGTCAACTATACATAAACGAGAGCGAAGCCACGAGCAAAAACTAGTAATAATTAAAATGACTATTGTGAAAAATAGCTTACTCAGTGTAAAGGCTATATCAGGATCAGCTCCGTTCTCGAAGAAGAATCTATCACTAACACGTGTTTTATGGAACTGCCTGGTGATGATGCATCTAAAAGTAGGTCCCACTTGTGTGTCCGGTTCGTGATACTCCAGGGCGCCTGCTACTGTCAATTCTACGTCTTCAATGGACTCGTAGTTTGTTTCTAATTTACGTACATTCTGTAAAATGATAACATATTTGTGTTATTTCAATTGAAAGTTTTTTTTATATATTAGAATATTAATTGATTGTAAGTAATTTTATCTATGGGTAATTTTTAGAGTAAACATCAATATTTTATCATATATGAACAGAATGACACTTTAGAAATTCTGATATTTTTTATGTCATAAGAAGCAACCTGGCAGGTTGGTCATTTGATGTTAAGTGATCACCACCGTCCATAGACACTTGCGACACCAGAGGAGTCACAGAGGAGGAAGGGGAAGGGAGTTGGGTCTCCGGCGCTCTCACTGACCGAACGAAACGCACCAATGCATACACTGTTACTTCACGTCGGTTTTCTGTGAGAGGGTGGTATTACACCGGGCGAGCCGACCCATTCTTACTAAAACCAGTAATAGCTTCAGCGTGGCTCTACCACCTACAAAAAACAAAATAACAAACAAATAAATAAAATTGAGTTGTGTGTTTGTAATATCAAAGGGACTAACTAGCCTTCTAGTAAATTGATATGAGAGTATGTATGTACATATATATATGTACATTGCTTACAACAAAGGACAAATGCGTCTATTTATTCTATATATTATTTAATTTATTTCGACGAATCTCCGAAACAGCTGGACCGATTTTAAAAGGGCTTTTATCAACATAATCTAAAAAATATCACTAAATCTATGTATAAAACTATGTGTAAGCTACTTATCGTGTGCGTCGCCAACACTCCTTATGTTGATAAAAGCCCTTTTAAAATCGGTCCAGCTGTTTCGGAGATTCGTCGAAATAAATTAAGAATAGATATATAAATTGAATATAGAATTGTAGGTATGTTGTGTGTGTATTGAGTTATTGAATATGGAATTATAGATGTACTATTTATAGTAATAGGGATTGAATTATGGATATGTATAGAACTATTGAATATAGATTGACGTATGTATTGATTTATAGAATGATGTGTGTATCGATTTATACAATATGTGAATTATAGATAAAATCGTATATATTAATAGATAAATAGGGACTTATGCATGCATAGAATTACTGAATTATGGATTATATAGAATTATGTGTTAGTATAGGGTGACTTATAGATTACATTCGCATTAAGTAGGGAATTACATGATAGAATAGATTAAAATTATACCGTATGTAACATATAACGTGTGTGTATGGAAACATTCGTAGAGAGAACATAATAGCATTACACACGTTATATACTATTGAATATTACGTTACGAGAATTATACGATCATATAGAACGGCAAATATGGAAGATTGTATAATTTAATATAGACAAACGTAATGGTTATAGAGGTACAAATTTTACAACGGTTACTCGTAACGGATGTCTTTTATCTCAGGATTTTAGTAATTACAACGGTTTTTAAGAGATTTAATAATTATATGGACAAGGACAAATTTTATGCCGGCTGCCCTTTGTAATACTATTTCCTAGAGACTAGGTGGTGGATTTTGCCTTTGAATAAAGCAATATACTTAAATAGAGTCCATTGATAATATTTGTTAAGACGTTACGGTATCCGAACGAGCCCAATAAAGCAATATATTTTATTTTAGGGTAATTGTACAAACAATTGTCGAAAGATGTAACTCCAACGGGATTTTATGGCTTTTACAGTAAAGAACCTACAGGTTCTCACGCAACGGCGTTGTAAACAGAAATTTCTAATTTTATTATGTATCGTTGTGAAATAAAATATGAATGAAATTAATATTATAACAAGGAATATATATGTATTACTGGCGAACATAACGTAACGATATGTAATATATAGAGTAAATGTGAATGTGAATATAATATATAGAGATTAATTATGTCACCCTATACAGATCGATGTAAATAACACACTGAAAATAGATTTACATATGAATATAAGTTAAGGTTTATGTAATAAGATTATTATAGAGTTATATAGAATTATAGAATAGAATATAGAGTTTAGTGCAAACCGGCACTTAATATAGAGATAGCTTTATTCATATGTAAGATAGATATAAGATGTAAATTTTATAGTATAGATTGCATGCAAATAGATGATAAGAAATTGATATTATAGATATTTGATATATAAAAATATGATAAATAAATAGGAACGCGATATCCGAGCCAACGTATAGAGTCACGACGGCGGGGTACCGTTAGTCGCCGGCCCGATTTGCTTATAAGCACGTCCGCGCGGTACATAACATGGTAGTTTGATTGCACAAGGCATCGTAGGAACATAGAATAGTTTCATTGCACTTCTCATAGAAACATAGAGTAGTTTGAGTGCATATAGAGTGACAGTAATATCGAATAGTCTGATCGCGCATCTTATTGAGTATCATAGAGTAGTTTTGATCGCATAGTACATTGCGACAATATTGAATAGTTAATCGAGAAGTCTTCATCGTCAGCAGTAGTGCTCTGTTGGCTCGGGGACGCGGTCATTATACGAGAACCACGGTGTTTTCTTGCGACCACCCCGACCTCCGCTTCGTAATCCACCACCTTCATCGGCTGACTCGTGCATCATTGCACATCACCGAGGCACCTGCAAGACAACACCGGCATCCGACTGTCGCCACCGAGGCGGGCTACCGGCGCTCTCGCTACCACCTTCGAGAGTTCTACGCCCGCCCACCGCCGGGGAACGTCGCCTCGCCTCACGTCTCACCTCATTTCCACCTCACCCCGCCTAACCGCGGGCCGGTGACGTACGAGGGCGAGAGGTGTCGCCACATTCACAAGGCGGCGGCCCCAATAGGCAGTAAAAAGTAAAATTCCCGTAAATATAGGTCCAGCCGTTTTGGAGATTACCCGCAACAAACAAACAAACAGAGTAATATACTAATATAAAAATATAGACAAAATATAAATAAAGTTTTTTTTTGGTCATTTGTAGCCATATCCATTCATCAAAAACATGTTATTTTAATTGTACATACACAAACTTTATGTTTATAATACGTAATAGA
>MU158826.1:650047-734315 GCA_015888305.1 Antheraea pernyi | reverse complement strand
TTTTTTTTTTTCTCGAACTGTCTATGCTATTGACCTGGCAAGGTCTTAACAGCTTCACCGGACTACTAAGGCGAGCGCTTAAGGCACTCAGCCGATTTTTGTTTTGGCAACCAGCTCAAGGGTGCACGGCACACCTCGGCTTGGCTGTTGCCTGTTCATGCAATTCGCGATCTATCAAAGCTAACCTAAGTTAAAGCTAAACTATTCATACCAATAAGAGTTGCTGAAACATATATGTGTACCTAACATCGTAGTTTGATTGCACAAGGCATCGTAGTAACATAGAGTAGTTTGATTGCACAAGGCATCGTAGTAACATAGAGTAGTTCAATTGTACAAGGCATCATAGAAACATAGAGTAGTTTGATAGCACATCTCATTGAGATAACAAGGTAGTTCAACTGTACAAGTCAAACAGTAATAACGAGTAGTCTGCTTGTATTGAATATTAATATTGAATAATAACATCGAGAAGTCTTCATCGTGAGTAGTAGTGCTCTGTTGGCTCGGGGACGCGGTCTTTATACGAGAACCACGGTGTTTTCTTGCGACCACCCCGACCTCCGCTTCAAAACCACCGCCTTCATCGGCTGACTCGTGCATCATTGCACATCACCGAGGCTCCTTCAAGACATCCACCGGCATCCGACTGTCGCCACCGAGGCGGGCTACCGGCACTCTCGCGCCCACCTTCGAGAGTTCTACGCCCGCCCACTGCCGGGGAACGTCGCCTCGCCTCACGTCTCACCTCATTTCCACCTCACCCCGCCTAACCGCGGGCCGGTGACGTACGAGGGCGAGAGGTGTCGCCATATTGACAGGCGGCGCCCACAATAAGGAGTAACTTGGACTACATTTATTTTGGAAAAAAAATTAACTTTCGGTTAGAAGTCACCGGCGGTTACCAGTCTTTTATACATATAACATTATTTTAAAGGAATAAAATATGGTTACCTCTGCAGACATGTATGCAAGCATGTCATTGAAATTTTTTGGTACCGACAGACCACAGACTGCGCGTGTTTTCACGTAATTAGAGAGCCCTTGATCTCTGCCTCTCTGAATATCAAGAGCACGCAAATCAGTGCCATATTTATTTCCACGCCTGAAATATATATATTTGTTTATTATTTACATAATATATACGCAGTATTATGTGTTTATATGACTTTATCGAAATCATATATAAAGTTCAATAAGTTTTGATAGATAAGAAAAACAAATTCTCCAATTGTAGTAAAGTATATTACCTACTCTAGTTACTTACGAACATAGTCATTAATTTGAGTTAATTAAATATTATGTAATTTAGTATATACTGTTCGGGCATAGATTGGTTGGGGGTAGGTAAAATTCTTTTTGACACATCGTTTGTCAACGGACAGTCGAGGATGATCGGAACCCGCGCTTACATTCGGACTTGCTCGACACTACGGATACAGCGGTGAGAAGACATATTATATAAGGTAAGTGAGCTTCTATCCCGGTTATAACGAAATACTTTCGGCATATATTTCAAGGGGTATCTACCTTTCTATCTTACCTATCTACCTCCAGCCAATTTATACAGTCCACTGCCTAGGCTAGGTATCGCGACCAGTGATTCTGTGGTGGTTGCGACCCCATATACATATAATCCTAATTTGGGTAACTGTTGAATGATCTTAACTTCACCATAGTTTTCGCTCCTATTGTACATATAATATTAGTATATTATAGATTACTAGTGGGCGCCCAGTGGTCGACATTCGACCATAATTCATTGATTTTTAAAATTTGAACTTTATTAGGGTTTTTTTGTCAAAGGGTTTACTTCTATTATAAAATGTTTTCATCATGGCTACTCAGTTATTTGCCATTTTAAAATTGTATAAGAATTAAAAAATCTATGTGTAAATAAAAATCGAAATTAATTATAAATTTGAAACAAAAACAGACGGTTACATAACGTGGTTAGGCATTCAAATTCTAAGTAAAGATAATAATACGAAAATAAAGAAATTTATCGCAACTCATGACACAATTATCAATTAATTTTACACAATATCATGGGTAGGTGGTATTTCTGGGTGATATTGAATTAAATGTAGTATGTAAATTATAAGGAATAGTGATACACCCAGTATCATTGTTTGGAAAAGTAATGGATACACAATAGAATCAAATAATGAATCCAAAACAAAGAAGTTTTTAATACTACCATTAACTTTTGAAAATGAATTCCTTTTTGTTCAAAATTTATCATCAACTGTAATAAATATAATTGCTACATCAAGTTGAACTGCATCATTGTAACCGCGGAGATGTAAGTCGTGGATTACTTTCATGAGCAAACAAATTTTCTTGTTTTGATTTTACAAAGTATTTTAGGTTCATTTTTTTATTGAATCATCATTTCAAGTAAGTTCACCACAAAAAAAATACTAAACATAAACAATATTGGTAATATTACTTTACTCTTATGACAATATGGAGCAAAGTGACATGAGGTGAAAGCAATCCGGTCACCTAAAATTTTCAATAAGACCAAATAGAATAATTATTATTTCAGTGGTTCCATAAATTTACTAAATATAATTATTTAAATTATGAATTTACATATTATATTATTATAAAATTAACCTACAATTTGACCAGTTGATTTCAAAGGGAATGTAACGCATGCAACATCAGTCATGTTAAAAATATTGAAAAGGTAAAATATTGGAACGTAAAAGTGACGGACGTTTTGACAGATGTTAAAATGTCTTTTCCATTTATATGTGTGTATATGTTGTGTAAAATTCGATCAATAGTGTGAGTAATGTATATTTTAATTAATTTAATATGCTTGTAATGCATTTTATATTTAAAAAAATAGCTTTCGGCACTTCTCCTCCATATAACTTTAACTTTACCTATGCCAAATTTCACGTTCATCCGTTCGTCCAATTCTTTTGAATAGGGGTACAAAGTTTTAGCTTCACGTATTAATATATATGATGATGATAAAGAGGTTGAGTATGTGACGTTGTGACGTTGTAGGGAGTAATCTCAGGAACTACTGATTTGATTCTTTCAGTGTGATATAGCTCATTTATCGGGGAAGGTTATAGGTTATGATCACGCTAAGACCCATAGGAGCGGAGCAACAATGAAGAATGTTTCAAAATCGGGGTATTTTTTCCTCTTCAGAGCTTCCGCTGCGTGTTAACGTTAACCCAAAGTAACTATTCCACGCAGACGAAGTCGCAGGCAAAGGCTAGTACTATATAATATCTATCACCAGATGAAAGGTAGACATTCTATCAAGTTAAGATAAAAAATCAACAAGCGCGTTTCACAAGTAGATTTTGATTAGCACGTAGTGATTAAAATATTAAGAATATCTTAATAAATCTTGTATACTGAGATATTTGACACCGGAATATAAAATGATTGATGTTTATTATTTAAAAAATATGATGTATCATACTTCAAGAAGTACTGTGTTACTTCCTTGTTGTAATATTGGCCGCTGTAGCTCTGTGACTGGAAGCCGAGACCTCTCGCTAAATCATCAAAATTGTTATTTTCTTCGAGGATTGACGGATTATTCCAACAGTCACTGAGACGCACTTCACCGACCATACTACGAGACTCTGTATATTTCCTATAAAAAATAATTTAAAAGTAAAGTGAAAGCAATAATGAAATTTAAAAATAATGACTTAATAAACACATCTGTAGAAAAACAGTAAACATTACGTATTATGAATGGATGATTATTTGTTAAATATACAGAATGAAAAAAATCCGACCTCAATATCAAAAAACAGATATATATATATATATTAACATAGGAGTCAAATGAACACGCGGGTCACCTGATGTTCAGTGATCACCGCCTTCCATAGACAATATCAACGGCAGGGGAGTCGCCAGTGCGTTGCCAGCCTGTGTTTGGGGGAGGGGTGTGGGAGAGAGGGGAGGTGGACCGCCGGCTCTCTCAATGACCGAACGAAACGCAACAATGCAAGCACACTGTTACTTTACGTTGGTGTTTCTGTGAGAGGGTAGTGCTACCCCGGGCGGGCCGACCCATTCATGCTGAAACCAGTAATAGCTTCAGCGTGACTCTACTACCACCACAATTAATATATACATAGTGATAATATATTATTACTACTAATTACCTAAACACAAAAGAAAAAATGAGCGAAGACTATTTAATATTCATTAATTATGTAGACAATATATTAAAATTACTTATTAATTTATGTACATATATAAAATGGTTCATTTATAAAACAATTAATGTGACAATTTTTCTTACTACCTATTACATATTAATCGATTTAATTTCAAATTTGTAGTAGGTAGAAAAATTATACTATACAAAAACAGTGGGACGCGAGACTAGACTTTTTACGTAAATGCTGTGAATTTAGATTTGCATCGACTTCCAATATATTATTAGATATTGCTCACACATTTTTATTTTATAAACTAGCTGACCCGTGCGACTTCGTCTGCACCAAATCGGTTATTATCGGTTTCGATTGTACTTTTAAACGCGAAAAATCTAAATACATCTCAAAACCCGATTGCAGCGATACCTACTGTTTCAAATTGTGAATCCCAAATATCCAGGGACTCACTCAAACATATGACGATGATGATATTGGTATGTAAGAAATATTTTAAAATATGCTTTGAACCCGTTCGCAGCATCACCTACCAGGTCCAATTAAGATAACAAATAACCTACATATATTGCCGATAAATGTCTTCCCAGTACGTTGTCCCAGTAACTTCTGTCCCAATAAGCCTACAACCCGTTCGTAACATCATCTACCGGGTTCAATTAAAATAAAAACTAACCTATGTATATTGGCAGTAATGTAAAAAAAGCTTGAGAGGTCCATGGACCTCCAGTTGGAACGTAGTTCCTTTCCCTTTTTTGTAGGCGTTTACTATACGCTCAGTATAGTTTACATTATAAAATATCAAGTTGATAAAGTTAAATTGCAATTTAAACGTTAAAATATATTCATAAAATAAATAATGATAAATTAAACACTGAATGACATAATAACTATTTTCAACTTGTATTAAAACTTTTTCACACTACATTGTATTAAAGAAAAACATAAATATTAAAAAGATATGAGCAACATGTGTCATCTGTCACTTGCCTGTGACTATTTGTCTAAGAGCTAGGCAACGGTTTCGACAGCGAATTGGCTGCCGGTAAACCTTTACAGGCAAAAATATTGAACTTTATATAATTTTAGAATGTTTTGTTTTTCACTAACTTTTAAACGCTACTAAAACGTGAATTTATTATTGCCAGACATTTTTGATATTAACAATAATGTGCCCGATGCAATTTTTTGTAAATAAAGAAGTATGTTCAAACCATGTTAAGATATCTGTAATTTTATTGAAGTTATATTTCTTTTGGCGCGTTAGGGAAAAATGATGAGAGTAAATTTTTACGATGAACGCGCACACCGTAACAAAAAAATGATGAGAGTAAATTTTTACGTTGCGCGCACACACCGTCACGAAAAACCGACACCCTGAAGTTAGCTATAGTCAACATTTTGTTTCTTTGTATTTGTTGTTTGTATTTCTTTATATTAAAACTTTCATTGTATTAAATACCTTTTTTTTATTGTTAGTGTCGTTTTTTCTACAAACGTAGAATAAGGCGCAAGATAAAATTTTTGAAAAGATTTTTACTTGTTACGCCAAAGAAGTATAACTTCTAATGCGTGTACATAAGTACACACACACACTTTTTTTTAATATTATTTTATTTCAACATAAAAAAGGGTAAATTAAAAATATAATGTATTTTTTTATGTCATAGGAGGCAAACGGACAGGTGGGTCACCTGGTGTTAAGTAATAACTACCGTCCATAGACACTTGCAACACCAGGAGAGTCGTAAGTGCCTTGCCAACCTGTGTTGGAGGGGGAGGAAGCGGAAGGGGAGAGGAGGAAGGGGAAGAGAGGTGGGCCTCTCCGGTGCTCTCACTAATCGAACGAAACGCACTAATGCAAGCATTGTTACTTCCCGTCGGCTTTTTGTTAGAGGGTGGTACTACCCCGGGCGAGCCGACCCATTCATCCTGAAACCAGTAATAGCTTCAGCGTGGCTCTACCCCCTACCAAAACCTATGTATAGAATAACTTAGTTATAACTCTAGCTTAGCGCAACACTGGCTGTATAATAAAGATAGCCATAATTGTGGAAGAGCCTGGTTAACAAAATGAAATATGTTCTTTGCAAGGGAAAAAATAAAATGGTTTGAAATGAATTATTTTGTTTATAAAGAATATCACCAGGCACATTATTGTCAATAACAAAATTGTCTGGCAGTGAAAAATTCATGTTTTTAATAACGTATAAACGTTAAACTTATAAAAGTTACTGACAAAAAATGTTCCTTAAATTATTTATAAATCAAAATGTTGATCTGTAAAGGTGTAATTCGCATTAAAAAATACAACGTTAACCGGCTACCAGGTATCCTGAATCGTGTTTGGAAGGGCATAATATATCTTCATATTAAAGAACCAACTTTTCTCAAATTCTCGTTCTTCCAACGTTGCTGGCTCTTATACTAAGGTGTCGCAAAAAAGTCTAGTTACATTAACTAATTTCTTTTCTTTCGTTATCCTGGAGAACCCCTTGCGTTTTATGGGTCAAAAAGTATCCTAAATGTAACCTTGTAATGTACAGATTTGGCTTTGTTACAGTTTTATTATAGTATAGATAAATAAATAAATCTTGTCACCTTTGTTTAGCAAACATTTTTTTATACAATGAAATAAATGTAACAACATAAGTGACAGTTTCGTCTACATAAATGTTTCATAAGTGGTCGATAATTACGTACAGAAATGTCATGTAGGCGTAGCTCAGTTGTAACGTACGGGGCTTTATATGTTTCGACGGGGCCGACGGTTCGGATCACTGTGGTCGTTTTTTTTGGTATATTTTTTTTTTGAAGTAGCATATGGAAATATAGCTTAATTTTTTAGCTAATCTGTCTGCTATATATAGCACAAAGAAAATTTACCAAAATTCGTCAAGAATATCATGAACTACATTTTTTTTACTTTCGTCCGTTATCCTGGAGAATCCCTTGCGTTTTATAAGATAAAAAGTATCCTAGATGTAACCTTGTGATATTGGTTATAACTGTGCCAAATTTCATCTAAATTGGTTCAGTACTTTCAGAGTGATTCGTGTTTAAAGGTATAGACAAACAGGCAGATCCTGGAGAATCCATTGCGTTTTATGGGACAAAAAGTATCCTAAATGTAATCTCGTAACATTAGTTATCACTGTGCCAAGTTTCGTCAAAATCGGTTCAGTACTTTCCGAGTGATGCGCGTTCACAGGGACAGACAGACAGACAGACAGACAAAAATTTTAAAAGGGTTAGTTTTGGCTTCTATATCGATAACAAAGCCTACCCCGATCAAAATTTTCAAAAAATATTTAATGTACAGATTTGACCTTGCTACAGTTTTATTATAATATAGAAGATTAATAGGATATAACCTATAATTTCATAGATATCTTAGGGACATATCGCAGATTTAAATTACTAGCAATAAAAAAGTTATTTGCATAAATATCCTTACATAGCGTGTATGACTTTGAAGAACTATCTTCTATACTCTGTACATATAATAAGAATGTCTAAAATGTCTGCACTTTTTAGATTTTTGTGAAAAAAATTATTGCAGGTGTGTTTAGGAACAACTAATAAAATACAATTCAATCAATTTTTTATACGTCTGTTTATCTGTCTCTCTGTTTGTATGAACACGAATCACTGATAAAGTACTGCGTGCACTTCAATCATAAGGCATATCCTCGAGTATAACTTAGTCTTTGTTTCGTTAAAATCGGTTCACTATATCAAATGTTATTGTAATTTTAACAACGACGCGACTTATTTACGAGAGAAAAGTAAATAAGTAAATGGACTTCATTCAGATGATTTTATTAGTCACCTTTTTTTGAAGTGAAGCTTCTTTAGGCGCATAAATTTTTACAGACGTAACGTCACGCAGGTATGCAACGGAAGTGACGTCATTTGCAGTAAACGCAGATTTTACATGTATATATATATATATTTTCTATTTTTTTTATTATTATTTTTTTTTTACTTTTTCTATTTTTCTAAAGTTTTATATTTTTCTAAATATAAACAAAACTTATAAATTACTTCGCCAAAGAAGTTTCACTTCTGACATGTGTACTTTGTACGCACGCACTTTTTTTACATTAGGTTTCACGCAGACGGAGTCGCGGGCACAGCTAGTAAATAATAAAGCGCTGGTAAATGGATCTATATATTTTTGTCACTTATGACGACATATACTCATATATTTTGAACAAATTGTTCGTTGAACTTATATTTACGAACATACACGATGAAGAAACATAAAGTTATTACATACTGTAAGTCTCCTTGAACTGATGAGTGAAATATTCTAAACGCAGCAGATGCATGTTCACCGTAGACCGATGGATCGACCGCCTGATCATAATCGTTAACATAGCCGTCGATATCGGGGTATATTAATTTATTTTTTACCATATTTTTGACACCTACAAAATGACAACAAAGTTACCATATTTATATTTAAATAATCTCATAATCTTAGTTATTAATATTTTCACTTTACTTATAAAAGTATATTTACATCCCAGTTATTAACTACTACGAAAATTATTTAGTTTCGGCTTCCAGATACTTATATTTAAATTTTTAATACTGTTGTCCCACAGCACAATATAACACTGAAATTCATTTAACGTTAGAACAATACTAGAGTTAATTAATTAACTTGTGCCCTTTAAAAGATTATGAAAAAGACCTGAAGGTCAAACTGATAAGAATAATTATTTTATTATAGCATTTATATACACTTATATAGTATGTATAACTTAAAGGAGTTACACTTGCAATAATTAACGTACGTTACGTACAATAAGTAACGTGGAAAAAGCGTAATTCAATATACCTACCTACCATCTCCCTCTCCTCTTCCCTCCTTCCTCTACCCTAAGGCGTAAGCCCCTTTCTCCCCAAATAGGCCGGCAACGCACTTGCAACTCCTCTGGTGTTGCAAGTATCTATAGACGGCGGTGATCACTTAACATCAGATGATGTTCGTGCGGGATGTTCGTTTGCCTCTTATGACACAAAAAAATAAATCTATGCTCTTATGTTTACCAATGTGTTGTTTATTTATGTTCTTAACGCAATTGCAGCGCTTTGATACAATGTAAATATTTTAGTAATACCTACATAGCTTTCAAAAATAAATTATATATTATAACTAGAGTACCCATTAGACACCTTTATAAATTATGAATGAGTTACATTGAATTAAAATAGAGATACGTATAACTTAAAGGAGTTACACTTGCAATAATTAACGTAGTTAACAAAAATGTATTGAATTTTACTTATCTCTACATATTTTTACCTTATACACATGCAACTACTTAAAGTTGTTAAATAAATATTAAGTAGGCATCGCAACGGACTACATGCAAAATCAAAATATCCTTTATTCGATTTAGGCCCTGAGAAGGCGCTTATGAACGTCAAAGCTACCACCGGTTCGGAAAATAACCCAGTCATCGAGAAGAACCGGCAAGAAACTCGATCTGGTTTATCTTTTCATGTTATATATTTTTACAAAACATTAAAAACATTTCTTATACAATATTAGGTGTAGGATAACAAATTTGTTTGAATATTTGTTCAATGAATTTTGATTTTTTTTTAATGTCATAAGGCGGCAACCGAACAGGTAGGTCACCTGATGTTAAGTGATCACCACCGTCCATAGACACTAGCAACACCAGGGGAGTCGCAAGTGCGTTGACAGCCCGTGTACGGGGGAGGGGAAGGGAAAGGAGAAAGGGATGGGAAAGGGGGAAAGGAGGTGATCATCCGACGCTCTCACTGACCAAACGAAACGCAACAATGCAAATATAGTTACATCACGTCGGTGTTCTGCGAGAGGGTGGTACTACCCTGGACGAGCCTGCTGAAACTAGTAATAGCTACAGCGTGGCTCTACCACCTTCAATATTAAATCGATTATATTGTGGAATAGAACATATAACACTTATACCAACCAACCGCTAATAATAATAGCTACTGCATAAAGAAAAGCATAAAACGTATACCAATAATTCTTGGAAGATATTCGTAGTAGTTTATTTGTTGGACCACGGCTATTAGAATCCGTCTTGCCTCTTGAAATAACTTCTCGTCATCCCAATGCGGGTTTAATGTATGCAATACATCAGTAATACGATTATGTTCTCGGATAAGAACCACATGAATCAAAGTTAGCTGAGGGCTTTGATTAACTCTTATATCTCCTGAAAAATAATTAATTCCACATAAATGACATGTATTATTTAGAGTAGCGATACGGTTTTTAAGGCTTAACTTTTTAAGTTAATTTTGTTTTATATTAGCTAGTGTATCGTAATTTTTGCAACGATGACATTTTAGTTGACAGTATAGTTAGCACACCGCGTCGAACAACGTAAGTTCGCATCCTTGCAGCCGAATTGGAACTTTCGGTGTAGGAAAGCATCGTGGTAAAACCAAACATGGTGGTGTACGGCTTTTATAAGTCCATCTGGCTAGCTACCTTCAATTTGAAAATCTGTTGCCTGTTGAAAATCTATTGCCTAGTGAAAATCTATCCACTGTTGAAAATCTATTGCCTGCTGAAAACCTATTGGTGTGTTCTGGCAGCAGCATCTAAGAGATACTTCCCATTTAAGGGACTATGTTTTGCATGTTTATCATGTTGGACATACACGTAAAAATATCAAATGTAATCAAACGCTAAGACGTATGAAGTGTAAAAAAATCTTTCACTTTGACAGTGTTATTTCTGTGACACAAAATCTTACCAGCTAAATAACAAGATGAATTTGAGTATTTCAACATATCACAAGCGAGCTGTGACTGGGGATCCTGAGGTGGCCATTCTTGACCGTTACGCATTAAAGTTAGTAAACGTCCTCCACAACCAGCGCGAACTGCGTCGGCCTGTGACTCGTTGTGACCATATATAATAGACAGATCCATATATGATGTTACTGACGACAACTGGAACAAAGTTGATTTTCTCATTAAATTTCACTTTAGGTGGTAGAGCCACGCTGTAGCTATTACTAGTTTCAGCATGAATGGGTTGGCTCGTCCGGAGCAGTACCACTCTCTCACAGAAACACCGACGTGAAGCAACAGTGCTTGCATTGTTGCGTTTCGTTCGGTCAGTGAGAGCAGCAGAGACCCACCTCTCCTCCCCACCCCTCTCCTCTCTCCTCTCCCTCTCCATCCCCTAACCCTTCCTCCCAAAGGGTGGCAACGCACTTGCGACTCCTTTGATGTTGTTAGTTGTATATTGCATCTTTCGGTTTTTGTGATTAAGGACGATATGTCAAAATATTTGCTTACCGGCCCAGCTGGAACATCAGACGCAGTACAGTTATTGTTTTTTGTTGATCTAGTTCTTACAAAATTCATACATTTTATTACTTCTGGGCCATATATCGGATCATTTCGTGATATATGAATAGGAGCGCACAGAGGATTGGTCTTCGCATCTGCCGTGTAAGTTCCATTGCCATAACAACACGTGAGTGGTTGTTTTCCTAGAAGGATACACTTTTATTGCATTCCATTTAGTAAAATTTAATAATGTTAATTACTATTTTTTCTTATTAATATAAGCACATATGTCAGTTTGTCAGTATAAAATTGGATATACTGTGAAATTATGACTTATAAAATATAATTAAATCAGGTAATTATATCGAAGTTTTTATTTCAGTTAGACGATAATGTTCGTCAACAATGAGCACTTAAACTTTATATTTCTACTTGTAATTGATTGCCACGTCTCACTGCAACTAAATCATTTGATTTTATTTGCGTTATGTATACTTGAAAGAGATAAAACTGGTAACAAGAATATCAAAATAAAGACTCAAAAATTTAACTCCTTACCTGTTTGCACCTTCATAATGTATATTATAATTACATACATATATACGTATATATATATTTAATGACTGTGTATAATATAAATGATAAAAAAATTTAGTTTACTTGTTTGAGGTACGCCAGACGTAAGTGACATGTCGTGTACAACTATCTGTCCCCACTGCATAGTGATTAGATTGTGTTCTGTATCTACCATTTCTTTGTCAGGAAATAGTTCTAGTCTCAGTTTACGGGCATTCTTCAAATTTTTACCCGTAACAGATTTAGGAAAGGAACTAATACCTGAAATTTATTTTGCATTCGTTTCAAGTTTTATAAAAAACAGTCAAACTATATCATTCTTACATATCTTACAGATGTAGAAAGCATTTTATTTATCACTCATATATACTTTTTTTTTTTATAGTAGCACGGCAAAATGACTACACTGTGCCTGATGATAAGCATAGTACAATCCAAAAACAATGGCGACCACCGTGTGACACACTATCCATCGCCAGTCGCCGCTGTCATGCGGGCCTGCGAAAGGCTGGATATGCACAGGCTGATCCCGAAACGCGACCCGCAGAAGCGAATCACTATGACGGGCTTTTTCGCCATATACATGGTGGTTGCGACCCAGTCAGGCTGTAAAACCCTACCACTTAATATTCGTTTAACTGTGGAAGAAGCGTAATTCAATCTACCTACCTACCATCCTCCTCTCCTCTCCTTCCTCTACCCTAAGGGGGTAAGCCCCTTTCTACCCAAATAGGCCGGCAACGCACTTGTAAACTCCTCTGGTGTTGCAAGTATCTATAGACGGCGGTGATAACTTAACATCAGATGATGTTCGTGCGGGATGTTCGTTTGCCTCTTATGACACAAAAAAATAAATCTATGCTCTTATGTTTACCAATGTGTTGTTTATTTATGTTCTTAACGCAATTGCAGCGCTTTGATACAATGTAAATATTTTAGTAATACCTACATAGCTTTCAAAAATAAATTATATATTATAGCTAGAGCACCCATTAGACATATTTATAAATTATGAATGAGTTACATTTAATTAAAATAGAGATACGTATCGGAAAGATGAAAATTATTAACTCTAATCTTCTTTAGCAGAATTAAAATTGATTGCAAAACAAAGAATATTCAAATTTCGATAATAGCACTATCGACCAAATACAAAAGTATAGCTAAGAGTCATCCACATGACATCTACAAAAAAACATCATAATATATAAACCGTTTGAGAATGGAGGGATTTCCAAAAGACACGCATCGAATTTTTTTATATGTAAACTAACTAACCCAGCCACGAGCTGCCATGGCTCATTTATTGAAAACATACTCAAAATTAAAATATGGCACCATCACATCACATAAAGGACAACAACCCAATAACTGTTTTTACTTTTATTGAAATTTTATGCAGGTGCTCTAACTGATCGATTGCATCTGTAATTCTGAATTACACAAATCTGCTTCATAAATTTTTATTTTATTTCTTTAAGCTTACAAGTGACAACCGTATAAATTTTAGGTAATGCAAAAATATACATGTATTGTTATTTTAAACTTTTTTCTAGTATCTGGAAATCAACAATTATTGTACTTACCATCGCCATAATTGTACGGAAGGAGACGGGCGTACGGTCTTTGTGGCATTCCCCAACCAGGGTGTAGTAAATTATTACACGAACCATCAATAGAACGATAACGTGATTTAACACAAAACGACGGTCCTTTATTGCATACAAGGCCTTCATTTACTTCTGAATAATTGGAATTTGTAGATCTGAAATTAATTACCTTCAAAACTATAAAGTGGTCTCAAAAATATTAATAAGACAATGCTGAAATATATACATTTTTATATAAATATATTACTTATTTAGGTATATTGGATAATATAACGATAATTTTTACAACATATAATATTTATTTTTATTCGAGTAACAATCGTCGATATAATTTCGTGAAATATATATAATAAGCATCCTAGGGATTAACATTCGAAGCGACCTCAACCTCAGGGACCACATTGGGATTGTTATCTCTGCAACATCTAAGATATTGGGCAACCTGAATAAAGTGCGACGATTTTTACGCCCGGTTAGCTATACCTTCTCTATAAGGCACAGGTTAGGCCGTGCATGGAATACTGTTCGCATCTCTGGGATGGTTCTGCTCAATACCTCCTTGATGCACTAGACAGGTTGCAGCAAAGGGCCGTCCATATTGTGAATGATGCAAACGTTACTAACAACCTTGAACCGCTTCAGTTGCGAAGGGACATCGCCTCACTGAGCGTCTTTTATCGTCTGTATCATGGCGAGTGTTCTGAAGAGCTGTTTGACCTTATTCCATCTTCTGCTTTCCACTATAGAACTACACGGACGGGTACGCGTCTCCACAGTTTCACAGTAGCAACAATCCCGGCAAGAACAAAGAAGTTCGAAAGCTCTTATTTTTGTCGTACTGTGAAGATGTGGAATCGTCTCCCAGCCAGTATGTTCCCTTACTCTTATGACATGGGGTCCTTCAAACTAGGCGTGAAGAGGCACTTTTGCAGGTCGGCATGATAGCGACTACTGTCATTGCTATTTAACACTGACAGTCGCCGTTATTTATAGACTGTATTGTACTTTCCATCAGGTACAGCGCAGTCATTTTGTTGAAGCAGTAAAAAAAACATTGTGGTCCCTACACTAAACAACATATTTATCCTTTTGGACATTAGCAAAGAGCACGTACACAGCATAATAGAATCGAGATAGAAGGGAATCTAGTAGGCTTAGAAGACACTATTGTGTTCTTGGGTATTAATTCGTTGTAAATTACAATAGAGTAATCACATTAAAAAATTGTCAGGAAGATTAAATTCTGCTGCGTTCGCAGTTCGAAAGATTCGCCAGCTAACAGATATTACCACTACTAGCTTGATCTACTTCGCTTATTTCCATATCGTTACTTCTCATGATATTTTGTTATAGTGATCAGCAGCTGAGATAGACACCATATTTCTACTACAGAAACGGGCAGTTCGAGCAATACGGGTCCTCGTAAATTATTCAAGGGCAAGTTTCAGGAATTCGGTATCTTTACTCTACCGTCTCAATACAATCTAGATAATCTATTGTATGCCCGCAATAGTTAAGATACGGTAGGCTTAGTAAAAGGCCGACATAATTTAAACATTAGAAACAATAAAAATTTTGCCATTAGATTTTTCAGGCTCTTTAAGACCAGTACCAGTTTATTAGGTAATAGTATTAGGTTTTATAACAAAGTCATGTAGTAAGGTTTAAGTACTTTTTTTTTACATGGGGAAATCCCTACAGATTCCCACCCTTAGCCAGGCAGTTGAGGATGGGGTATGTCCGACTTGCACGGACTAAAACCCCATAGTGCCTACAATAACCTATAGGCTTGGGAGCAGGAGCTGCCGAACTGGCATTGCGTCTACTCCCCGGCAGGTGTCAGCCCCTCATCAGGAGCCTCATCGCGGTTGAGGGGTCAAAATCATAAACCCCTTAGGGGAGCGAGAATTGCCCTCCTCGACGATCGTGGGAGGCGCATCGGCACAATGCGCCTCAACCACACGAGCATGTGCATATATTCTGCCAGGGCGACAAGGTTCAAGTACCATGTCAAGCGGTTTTTAATGTGTAAAGGCTATTATGAGGTGGATTAGTGTGTGAACGAACCTGACGACTGAAAATAATGCCCCTATGTTTGTAAAAAAGTGTTTGATGAAATAATAAACCAGATCGAGTTTTTTATCGGATTTTCTCGATGACAGGGTTTAGTTGTTTTCCAAACCGGTGGTAGTTTGGACGGACATAAATACCTCAGGGCCAAATTCGAATAAAGCATTTACTGATTTTGATCTGATAAGTCACAATTCCAACACATTTTACGAGACAACAATTTTTGTATCGATTTTTGATGTTCATTTTAAAATAGCTCTCATTTGTTTTTAGATAAATACAGAAATAATGTATTGCTCTTTTTTTATAACATAAATGCAACGTTTGTAGTAGCGGATATCTGGAGAATTATGAGAAGCAAACTGTAAGAAGCTCTTGAATTAACTTTTTTTGTAGTTACTTGGTACAATGGATAGGCATAACTGTAAATATCCTTAAAATCGTTATAAATTACAATTACCGAAGTGAATATTTAAATATCAATAATACATATATTTAATACAGCAACAATTAATTAACTCTAGTAACAAAAGTAAATAAACTGTTCTGAAATCTACGTCATACAATAATTATTATAATTTGGTATTATGTTCAAACAATGGGATCTTCTAATATATTTAATGTAGCAACTGCTTCGCAACTGGGTTTTAAACTATTTATATAAATATTAAGAAATGGATTTTTACGAATTGGGAATACGAAAAGGATGCCAACCTTTTTTTATACTATAGGTGGCTAATGAACAATCGCGTCACCTGATGGTAAATGATCACCGTCGTCCATAGACACTAGAAACACCAGTGGAGTCGCAAGTTCGTTGCTAGCCTATGTTGTTTGGGGGAAGAGGAAACGGGGGAGGACTGGTGGGCCTCCGACGCTCTCGCTGACCGAACGAAACGCAACAATGCAAGCACTGTTACTTCACGTTGGTTTTCTGTGGGTCAGGTGGTATTACCCCGGGCGAGTCGACCCATTCATGCTGAAACCAGTAATAGTTTCAGCGTGACTCTACCACATACCAAACCTTTTCTTTTTGTTGTGAAAAAGTTTTATTTATATACGAAATAATTGAGTCTATTATTATGTTAGTTAAGTAGCGTGTCCAAATACCAACGTCACTTGACAATCGTCATTATTCACACAACTGACAGTAATACGACTTTTGACTAAATATTTACATTTATTTGAAATTATCTATCTGTTGTGTAGAAAAATTAATTTGCATACTAATAAAATTTACTCACCTTCCTTGTGAAACGTTCATTCCTTGCGTTTTTGATAAAAATAAACATTGACTTCCACTTAGCGTAATATTTGGAAAAACGTATAAAATTAATAAAATAATAGATAAGTTGTACATTCTATATACAATAGACAATATTGCCTGTATTTACAATAAATTATTGATTTGTAAATTACCGTTTTAGCTCTTATAACATACGCGATACCAGCACCACCAACCAAAAAAATAAGACTAACTTGTAAGTATATATTTTCATATCTTTTAACATACTCTACACTGATGTAGAAATATCTATATATATATATAAAATGAAGTGTCTGTATGTAATATCAAAATAACTATTTTCTGCTGATTGGATACGAAAATATACATGCTAGTAATAACGAAAATCATTTTTTTTTTAAATTGTCGGTCTATGTGCTTGTTTGTTTCGGGTGCCTCCGAAATAGCTGAACCGATTTTGACCAGAATTTCACTGAAATTATAGCGAGTGTCATAGGCATATTTTATTTTAGACTAGCCGTCATCCGTAGTACTATCTCCAAAAACGGTTAGTACTACGATGGAGTACTTTTTTTTTTTTTCTCGAACTGTCTATGCTATTGACCTGGCAAGGTCTTAACAGCTTCACCGGACTACTAAGGCGAGCGCTTAAGGCACTCAGCCGATTTTTGTTTTGGCAACCAGCTCAAGGGTGCACGGCACACCTCGGCTTGGCTGTTGCCTGTTCATGCAATTCGCGACCTATCAAAGCTAACCTAAGTTAAAGCTAAACTATTCATACCAATAAGAGTTGCTGAAACATATATGTGTACCAAGCATACATATCTCAACAACTCCTATGTGTATTTTGTATCGGAAAAGATTCTAAACTATTACAGTTCGATACGGGAAAGAAAAGAAAAACCCATCCACTTTATGTGTAAGCGTGTGAGCGTGCACGTGTGTGGAGGTGATGTGTGTAATGTTGTTGCAGTGAAGTATGGATGTGTCACTGTATCGCGCGAGCAGCGCACTCAAGGGCTCCCTACCGAGGGAACGAACCTAGGCTTGAGCCGCTGCCGAGGGGGGCCTACTCTGGTGTGCGGGAGCGAAATTTACCCCCAGACCACGGCGGCGTGATCTGTGGTTACGCGGGCGTGGGCGTGAACACGCTCTGTTTTGAGAGACAGGCTGGTACTGATCGTTCGCTGCCGTTATATCGTCGGGAGGATCGGTAAAAATATGGCGCGGACGTCTTTTGTGACGCGATACGTTCGGTACGATTCTGTAGTTTGCGGCGGATACCACTAACGGGCTAGAGTGATTCTCGGCTCTATCAAAATAACTGTCGGTGAGTGACTTTACATACGCCCAGATAGAAGGTATCTCCAAGTCCCTGTGGAGATCCTTATTCCGGACGTATCGCGGAGCCCCGGTGGCTTTACGTAGAAAACGGTTCTGGATACGTTGAAGTGACAGAAAGTTAGCTTGAGACATATGTGCGAAAACGGGTGCACTATATGTCAAAATCGGGCGAATACAAGTTTTATAAAGAGTCAGCTTGTGTCTTAAGGACATCTTATTTTTATAAACGATTAATGGGTGTAACCGACCCAAGACCATAGCGGCCCTATTCCTGACTCTTTTGGTATGTTGGTTAAACGTGAGGCGTCTATCCAACGTGACTCCGAGGTATTTAACCTGGTTGGCCCAGGGAATCACTGACCCGTATAATTTTATAGGCGCGAGTTTGCGCATGTATTTGTCTGATTTTGGGTCGAAAATTATCGCGGCGCTTTTATCTGGATTTACTGCTATACGCCATCGAAGAAACCAGTCACCGAGTGTGCTAACGGCTTCTTCGACGCATGTCCTAACTCGTGTCGGAAACCATCCGGAAGCGTAGAGAACTGTATCGTCAGCATAACAACCTACCTCCACTCCCGGGAGTTGAGGTAGGTCACTGACGAACAGATTGAAGAGCATGGGTGCCAAAATGGACCCTTGGGGCACACCTGAGCGTATCGGGTGGGACGAGGAAAGTTCTCCTTCCACTCTGTAGCGGAAGGACCTATCAGTAAGATAGTCGCGTATTATGTGAACTAGCCTATCGGAAACGCGGGAAAGAATTAACTTATGAATGAGCCCCGAGTGCCAGACCTTATCGAAGGCCTTGGCGACATCGAAAAAGACTGCCATTGTACATTTCGGTTTAGGTTTAATCGGGTACGGATTTGGATCCGGATCCTCATTGAATTTTGAGAAAATGTACTCCGTGAGGCGGTGTACTTGGTTTGTGCAGGAGTGTTCGGCACGAAATCCGAACTGCTCAGGTGGCAACAGATCTAACTCTGATATGGAAGCTTGGAGACGGTTCAGAAGGAGCCGCTCGTACAGTTTCCCTAACGTGTCTAACAAACTGATAGGGCGATAGCTATCGGGAAGCGTAGCTTTCTTGCCGGACTTGTGAATTCCTATCACTACGGCCTTTTTCCAGACGGCTGGAAAGTGACCCTGGGACATGGCCGCATTGAAGATGCAGACCAATAGAGCTATGATACGATCAGGAAGGAGCTTGAGAACCTCGTTCCTGATCCCATCGGGACCTGGGGACTTCCTAAATTTAAGACGCTTGATGGCATCCGAAACTTCCTCGAATGTAATGGGGGTTAGGGTATCCGCCGGTGGAGACGCGAGCGCGTGCTCTACCGATGACTCGATCGATTCAATATGTACGGTGTCAGTATTGGTTGTGTTCGGTGAACACTGCTTTTCTAAGCTCGCGGCGAGTGACTCCGCCTTGTCTAAACTATCGAACGCGGGAGGCAACCCGGGGCCTCTATCGAGCGCGGGCATAGGGATCATCTCGTCTGATTTGACAGACCTAACTAGCTTCCAGTACGCCAGGTGGGACGGCTGGATTTTTTCCAAAAACCGATTCCACCTTTCATCGCGGATTTCTGAAATACGGGCCTTAACTTGTTTGCGTAAAGATCGCAATCGGTCGCGGTTATCTCTAGACGGGTAAGTGTCGTGAGCTCGAGTCGCGGCGTTCTTTTCCGTGATCAACGCCTTCACGTCGTCCGGGAGTATAAAGCGGCGATCGTTCACCGCTTGCACCTCTCTCGAGGTCTCCCTGACGGCGATCTGAAGGAAGTTGACCAGGGAATCGATGGCCAAATCCGCGTCAGCTTTAGACACCAACACGTCCGGAATTCTGTCTAATATATCCGATGTTAAATTGTCTTTAATATATTCAACTAACTTTTTGTAATCGGCCACCCTTACCGACGGAGGGGTGGTGTCGTCTGGACTTCCTAACTGCATTACTACCGGGCGGTGATCGGAGTCAAGTTCGTGTACAACATGTATGAGTTGTAACCGAAGCGTGACGTTCTTAAGAATTGCAATATCTAAAACTGTCGGACGACAGTTGTCCTGATAATGGGTCGGTTCCGGAGGGGCTATGACGTCAAACGCGAGAACGCCGACTAGTTTGTCGAGAATCTTCCCGTTACGAGAAGTCCTCGGACTGTTCCAGATGACGTTACCGCTGTTGAGGTCCCCCGCTATAATGACGGAGTCACCTAATCTGAATTAATTATGTCACCCTATATAGATCGATGTAAATAACACACTGAAAATAGATTTACATATGAATATAAGTTAAGGTTTATGTAATAAGATTATTATAGAGTTATATAGAATTATAGAATAGAATATAGAGTTTAGTGCAAACCGGCGCTTAATATAGAGATAACTTTATTCATATGTAAGATAGATATAAGATGTAAATTTTATAGTATAGATTGCATGCAAATAGATGTTAAGAAATTTATATTATAGACTTTGATATGTAAAGATAATTATGATAAATAAATAGGAACGCGATATCCGAGCCAACGTATAGAGTCACGACGGCGGGGTACCGTTAGTCGCCGGCCCGATTTGTTTATAAGCACGGTCCGCGTGGTACTGTATCGTGTGAGTTCCGATCCGACTACCGTGCAAGACGGACGTCGCGCTCGTTGCTCTCTTCGATTTCGATACTCGTGATTTAGTGACGTCAGTTATTACTTCGTGAGTGCTCGTTTCCATTGTTCCGATTGGGCACACCTGCGCCGCACACCTGCGTCGCACACCTGCGCCGCACACCTGTGCTACAGGTGGCGTTCTGTTTCCTAGAACTGAGTGAGACCTTTCCTTTCTATTTATTTATTGCTTGATATATCGAATTGAGAAATACGTAAATAAATAGATAAATAAATAAGTAGAGTAAACAAATAAATATATCAAGCAATAAATAAATAGAAAGGAAAGGTCTCACTCAGTTCTAGGAAACAGAACGCCACCTGTAGCACAGGTGTGCGGCGCAGGTGTGCGACGCAGGTGTGCGGCGCAGGTGTGCCCAATCGGAACAATGGAAACGAGCACTCACGAAGTAATAACTGATGTCACTAAATCACGAGTATCGAAATCGAAGAGACCAACGAGCGCGACGTCCGTCTTGCACGGTAGTCGGATCGGAACTCCCGATGGAGTACCGCGCGGACCGTGCTTATAAGCAAAATCGGGCCGGCGACGATACCGTTAGACGGCGTGTCTCTATTCGTTGGCTGGGATATCGCGTTCCTATTTATTTATCATAATTTTACATATAAAAAGTCTATAATATAAATTTCTTATCATCTATTTGCATGCATTCTATACTCTAATATTTACATCTTATATCTATCTTACATATGAATAAAGTTATATCTATATTAAGCGCCGTTTTGCACTACACTCTATATTCTATTCTATAATTATTCCATTCATATTTTATTTTAAAATGATATATAATAAAATTAGAAATTTCTGTTTACAACGCCGTTGCGTGAGAATTACTGTAAAGCCATAAAGTCCCGTTCGTCTTGCAACTTTCAACTATTGTTTGTACAATTACCATAAAATATATTATTTTATTGGGATCGTTCGGATACCGTAACGTCATAACAAATAGTATTCGGCGGACCCTATTCAAGTATATTGCTTGTGCAATTACCATTTAAGATAAAATATACTATTTTGCTTTATTTAAAGGCAAAATACACCGCCTAGTCTCTAGGAATTTGTATTTTTAACATTACAAAGGAGAACCGGTATATAATTTGTCCTTGTCCATATAATTATTAAATCGTTAAAAACCGTTGTAAACGTTGTACCTCTATAACCATTACGTTCGTAACGTTTGGCTATATTAAATTATACGATCTTCCTTATTTGCCGTTCTGTATGATCGTATAAGTCTTGCTATGTAACGTATAATTCAATAGTATATAACGTGTGTAATTCTATCATATTCTCTCTACGAATGTTGCCATGTACACACGCTTTATATTCCATACGGCATAATTTTAATCTCTTCTATCATGTAATTCCCTACTTAATGCGAATGTCATTATTACTATTATTACTAACACACAATTCTATATAATATTATAAATAAAGAATTAGGAAAATCCAAAATTACTGATAATTCGCATAATTTGAATGTTGACGGAGTACATATTTCAAACAGTTCAGAGGTAGTAACTGTTTTCCAAGATTATTTCACTAACATACCTTTACAGGTAACAAAAAATATTACTTCATCAGCCCAAGGTGCGGTATCGTTACTAAAAAATCTGAGTGCACCTATAAATTCAAAATTTAATTTCACATCTATTAGTGCAGATGAAATAATAAGGACTTTTAAACTCTTAAACATGAAACATACCGAAGATATCTGGGGAATGTCGGTAATAGTAGTACAGTCCTTAATTATTAATATTTCATCATATTTGGCTAATATATTTAATCAGTGTATAGCAAAAGGAACCTTCCCCGATTTAATGAAAATAAGTAAAATGGTTCCTTTATTTAAATCAGGCTGTAGGAGTAATCTTGGAAATTATAGACCAATTTCTGTACTGCCGTCCTTAAGCAAAATTTTCGAGAAGATTATGCTTAAACAATTATTAGGATATTTTAAAGCGCAAAAGATTCTGGATGGTCGACAGTTTGGTTTCACAAAATCAAAATCAACTACTGACGCTGGTGCAACGTTACTAAGTCATATTTTTCGAGCTTGGGAGGGATCGCAGGATGCAATTGGTGTGTTTTGTGATCTGTCTAAGGCTTTTGACTGCGTTGACCATAGTACCCTTATTTTGAAATTAAAACACTATGGTGTTTGTGGAGCTTCTCTCGACCTTCTAGTGTCCTATTTAGAAGATCGTTGTCACAAAGTTAGTGTAGACGGGGTTACGTCAGCTGGATCACTGACTCAAATTGGCGTCCCACAGGGTTCTATTTTAGGGCCATTTTTGTTCTTAGTATATATAAATGATCTACCGCTAGTGGTTGATAACTGTGCTGACATGGTTCTTTTCGCGGACGACACTTCAATTATATTTAAGGTAAAAAGAATAGATTCAGAGCTTAGTTATCTAAATAATACTTTAAATAAAATTTCCGACTGGTTTGCGTTAAATAATCTATTGCTTAATGCCAACAAAACAAAATGTATAAGATTTACCTTGCCTAATGTTCGGTTTACTAATAGTAGAATCGAGATCGATGGGAATCTAGTAGGCTTAGTTGACGATACTGTGTTCTTGGGTATTACACTTGATTCAAAGTTACAATGGGGTCCTCACGTAAAAAAATTGGCGGGAAGACTAAGTTCTGCTGCATTCGCAGTTAGAAAGATTCGCCAGCTAACAGATATTGCCACTGCTAGGGTTGTCTACTTCGCTTACTTCCACAGCTTAATGTCTTATGGTATTTTGTTGTGGGGGACAGCAGCTGAGGTGGACACCATATTCCTATTACAAAAACGAGCAGTTCGAGCAATTTATAATATGAGGCCTCGCGAATCATTAAAGACTAAGTTTCAGGAATTCGGTATCTTAACTCTGCCCTCCCAATATATTCTAGATAATTTAATGTATGTCCGCAAAAATTCAGATATGTTGGATCTAGTAAAAGACCAGCATAATTTAAATACTAGAAACAGCAACAAATTGGTCATTCCATGCTTCAGGCTCACTAAATCCAAAAACAGTTTTTTAGGTAATAGTGTTAAGTTTTATAATAAAGTCCCAAAACACATTACCGATTTGCCTGATAGTGAGTTCAAGAACCATGTCAAGCGGGTTTTAATATCTAAAGGCTATTATAGGGTGGATCAATACGTGAACGATTGTGACGTCTGGAAATGACGCCCCTCTCTGTGCATCCACTAATAACGAATGTGAATATTTATATTACTATAGAAATATATGACATGAAAAAATAAACCAGATCGAGTTTCTTGCCGGTTCTTCTCGATGACTGGGCTGTTTTCCGAACCGGTAGTAGCTTTGACGTTCATAAGCGCCTTCTCAGGGCCTAAATTGAATAAAGGATATTTTGATTTTGATTTTGATTTTGAATCCATAATTAATAAAAATTCTATGCATGCATAAGTCCCTATTTATCTATATTAATATATATTATCTATAATTCACATATTCTATAAATCAATACATACATCATTCTATAAATCAAAACATATATCATTCTATATTCAATAATTCTACACATGCTTGTACATATCCATAATTCAATCCTATCACTATAAATATCACATCTATAATTCCATATTCTAATATATTAAATGTCAATAAATCTATATCTATGCTCTCTATAAAATATCAATAAATCTACGTATAAAACTATGTATAAGCTATTTATCATTTCATTCTGTATTTTTAATTAGAAACTATTATCAACTTATATATATTATCCGGAACAGACAAGCGATATTTTTTTTGAGGTCCCTAAATTTAATTACATTGATAATATGGCCATTTTTAAGACATTGCTTGTTCCTTATACAGTCTAGATGAGCTCTGAGGTATATATTGGGTTAAGGTTCCTGATGAAAATATGTAAACATAAAATAATAGTGTTTGTATTGTCTATGTTAAATATCTTTGTTAGTCTATGGTGCCTTATACAGTCTAGATGAGCTCTGAGGTATATATTGGGTTAAGGTTCCTGATGAAAATATGTAAACATAAAATAATAGTGTTTGTATTGTCTATGTTAAATATCTTTGTTAGTCTATGGTGTACATCTGTCATTACTTGCTTTTTCATTGTTCTGGTTAAAGTCAATTAAACAACATCTTTATAACTTCTATTGTGGTATCATTTATTATTTCTACAGGTTATGGGCCCAGTAGAAATAACGATAAAAACGATATTACTCATAATTTGCACTTATATTTACCGCATCGAGAATGGCTACGTCAAACCTTCAGATTGAAAAATTAGCCGGACGAGATAATTATTCAACATGGAAGTTTGCAATTAAGTCATATTTAGAACACGAGGAGTTATGGGAGTGCATCGATCCGGGTGTTGCAGTTGATCCCAAGAAAGACATAAAAGCTAAGTCTAAAATCATTTTGTTGGTGGAACCTATAAACTACATACATATTGAAAATGCAACGTCATCTAAACAAGTATGGAAGAATCTTCAAAATGCTTTCGAGGACTCCGGGCTGTCTAGAAAAGTCGGTTTATTACGAGATTTAATAAACACTTCGTTGGAAAACTGTGTTAGCGTCGAAGATTATGTAAACAAAATTATGAGTACTGCTTACAAACTAAGAAATATTGGCTTCGAAGTTGGCGATGAGTGGATTGGTACACTAATGCTGACTGGCCTACCAGAACATTACAAACCTATGATAATGGGCTTAGAAAGCTCCGGGATAAAAATTTCCTCAGATTTCGTTAAAACTAAATTGTTACAGGAAGTGAAAATTTCTGAATCATCTGCATTTGTAACGAAGCACAAAAATAACTATAATAATACAAAGCAGAAAGGAAAAGGCCCTCGCTGTTATAACTGTAATAGATATGGACATTTTAAAAATCAATGTACAGTGAAGAAATCTAATCAGAGTGGTTTTTCAGCAATTTTTTCAGCCTACAACTCGATCAATCAAGAAGATTGGTATGTTGATTCAGGTGCCACAATGCACATGACAAGACGTTCAGATTGGATGTATGACACTGAACTACCTCCGATTAAAAAAATAATGGTGGCGAACAGTGATGCAGTCTCTGTACAAAATATGGGTAAAGTAAATATTCATACCAATTTATGTAAAGATGAGCATCCAATACAGGTGAGGAATGTTTTGTTTATTCCTGAACTTAGTACAAATCTGTTATCAGTCAGTCAACTTACAAAAAATGGTTGTAGAGTGGAGTTCACTGTTATGGGCTGTAATATATATAATTGCAATAACAGTCTTATAGCAACTGCGAAACTTACTAATAACATGTACAAACTCAACACTGTTACTGGTAATGCATACACTGTGTCATGTGAGAGTAAGACAGATATTATTACATGGCACAAAAGAATGGGCCACTTGAATATGGCTGATGTAAAAAGGTTAGAGTCCTGTGCTGAGGGTATAACGATTACCAACAAAGAAGTTGATACCACTTGTATACCATGTTGTAAAGCAAAACAAACACGATTACCGTTTCCATATTCTGGTTCACGAGCAAACACATTACTAGAAATAGTACATACTGATCTGTGTGGTCCGATGGAGACACCATCTGTAGGTGGTGGAAAGTACTTCATAACTTTCATAGATGACTATTCCCGTAAAGTATATGTGTATTTCTTAAAGAACAAATTGGATATTAAATCTGTGTTTAGAAAATTTAAAGAGGAAGTAGAGAATGAGTTAGGGAAGAAGATAAGAGTATTAAGAAGTGACAATGGAAAAGAATATTGCAATAAAGATTTTTCTGATTTTCTAGCAGCTTCTGGCATCAAGCACCAGACCAGCACTCCATACACTCCAGAGCAGAACGGGCTGGCGGAGCGAATGAATAGGAGTTTAGTTGAGCGTGCAAAGAGCATGCTGTTTGAAGCAAAACTGCAGAAAATATATTGGGCTGAAGCAGTGTCTACTGCAGCCTATGTTATAAATAGATCACCGTCACGAGTTTTAGGCGAGGTGACACCTTATGAAAAATGGACAAGCAAGAAACCGAACATTTCACATTTAAAGATTTTTGGTACAAAGGCCATGGTACATATACCAAAACAAAATCGCTTAAAATGGGATCAGAAATCATGTGAAATGATATTTCTTGGCTATTGTGATAATACAAAGGGATACAGATTGTTTGATCCCACTCATAATAAATTTGTAATTAGCAGGGATGTAATATTTATTGAGAATTCTAATAATATGGATCAGATTACACAGAAATCTGAATCAATGCCACAGATTACTAGGATCCCACTAAACTCAAAGAGTAATACCTCAGGAGTAAATAATTGTACACAAGAAAGTGAAGAAATAATACCTATTTTTGACTGCACACAAAATGATACACAAGATGTCATTTTGTCACCATCGTGTTCTGATACATCTTTTGATAGTTGTGTATTGAATAGAACAACTGATGATGAAACATATCACCCTAGTACTAGTGATTATGACAGCAATGATAGTTCTTACAGAAATATCACTTTGAGATCTCATCAGAAACACATGATGGGGCATAATGTTGAAGGTAATAATTTCATGTGTGCTCTACAGTTTACAGATCCATCGGATGTAAATGAAGCTTTATCAGGCACCAACGCGAAACACTGGAAAGAAGCTATGGATCAGGAATATAAGTCTTTATTACAGAATAATACATGGGTTGTAACTACCTTACCGGCCAACAAACGTGCAATTCCGTGTAAATGGGTTTTCAAGTCAAAATCTAATGAAAATGGAGAAATAGTGAAGTACAAGGCACGTCTTGTAATTAAAGGCTGCTCACAAAAGCCAGGAATAGAATACACAGAAGTATTTGCACCCGTTGTGAGATATGTCTCTTTGAGATATCTGTTTGCTTTGGCAGTTAAATATGACCTAGACATATGTCACATGGATGCTGTGTCAGCTTTTTTACAAGGTGACATAGAAGAAGAAATTTATATGATGCAACCACCCATGTACAACTCAAATGATCATGTATGTCTACTAAAAAAATCATTATATGGATTAAAACAGGCTAGCAGACAGTGGAATAAGAAACTTGATTCTACACTGAAAGGAATGAATTTATTACAGTCTAAACAAGATCCGTGTATTTATTATAAAATTGAGGACATAAATAATATCATTTTTCTTGCTATATATGTTGATGATCTGCTTTTATTTGTAAATAATGAAAAATCAAAAACTTATATTAAAGAAGAATTACATAAACAATTTAAAATGAATGATCTTGGAGATGTAAGTAATTGCATTGGAATACATGTAGAGAGGGATAGGAAGAAAGGTATGATTTATTTAGATCAAAGAAAATATATACAAGAAGTGCTACATAAATATGGAATGTCTGACTGTAAAACTGTTAAAACTCCAATGGACATGAATGCAATGTTTGAAGAAAATTCTGAAAATAGTAAAATCTTATTTGATATTCCCTATCAAGAGATAATTGGTTGTTTGTTATATATTTCACAAATTACTAGACCAGACATAAGTTTTGTTATAAATATGTTAAGCAGATATAATAATAAACCAAAAATGTCACATTGGATTGCTCTGAAACGTGTCATGCGTTACTTGAAAGGCACTCTGGATTACAGATTGAGTTATAAGCAAAATCCAAAGGAAACTATGACTCATGGATATTGTGATGCAGACTGGGCAAGCTCAAAAGATGACCGGCGTTCTTGCACTGGCTATACATTTTTGTTTCAGGGAGGAACGATCAGCTGGAACTCTAGACATCAGCCTACCATTGCACTATCTACAACAGAAGCTGAGTATATGTCGTTGTCATCATGTGTACAGGAAGCTTTGTGGTTAAAGCAATTTCAAGAAGGTTTTTGGCCGCAGTTGAAGAATGATGCCTTGATCATTTACAGTGACAATCAAAGTTCTATTAGGCTTTCAGCCTCAGATGGATATCGTTCCAGAACAAAACATATTGATGTGAGACACCATTTTGTCCGTGACAAGGTTCTTGGAGGAGATATTAATGTTCAGTACATACAAACAAATTTAATGATTGCAGACGCTCTCACCAAAGCTACATCCTACACTAAGTTGGTGTATTGTTCATCTAAGATGGGTTTATGTTTAAGGGAGGATGATGAAAATATGTAAACATAAAATAATAGTGTTTGTATTGTCTATGTTAAATATCTTTGTTAGTCTATGGTGTACATGTGTCATTACTTGCATTTTCATTGTTCTGGTTAAAGTCAATTAAACAACATCTTTATAACTTCTATTGTGGTATCATTTATTATTTCTACAGTTCCGAACATGTTCCTGATAGTAAATCTCATTCGGTACACTGTTAGTATTTACATATCTAATGTACACTTTAAATATTATAGTAGATAGCGTGCGTGTCGTACTTACAAATATTTATGAAAGAACATTTCTGTAATTGTATATGTCCTCACAATCATACATTTATTTAATAAAATTTTAAAAAAACACGTGCACAGCTACGGGCTATAGCTAGTAATTTTACTAAAATCACTTTATTAAAGCGTGGCACTGTATATTCAACTGAAAAGCTTTTGTTTGAATATTATAATGGTTTACTGAAACCGCTAATTAACCTACGTACACTTGTTTAAACTTATGTAATGTTCTCCGTTGCCTGATTTATAGAAATGTATGATTAAATCCAATAGTAATTCTTAAATCTTCTTTTTTATATCATAGGTGATAGGAGGCAAACGAATAGGTTAAACTGATGTTAAGTGATCATCACCGTCCATAGACACTAGCAACAACAGGGGAGTCGCAAGTGCGTTGCCAGCCTGTTTTGGTGGGGAGGTGAGGTGGGCCGCCGGCGCTCTCACTGACCGAACGAAACGCAACAATGCAAGCACTGTCACTTCACGTCGGTTTTCAGTGAGAGGGTGTTATTACCCCGGGCGCGTCGACCGATTCTTGTTAAAACCAGTAATAGCTTCAACATGGCTTTACCACCTGTAAATATGGCTCTACCATCTACAAATATACCTACATATATATAAACAAATGAGTAGTGCATTCATATTTGTAAATGTTTATGTGAAATTTACTGATTTATTTGTAGCGAATGTGCATGTTCTATATAGTTTTCTATATTTTGAATGTATCATTCAGTCCTCGCTTATTTCTAGAAAGCTTGGATTTGTACTTATAAATTAAGAATAGAGAAATTAACTTAATTAATCTAGGTAAATCATGTACTTATCGGGATACATCAAAAACCGTGAGTAAAGTCGCAGACGATAGCTACTTAGCGTGATGGTAGGGCTTTTTCTAAGTCCATCTACCTCTAGCAATCACCCTCAAGTTGAAAATCTGTCGCCAAGCACCTGTTGGTGTGTTCTGACAGGTGCACTTGAAAGCCAACCCCTTCTAGGTTTAGCGTACTTACCATCTTACCTTGACATCATTTAACAAAGAGATTATGCGATTGTGGTCAAACGCTAAAACCTAAAGGACCTTGAATAAGTTCTCGCTGTTTCTTCAAAGATGGCAGTAACAGTACCCCGTTCGTGGAATTTCGAATGGTAACACGTGCAAGGCAGTAGTGTATCTAACCCTAAAAAAATATATAACATGAAAAGATAAACCAGATCGAGTTTCTTGTCGGTTTTCTCGATGACTGTGTTGTTTTCCGAACTGGTCGCAGCTTTGACGTTCATAAGCGCCTTCTCAGGGCCTAAATTGCATAAAGGATAGTTTGATTTTGATTATAAATTTCAATGTACGGTAGTTCATTTTAGTGTTAACAAAGTATTTTTATTTAGTTCTGAAAATGTCTACTTTTGTGCCAAATAAATTGTATTTGCGGGGAATTTTATTGTACTACTTCACTTTATTCAAAATAAATCTGCAGCTGAAGCACACAGAATTCTTGTTTAGACTTATGGTGACAATGCTTTGTCGGATACGCCATGCAGGACTAGTTTCGACGCTTTAAAAATAATAAGAATAAGTAACTTGAAGATAAAGAACGCTTTGGAGCACTGAAAATATTTGAAGACGAAAAGTTGGAGGAATTACTCGGTCAAGACCGATGTCAGACGCTAGCAGAACTTGGAAAATCATTACAAGTAGATGAGTCAACTGTTTCAAAACGTTTAAAAGTTTTGGGAATGATCCAGAAGCGAGGATAATGGGTACCGTATGAATAGAAACCGTGAGACGCCGAACAGCATTTTCTCACGTGTGAACTACTGCTTCGACGGTAGAAAAGAAAAGGTTTTTTGCACCGCATCTTGACTGACGCTGATAAGTGGTTACACTACGATAATTCAAAGCATAGAAAATCGTAGGGTAAGCCCGACCTTGCATCAACATCGTCTGCAAAACCAAATATCCATGGTTCTTCGCAAAATTCTTCTCTGTATTCGGTGGGATCAGCATGATGTAATTTATTATGAGCTGCTCAAACCGAATGAGACTATCACTGGGGATCGCTATCGACTTCAATTGATGCATTTAAGTACAGTTAAAAGAAATATCTCCGCTGTGCGAGCAGAGACTCGACAAAGTGATTTTGCTACATGACAACGTTCGGCCTCATTTTGCAAAACCAGTGAAAACCTTCAATGCGAAGTTCTACTCCACTCACCGTATTCTCCTGACAGCCCCTTCTGATTTTCACCTATTCTGTTCGATGGCACTGACCTAGCTGACCAGCGCTTTCATTCTTATGAAGAAGCTAAAAAAATGGATCGATTCTTGGGTAGCCTCAAAAGCCGGAATACATATACTGCCAGAAACATGGGAGAAAGTGGTCGCTAGTGATGGGCAATACTTTGAATGAAATGTTTTTGTTCCTTATAATTTAAATAAAGCTTTTATTTTGTAAATGAAACAGCGAGAACTTATTCAATGCCCTTTATAAAGTATAAAAAAACAATTATTGAGAAAGTATATAGAACTCTTTTTTTAATTACCTTACGGATTAGGAATAAGGTCAAATTACCAATTGTTACGTGTTAAGGGTAACTTGAGATTTACTAAATTTAGAAAAAATTCCAACAGAATTAATTTGTGGTTTATGAAAGAAGTTTTATTAGAATAACGAATATCGTCCAAATGTTATCGATGGACGTAATTTATTCTTGTCTAAATGCTTCATTCTAATTCCTCCAAAGGTTCAGGTGTTTTTTTATTTTGTTGTTTTTAATAAATATATTTAGAATTAGAAATATAATGGGTAAGAGTGGTGATCTAAATTTAATACAAGTCACCTTCCTTCCTGTTGACGCGTTGTATGGTATTTTATAATAATATCACAAAGATTAACCATTCAAAATGTAGGTGCAAATCAGACAGTTGCGGTAATTCAGAGTCCGTTTAATGCCTTGAGATTTATGATCAAATGCTTTACAAAATTATCAACCTATTTTATAGAAGACTCCTTCTCGATCAATATTAGAATATCGAAGGGACATATACCAAGATTGTTACAAGGAATTATGCGCCCTAGTATTCTCGTACTAAATTTGGGGCATTCTTGAAGGAGATTTTCAAAATATTGCACAGATCTATTATCGGAAGGGCAGATGTTATCATCAATAATTACAAAACGTTTAAGGTATTGCTAACAATACCCGTGTCTAGTTAATATTTGTGTCATGTGTAAGGAAACTTTAATGGATATATGAAATTGTATAATACATGCGGGCCCGGCGGACGTTATTCCGCTTTGATAATAAAAAAACCTTGACAAATTATATACCTATACCTTCCGCATTAATCACTCTATCTACTGGTTAAAACTGCATGAGAATCCGTCCAGTAGTTTTTAAGTTTATCGCTACCAGGCAAACAGACAGTCGCGACAGAGGACTTTGTTTTATTATATGTATGCTTCAATTTCGATAGCCGTCTAATAAACGTTCTGTTGTTACGTCGTAACTACCTACATATTTCATAATATGATTAATAGCATACTTAGTTAAAACACATAAATATTACGGTCTAATAGATATCGCTATTTTATAGATTGCTTTCTTTTTCGTTTATTCAGTGCTCCGACACCCAAATTTAATTCTGCCTTTGCACAGAGATTAGGAACATTCATTGCTTACCATATATATAATACAATCCTTTTTTTTTCTCGAACTTTTTTTTTTTTATCGAAGCACGACAAAGTGACTTTACTGTGCCTGATGGTGAGCACAGTATAATCTAAAAACAATGGCGACATACTATCCCTCACCGGTCGCCACTGTCATGCCGGCCTGCATAAATATATCTTCACGTTACGCTTGAAGGACCCCATATTATAGGAAGGAGGGAACACACTGGCCGGGAGATTGTTCCACAGCTTCACTGTACGGCAGAGATAATTCCATACCCGAACGACACGCTCTGGGCTTCGGAGCCATAGTTTTACGGTAAATCCTATCTGGGCACGAACTAAAAAGTTCGCAACTTCTTATCTCTGCCGTACAGTGAAGCTGTGGAACAATCTCCCGGCCAGTGTGTTCCCTCCTTCCTATAATATGGGGTCCTTCAAGCGTAACGTGATAAATAGCTCTTCAGAACACTCGCCATGATACATACGGTAGAACACGCTCAGTGAGGCAATGTCTCTACGCAACTGAAGCGAACTGACTACGCTATTGACCTAGCATAGTCTTAACAGCTTCACCGGACTACTAAGGCGAGCGCTTAAGGCACTCAGCGGATTTTATCTGACAACTAGTTCAAGGGTACACGGCACACCTGGGCTTGGGCTGTTGCCTGATACATGCAATTCGCGACCTATCTGAACTAACGAAAGCTAAGTTAACTATTTATACATATGTTACACCATCATACTACACGGTAACAGCCAAGTTGCGACATAATATTCACCGTTTACTTGTAACCATTGCGACACATCGGCCACCTGCACATCACGCGACATGAGGCGACAAGTACGGGGAATTGGAACCTCGTCACCACCCTGGGATCGTGAGGCTCACCTCATGCATTGAATTAGAGTTAAAGCCACTATTCGTTCAGACTTCGAGCGGTAGTCACATCTCTTAGGTTAGGTTCTAGATTAGGTTAGACACTCTCGGTTCAGACTTCGAACGGTAGTGACTTCTTCTAGGTTTAGTACGTAGCTATTAGTTCATACCTCGAACAATAGTTACCTTTTAATGTTAAAGTTAATATAAGTAAAAGTGTATTCTTTGATATTAAATATTTATTATTAAAAGTGCATTTTTTTCAATCTCGCGGACGCGCCCCACATAATTGGCGCAGTCGGTAGGATCTCGTACAAATAGAACGCGGGATTACGAATCTACGCGGGAGCGTCGTCCGTGAGCGATCTGAAAATCGATCCGGCAGATACCAGAATGTACATGTAAGTACTTAGTTTCTATCTGGATTTGCAATTTTTCCTTTTCCTATAAGTGTTAATTTTATTCACCAAGATTTTCCATCCAAGGCAATCTCGGTCCCCTAGGTTAGATACAAGTAGGTTTAATCGTACAAATTTTTTAGACTCATTCAGAGAGTTAGAAAATAATTATAGTGTTTTAATTAATAGTGAAATAAAAATGGTAGAAGTTATGATAGATCAAATATATAAAGCCCTTCGATTATTACCCGAATTTGACGGGAACTCGAATGTGCTTACTAGATTTATTAAGTTATGTGACCAATTAGTTTTACAATATATGAAGGATGGTGATGGTTATGAACTAAGTAATTTATCGTTATTGAATGGCATTTTAAATAAGATTGTAGGGCCCGCCGCTCGCTTAATAAATGCAAACGGCATACCAGAGACATGGCAGGGCATCCGATCTGCCTTGGTTAATAATTTTGCCGATCAGCGTGATGAAACTTCGTTATATAACGATCTCGCGCTACTGAACCAAGGGTCATTAAGCCCTCAAGAATTTTACGAAATTTGCCAAAATCTTTTTAGTACCATAATGACATACGTTAGTTTGCATGAAACGGTCCCGAGTACCATCGAGTCTAAACGCCTTTTATATAAAAAATTAACACTTCAATCCTATTTACGTGGACTGCGTGACCCCTTGGGATCTCGTATCCGTTGCATGCGACCCGATACTATTGAAAAGGCATTAGAATTTGTCCACGAGGAGGTGAACACCTTATACCTGCAGCAGCGTAATGAGCAGCTTCCTGAAAGGAAGGTGCCGGGTCAGACCCAGGTCAGTTCCTATAATAGCAATAGTGAATTTTTAGCACCACGAAATTTTATACCACCACCGCGTCAAATGACGATGCAGTCACCGTATATAGCTAATACGACCTCACAGTCATATAAACCTGTGCCGATTTGGACACCACAGGTCCCTCAGTTTAGAGGACCGTCACGTACTCAACAAATGTTCAGGGCACCACCACCAAACTATAATCCGCGAAGTAATATGTTCCGATTAAAGCCTCGTCAGCCCTTTCAAAATAATAGCCCTCAGCCTATGAGTGGGATACAACATTTTACCCCTAAGCCTCTACCACTTAGAGGACATGATTATATGAAACATGGTAATCCACCACCCACAAATTATTTGAAAAGTCGGGAAATGAATTTTAACGAGTGTTCGGGTGATGACTATACTGACTACTATACAGACTACGGTTACGAACCGGACTATTTTAGTTCGGACTATGACTATGTACCTACTTATGAGTGTATAGATTATTATAGTCCTCAGCATGCTCAGTCATACGAACATTCTAATGATGACAATGTGATTGAGGACCCGCGACCATCCACTAGTAATGAAAATTTTCAGAAGAGCCCCATATTAGACAAACCAAAATAGAGATTAACCTTCAAACCCAAAGACAATTGCCGTATATACAAATTCTTAACCCTCCGCTCAAACTTCTCATCGATACGGGAGCAAACCAGTCCTTTATAAGTCCGGAAGCAGTCGAAAAATTTTATTCAAATATCAGTTTAAACTATGATCCTTTTGAAGTCACAAATGTACACGCCGTTACAAGAAATAAATATTCTATAACAATTCCGTGTTTCTTAGAATTTGGCGGAAAAACCCCGATAAAATTTTTTGTTTATCGTTTCCATGATCATTTTGACGGGTTAATTGGTTTAGATTTATTAACAGAATGGGAGTCAAAAATAGATTTAAAAAAATTAATTTTAATTACAAAATCAGCAGTAAATTCAATTAAATTATATAACTCGCGAAATGTTAATTTTTATGAGGATATAATTCCGGCACACAGTTCAAAAATTGTTCGAGTGCCAATCAATGCTCCTGAAGGTAACGTTTACATTCCTGAACAAGTAACATGTAATTGCATACTTCATGAGTGCATAACGACTGTGGTTCAAAGTAGAGGTATATTGGAAATTGAAAACCCCACCGATAATGACGTAGTATTCTCTTTAGATTACCCGGTGCTCGCAGATTTATTTAACATGGATTGCGTAGATAGTAATGATTCTCGTGCTAAAGAAGTCATTGCACAGCTGAGAATGGATCATTTGAACATCGAGGAAAAAAGTAACTTAATAACTCTTTGTTCAAAATATTCAGATGTATTTTATATCGAAGGAGAATCATTAACATTCACTAATAAAATAAAACACCGTATTAGAACCGTAGACGAAATACCAGTACACACAAAAAGCTACCGCTATCCTTTTATACACAGGGAAGAGGTTAGGAGTCAAATTGAAAAAATGTTGACTCAAGGGATTATTAGACCTTCAGAGTCAGCCTGGAGCTCGCCTATTTGGGTGGTACCGAAAAAGGCCGATGCTTCAGGAAAGCAAAAGTGGCGTATAGTGGTTGATTTTCGAAAAGTAAATGAAAAAACCATAGACGACAAATACCCAATACCGAATATTACGGATGTACTAGATAAATTAGGTAAATGTCAGTATTTTACAACCCTTGATCTGGCATCTGGATTTTATCAGGTTGAAATGCACCCTGATGACATCCCCAAAACTGCATTTAATGTAGAAAATGGGCATTTCGAATTTTTAAGAATGCCCATGGGCCTCAAAAATTCGCCGTCCACTTTTCAGAGAGTTATGGATAACGTTTTAAGAGGTCTACAAAACGTTATATGCCTTGTGTATCTTGATGACATAATAGTATTTAGTACATCACTACAGGAACACATGGTTAACCTTGAGAAGGTATTTAACAGATTACGCGAATCCAACTTCAAAATTCAGTTAGACAAATCAGAGTTCCTAAAATTGGAAACATCATATTTAGGTCATATCATAAGTAGTGAAGGTATAAAACCCAACCCTGATAAAATTTTAGCCATTCAAAATTATCCCCTACCCAAAACAAATAAAGAAATAAAACAATTTTTAGGACTTGTAGGCTACTACAGGAAATTCATACCAGATTTTGCACAAATTACTAAGCCCCTGACAACGTGTTTAAAAAAAGGCAGAAAGATTACACTAGACTCGGACTACATAGACAGTTTTCAAAAATGTAAAACACTTTTGACAAATGACCCCATTCTTAAGTACCCAGACTTTGACAAGGACTTCATTCTCACTACAGACGCATCCAATTTTGCAATCGGAGCGGTCCTTTCACAAGGTACCATAGGTTCCGATAAACCTATAGCGTTCGCTTCTCGAACATTAAATGATAGTGAAATTAATTACAGCACCATAGAAAAGGAACTATTAGCTATAGTATGGGCAACAAAATACTTTCGACCTTACCTTTTCGGAAGAAAGTTTAAGATAATAACGGATCATAAACCACTGCAGTGGGTTATGAATCTAAAAGAACCCAACTCTAGGTTAACGAGATGGAGACTTAAATTAAGCGAATATAACTTTTGTGTAGTTTATAAAAAGGGTAAAAATAATACTAATGCTGATGCACTTTCTCGCATTGAAATTTGTAATGAGGAGTGTAGTTCTATAATAGTTAATACATCTGAAGCAGTGCCTTCAGACTCTAGTTCTAGGACAAAAAGCATTTCTAGAACTGATACTGTACATACTGATGCAGAGAATCCAATTTTAGAAGTACCTATTACCGAAGATCCTCTGAATAAATTCAGTAGACAGATTTATTTTAATGTTGTAGGCGATATAAAAAGTAAACCCAAAATCACTAAACCCTTTGAAAACCACACCAGAGTTTGCCTACAAGTATCAAAATCAAATTTAGAACAGGATGTAGTAGATGCAGTTAAAGAATTTGTAAACCCAAAGATAAAAACAGGTATTTTAATTAACCCAACGTTAGAATTTTATTCCATAATACCTATAATACAAAAATATTTTAAAAATTCTTCAATGAATTTAGTTTTGAGTAAGATTGAAATTGAAAACGTTAGTGACTATTTAAAACAACAGGAAATTATAAAAAATTATCACCAAGGCAAAACAAATCATAGAGGAATTAATGAATGTTATTTGGCTCTGTCACGGAGATATTACTGGCCTAGAATGAAAGAGCATGTAACCAAGTACATTAATGAATGTACCATTTGCGGTCAGGCTAAATACGACCGAAATCCCATAAAGCAGCGCTATCAAATTGTTCCTCCACCTACCAAGCCATTTGAAATTGTACATTTGGATTTATTTAGCGTAGATTCACATAAGTATTTGACTATAATTGATGCATTCTCAAAATATGCACAGGCATATTTTTTAAAAGACGGTACAGCTGTTAGCGTAGTTCAGGGTTTGTTAAAGTTTTTCACTCATCATGGTGTTTGTTTCACTCTTATAACGGATAATGGTCCTGAATTCACTAACCAAATGTTTTTGGAGTTCACCAGGATACATAAAATTCACCACCATAGAACCTGTCCTAACACACCAAACGAAAACGGTATGGTGGAACGATTACATTCTACCCTACTTGAGCATCTACGTATCCTAAAGCTGGAACATAGAAATGAGTCAGTTTTAGATCTTATGACATATGCTGTCTTAGGATATAATAGTTCAATTCATAGTTTCACGAAATGTAGGCCAATAGATATAATAACTGGACATTTTGATCCTCGTGACCTCTTGGACATAAGTGTAACAGAACACCTATTACAGCAATATATTCAGAACCACCGTAATCGTATGTTAAAAGTATATGAAACTATTAATGAAACTGCACTTCATCATAGGACCGAAATAACTGAAAACATTAACAAAGATCGCGAATTCGAGCAAGAATATACCCAAAATCAACAGATCTTTATTAAAAATCCTGCAGCGAGTAGACAAAAGATAGCACCACGATATTCCCATGATGCTGTCCTATCGGATTTACCTATCCACATATATACCAAAAAGAAAAAAGGTCCTACACCTAAGTCAAGGCTTAAACGTATTCCTAAATCTGCAAAATTGTTACAGGAAACTACTGACCCTACTACTACTGACCCTACTGACACAACTGACTCAAGGACAAGACGTAACAATTGACTCGCTACAAGATGGCCCTGGCCTACTCCCGTTCAAATTGGGACCTACCAAGATAATTACTCACTATCATTCCTTTTTAAGCTATTTTAATATCAGTGACATTCACTTGCAAATTAAATTAGTTAATAATCAACTACTCGAAATAAGACTTCAATTAAGTAATCAGACGTCATCTCTCTATGAGCCTCATTTACAATTTCTTGGTGCTAAAATAGAAAGAATCTCCGAACAGTTACAAACATTTGAGCCAAATCGTAAAAAAAGAGCGCTCTTCGATGGGCTTGGTTCAGTAATTAAAAGTATTTCTGGAAATTTAGATTATACTGACGCGATGAAGTATAACAATGCCATCAAAATTCTTCAAGGTAATGAAAACAGATTAGAAACCGAAATTAATAATCATATTAGCCTAAATAAAGAATGGTCTGCACAAAATTCTGAAATATTAGAAAATATAACTGCGAATCAAAATAAAATAGAAAAGATATTGGACCTAATAATGATTAATGATAGTATTAGAGATAATGAATTAGTTAAATATTCAAATTTAGCTCAACATTTATTGATTTTGGCAGACAATATCGACAGGTTGTCGGAAGAACTTTATAAGTTAGAAAATGCTATTGCTTTCATAAGGATTTCAGGAGCTCCTCATTCAATATTGAATATAGCAGAGCTAAAAATAATTATAAGTAGGTTAAGAGATCTATATCATAAAGATGAAATTCTTGATATAGAACTCAGGTATTTTTATGATATTATTAAACTAGGCTATTTCTATATAGACAGTCGCATAGTTTTAGTTTATAAGGTGCCGATTGCCTCATCCTTAATTTACGACCTCTATAGGTTGTCCATAGTTCCTAACAAAAGACACCAAATCCTTATACCTACCTCTCCTTATATTGCAATTTCTGGAAAAGATTCTATGTACATGGAGACAGAATGTCCGAAGATAAAAACATGGTATCTCTGCGAACGGGAACCCAACTACAATATCCAAAGTAATTCTAACTGCGTATATCAATTAATTACCAAGCTAGAAATTAATCCGTTCTGCAAGTTGAGCTCAATTACTCTTACAAACTACGCTATGGAGCAGCTTGATGGAAAACATTATACCTTAAGTTTTCCACACCAAACAAAAGTCAAGACATTTTGCGGACAGGAACAGTACAGGATCCTCCAAGGCAGTTACTTGGTCACCATACCAACCAAGTGTTATTTGAAGACCGACAACTTTACCATTGCCAACACAGATGGCCGTATTAAAGGTCACCCTTTGAAAATTATGGAAATTCCTATGAACAATGAACTGACACGCAATGAAGACTCACCAATAATCCTTAACACAGTTGATCTCGGAAACCTATATTCGATTAATAAGAAGATATCTATACAAACTCCAGTAAAGCTAGACGATATCTCAGAACAAAGCTTATATCATACTACGATTCCAGTCTACATAATTATATTATGTGCGGCTACACTCGCTATTGCCCTCGGATACCGACAACTCCGAAAAAGAATCATAAAACGAAGTAATATTCAAGAAATGGAAACCGCAACATCTATCAGAACATATGCTGTACCAGAGACAAGATGTAAGCCAAGCAACATAAAGGTCGACCACAGCATTATTTCAGCGACTCTATCAAAACCAGTTTCGAAATAGTCGCTGAAGTACGGGGGGAGGTGTTACACCATCATACCACACGGTAACAGCCAAGTTGCGACATAATATTCACCGTTTACTTGTAACCATTGCGACACATCGGCCACCTGCACATCACGCGACATGAGGCGACAAGTACGGGGAATTGAACCCTCGTCACCACCCGGGGATCGTGAGGCTCACCTTATACATTATATCGGAGTTAAAGACACTCTCGGTTCAGACTTCGAACGGTAGTGACTTCTTCTAGGTTTAGTACGTAGCTATTAGTTCATACCTCGAACAATAGTTACCTTTTAATGTTAAAGTTAATATAAGTAAAAGTGTATTCTTTGATATTAAATATTTATTATTAAAAGTGCATTTTTTTCAATCTCGCGGACGCGCCCCACATAATTCATATATGAGTTGTTGAAACATATATGTGTACCAAACATACATATATCAACAACTCCTATATATATTTCGTATTAATCGATTGCTCCTACAGAGGGATTATGTAGATGTGACCTCCCTTGTATAAATTAGCTCTTATTTACTTACACATATTTGTAAAACGATATAAACTCTTTCTATTATCCTCCTTGCATATTAACCTATTTATAATACATAAAATTTAAATACGTTCACCGTTAACATATTACTGTACGTAATAAGTAGTATCTACTACTGAAATTAACATTTCAGTCAGTTTCCGTTTACTATTCATTTACAAGTTTAATGGTTTCAATAAACACGTAAAACTAGTGAAAATGAACCCCTTATTACCCACATTAAAAATATTTTACGTTTTTGCAATGTTTTATGTTGATATCTATTCTTACTTTCGTGACTACATTACTAAATTTATAACTTGGGGAAAGTAGGTCATTGAGAACACTTACCTTAATGTACTGAAAATGTATATAAAATTTTAAAAAGCTATATATATTTTTTTATATCATAGGAGGCAAACGAAAAGGTGTGTCACCTGATGTTAAGTGATCACCACCGTCCATAGACACTTGCAACACCAGAAGAGTGATCAGTGCGTTTCCACCCTGTGTTTGAGGGAGGGGGAGTGGTGAAGGGGCGAGGGAGAGAGAAGGTGGGTTATCCGGAGCTCACTGACCGAACGAAGCGCAACAATACTGCATGCATGCTGTTACTGTTACTGGCACCCTCTCACAGAAAATCGACGTGAAGTAACAGTGCTTGCATTGTTGCATTTCGTTCGGGTAGTGAGAGCGCCGGAGTCCAACCCCCTTTCCCCTCCCCTCTCCCCCTCATCCCTCTGAAATTACTTGAAATTATTATTCCCAGTATAGTTAACATAGTTAGCAGAGTACAAGAACTGCTAACAGTACTCTGAGGAATAGTGAAAAAACAATTAAAAATAAAAAAAAATCTTATCCGATTATAATGAAATTTTGTATACGACAAACGTCATACCAAAATTAATAGCGTATTGAAATTAAATAAAGTCCTGAAGACGTTGATCCTAAATTGTCCTCATAATTAAATTTTGGTTAAAAAAAATACAGCATTCCCTCAAACCAAATATATTTAATGTCCATATAAGCTAGTATTATAATGAATAATAAAAACAAAAACAACAACAAACTTATACGCTATAACTTCTTTGTCGCGCAATGCGAAATCTTGTAACTTGCAATTCTTTCTCGTTTCTTTTGAATCTGTATTATTTTATATTATTTGAGCGAGTTATTTAAACTCTTATTCATAGTATTTAATTTAAGTTCAAACTTATGGCCTTCTTTACGATTAAAATATGCAAACATATTTTTTACATTCACATCAAAGAAGTATAACATTTTACGTGCTTACATAAGTACTTTTTTTATTTTTTTTCATTACGAATCAAGATTTTCTCTTTAAGATGTTTCTTCTTTCCATAGAGTTAAATTAACATATGGCAGTTCATCGCAAGGCACTATTTTATTCCTGTAAAAATTAGTGTCACAGTTATCATCATATATATTAATACGTGAAGCCTAAACTTTGTATCCCTTTATAACGGAATTGGGCGAATGGATGAACGTGAAATTTGGCATAGTTAAAGTTTATATGGAGGAGAAGTGCAGAAAGTTATTTATTTTATATAAAATGCATTAAATTAATTAAAATACGCATTACTCACACTACTGCTTCAGTTTTACACAACATATACACACATGTAAATAAAAAAGACATTTTGACATCTGTCAATACAGGACTTCAAAGGAGGTTGTGAAGGAGGTTGCTATGCCCGACTGTATGTATTATTTTACTCATACGTTCCAATTACCCTTTTTCATTCTACATTTAACTTTAAAAAATCAATGAACTATGGTCGAATGTCGACCACTGGGCGCCCACTAGTTTTTATAATTTTACGTATTGTAATGGTTTCTATTTTTGTAATTAATATGATGATTATGATTAAGTATGATTTAATATAGCCTTTATAATATTTTTATAAAGTAAAATAATTTAAACTTCTACTTCGGGTACCGCTATTATAACACATCCGATAGGCAACTGGAACATTAACACTAGCGCCACCTTATTAGAGAGTTCGGATTATAAAAGGCAAGATGTCGTTAATTGAATATTCATTGCCTGTAGTCCGGTGAAGCTGTTAAGACCTTGCTAGATCAATAGCATAGTGAGTTCGAAAAAAAAAGGGATTTTCATTGCTATGTCGAAGCTATTGTAGAGCGAAGCTCTGCTCGGATAAATAGTCACAGTGCTTACAGAGTATTAATTTGTATATTTTATACCGTATAAATACAGAATTAAGGAATAATTACGTTTTCGAAATTTTTTCAAGCGCTCTAGGCTGCATTGACCTTATGGTAACACCGTTGTCGCAGAGGAATCTTGATATCGAGGCACCTCGTCTAATACTTTGTAATTGATCTGTAATAAGATTTATTATTACTTAATGTTATCTATAGAGGTAATTAGTATATATATTTATATACATACATGTAATAATATAATTTATAACGCCGGACTGTAAGAGCCCTCTAGGCCCAAAGGTATAATCGCAACGGCAACCCATGAGCTACTGACGATTTCAAACTCGATAAATTCAGTTCTATATATTTCTAAATATAGTGGTACTGCAAGGCCATATCTCAGGTTAAGGTTTCCTCACAATATTTTCCTTCATCGCCAGCCGATAATGTCACCTATAAATTAGTAAATGTAAGCGAATTCCGAAAAAATCATTGGACCATACCGGATTTCGAAACTGCAAACACGGAATTGATATTTCACAGGTAAAACCCTTCGATAACCACGACTTTTTTACCAATATATGTATATATATTAGTATGCTATTAATTGCCTTTACTTAAAAGCCCAGTTGTTAGGATAACGTTAGTAATAAATTTCTATATAATATATATTTGTATATATATATATTCACTGCACAATGAATGATAACAACTTTGAGGACATTTATTTAATGATGGCACGCTTACTGCAGCCGATAACTCGTGTCCCTTCTATCAAGAAAGTCCCGGAGTTAAATCACGGAGGGTTGTGAGGATAATTATTTCATCTTTCTTGATTTTAGTATATGTTACCAATAATACGAAATATGAGATGTACGAATTAGTAAATCTGGTAATCTAGTAGAACTAAAAGTCTTTTACTGAATGTGGCACAGTAATTACAGGCTCTTATGTTAATTAAGATTCGTCTAGCTTGACTTCTTACTAATATGGTAAACCAGCTTTTGCTCGCGGCTTCTCGTGTTAATGTATATATGACCGATAGAGGGATACCTCGGGAAGAACCTTCTTTTTTTCTAAGGAAAGATAGTTTTTGTTTTTTTTTCTGCATAGCATACCCTTGACAAAATGTATGCAAAATATCGCAATGATTGGTTTAGTAGTCAAGGCGTGATAACATAACAAACAAACAAACTCACATTCTCATTTATGATATGGGTTAAGACGTGGATATGAGTGTGTTAATTATGGTTTTACGCCTACTACTAACCTCTATAACGATCATTGTGAGTTCCAGATTGGGTAACAGAAGTACATAAAAGTACATGGGTACGTTTCACCCAGAAAAAAGTAGTGTATTCGAAAGGACAGAACAACTCTACTTAAACGCGAGCGAAGTCACGAGCAGAAACTGGTACCAATTCAAATGACTGTTGTGAAAAATAACTTACTCAGTGTAAAGGCTATATCAGAGTCGGCTCCGTTCTCGAAGAAGAATCTATCACTAACACGTGTTTTATGGAACTGCCTGGTGATGATGCAACTGAAAGTAGGTCCTACTTGCGCGTTCGGTACGTGATACTCCAGGGAACCTGCTACTGTCAATTCGACGTCTTCAATGGACTCGTAGTTTGTTTCTAATTTACGCACATTCTGTAAAATAATACATATTTGTATAATTTAATTTCAAAGTATTTTGGTGAAATTCAATTTTCAACTTTAGGAATATTAATTGATTGTACGTAATTGTATCTACATCTGGTTATCCCAAAACACATTACCGATTTGCCGGATAACGAGTTCAAGGACCATAGCGGGTTTTTAATATCTAAAGGCTATTATAGGGTGGATCAATATGTGAACGATTGTGACGTCTGGAAAGGACGCCGCTCTCTGTGTATCCACTAAAAATGAATGTAACTATTTATGTTTTGTACAAATATATAACATGAATAAATAAACATGATTAAACCAGATCGAGTTTCTTGCCGGTTCTTCTCGATTACTGGGTTGTTTACTTAACCGGTGGTAGCTTTGACGTTCATAAGCGCCTTCTCAAGGCCTAAATTGAAAAAGGATATTTTGATTTACAGGCAATTTTTTAAACTAGACATGAATGTGTTACAATATAATTTTTACTTATTAAAAAAAATTAAAACAATGTTGTCTATTTCTTACAGCTAATCTCCGAAACAGAGTCCGAGACCAACTTTGATAAGAATTTTACTGGCAAATACCTGATGTTATAAGGAGTAACTTGATATACTTTTATTTTAGAAAAAAAAATAGCTGTAACGGTAGAGTTTGAAGTCGCGAACGGCTAAGAGTCTTACACATAACAATACTTTCATGGAACAAAATATTATTACCTCTGCAGACATATATGAAAGCATGTCGTTGAAATTTTTTGGTACTGACAGACCACACACTGCGCGTATTTTTACGTAATTAGAGAGTCCTTGATCTCTACTTCTCTGAATGTCAATAGAACGTAAATCATCCCCAAATTCATTTCCATTCCTGAAAGGCATATTTCTTCATGAATTAATTAACAAACACACAACATTAATTGTTTATATTACTTTACCAAATACATACATAAAGTTCAATATATTACGAAAGATAAAAAGACAAGTTAACCAACTGTAGTAGAGTCTATTACCTGCTCTAATTATCTACGTACATAGGCATGAATCTGTATCAATTAAATATTATAAAACGTAGTATATATGCCCAGGTCTGGCTCAGGTAACTGTTGAATAATTCCAGCTTAACCGCAATTGCAACTGCTCTAGTACATACTATATCTATCCACAGATTAATTGCACAAATTCTATCGATCATTTTCTATATCATAGGAGTCAAACGAACTGGCGGGACACCTTACTGTACGTGTTCACTGCCGTCCATAGACACTAGCAAGAGCAGGGGAGTCGCAAATACGTTGCCATGCTGTTGACCGAACGAAACGCAACAATGCAAGCACTGTTACTTCACGTCGGTGTTTCTGTGGGTCGGGTGGTGCTACCCCGGACGAGCCGATCCATTCATGCTGAAATCAGTAATAGCTTCAGCGTGACTCTACCGCCTACAAAAGACAAAAAATAGAACAAACGCGTTTGTGATTTTGATAAAAATGTTCATATATTGAGATAATATTGATTATTTTTTTTATTTTTCAAGTTAAGTAGTTGATACCCGTATGTAAAACGACTGATGCTTATCGTTTTAAAAATATGATATATCATACTTAAACAAATATTCTGTTACTTCCTCGTCGAAATATTGGTCGCTGCAGCTCTGTGACTCAAAGCCGAGACCTCTCGCCAAGTTATCAAAGCTGTTATCTTCTTCCAAGATCGACGGGTTATTGAAAGAGTCACTGAGCCGCGCTTCGCCGACCAGATTACGATGCTCTGTATATTGTCTATAAAACATAAATTAAAAGTAAAGTAAAAACAATAGGGGTGTAAGGGTTGTCGAATAACATCTAAGACTTGAGACACCTAAGCCAACCTCACCTGCACGTGGTGCACCATGCTGAATAACGAACGAGGCAATGGTGTTAGCGGAGTGGTAGGGTTTTACAGCCTGACTGGGTCGCAACCACCATGTACATGGCGAAAAAGCCCGTCATAGTGATTCACTTATGCGGGTCCCGTTTCGGGATCAGCCTGTGCATATCCAGCTTTTCGCAGGCCGGCATGATAGCGGCGACCGGCGATGGATACTGTGTCACTCGATGGTCACCATTGTTTTTTGATTGTACTGTGCTTACCATTAGGCACAGCGCAGTTATTTTGCCGTGCTACTATAAAAAAAACAATAGTAATGATAAAATTTGAAATAAGAAAACCGTAAAAAAAATCAGTGAACATGACGTATTATGAATACGAAGTAAGATGATCATTATTGAACAGAAGTAAAAAAAAAATAAACCGACCTCAATATCAAAAAAAATTATTAAAGAAACTTAAAATAGAAAAATAAGTAAACTAATTACCTAAACTCATTTCACGTTATTTATGTAGACAAAATAATTAAATTACTTATTAACTTATGTACATAAATAATATTGTGATTTAGTTATGTATAATGAATTAAACAGTTCTTGTTATTACCTATTAAACACTTTTGAAGTGAAACTTCTTTAGGCGCATGAGGGTAACATTTTTACAGATGTAACGTCACGCAGGTATGCAACGGAAGCGACGTCATTTGCAATAAACGCAGATTTTTCATCTATTTTTTTTTTCTAATGTTTTAGATTTGTATAAATATAAATAAGACTTATAAATTAGTTCGCCAAAGAAGTTTCACTTCTGACATGTGTACTTTGTACGCACGCACTTTTTTTATATTACAGGAGGAAAACGAACAGACGGGTCACTTGATGGTAAGTGATCACCGCCGTCCATAGACACTAGCAACACTAGCAGCAATATTAAAAATGTTTCCCTGTAATACAAAAGTTTCACTTTTATATTGTGTTTTTCGACATATCCTGTTTTTGTAATGAAAGTTCTTTAGCGTTAATCGATTTTCTGTAGGAGAACAATTTATGGGTTCGCGTCAGCGACATGCTCGTCACGTATTGCGCTTGGGTCGGACTAGCCACGAGTAGTAGTATGATGTACATGTAATTTTGATATTTTGTATTGCATTTGTGCATCCCATCATTATTTTATCCCATCCCATCCCATCATATTAATTAATAAACCGTATAAAAATATGTATATTATAACTGGGAGTGCCAATAGATATGAAAGCCAGGCTAATGTTAATAATTTAGTTCACAAATTATGAAATTTAAATAACGAAGATTTAAAAATTGAACAAAGAACACGGTTGTTCCATTGTTTTGAGTTTTCACTTCTGACGGCAGTTCGTATGACTTTTTTAAAAACGTAAGTGATCCAAAAAAAATACATACTGTAAATATCCTTTAATTGATGAGTGAAATATTCTAAACGCAGCAGACGCATGCTCACCGTAGACCGATGGATCTACCGTCTGATCATAATCGTTAACATAGCCGTCGATATCGGGGTATATTAATTTATTTTTTACCATATTTTTGAGACCTACAAAATAATATACAAAGTCTATCTTATCATATTTATAAAATTATACAAAAAATCTTAATTAATCTTCTCTCTTAATTATTAATATTTAAATGTTATTTATAAAATTATTTTTACATCCTAGTTATGTAACTACATCTGTACGACTATATAAATTATTTGGTTTCGACTCCTAGTTACCTACATTTCTACAATTGATATCATACAACAGAATATAACAGTGAATAAATTCACTCAACTTTAGAACAATATTAGAGATAAAGGATCATTTATTATTCCTGTTAAAAGACCATGAAAAATATCTGAAGGATAAACCTTTAGGACAATTATTTCATATACACTATAGTATTTATAATTTAAAGGAGTTACACTTGCAATAGTCATATACCAGGTGACTATACAATGGGTGACACCGTTCAATCGTGTGATAAGTTCATGGTCACATTTAACATATAAAATAATAATATCAAAACAAATACTAATAAACAACAAGGAGAACGTTAGTTAAAGTTTATTTTAAAACTTTTAAACGTATGGGAATCATACTTTAAAAAAAATCACACCTAGTTTCAATGAACAGAATTAAAGAGACGCTTTTCAAGGTTAATCATTACGTAAATGCTTATTGTATTAAATTATATTCCAATAAATTTTAATATCGAATCGATTATATTGTGGAGTAAGACATAGAAAACTTATAATTCTATAACTCATCAAACCGACCGCACCCAATAACAGCAAATAATAAAAGTATACAAATACGTATACCAATTATTGTAGGTAAATATTCGTTGTAGTTTATTCGTTGGAACACGGCTATTAGAATCCGTCTTGCCTCTTGAAATAACTTCTCGTCATCCCAATGCGAGTTTAATGTATACAATACATCAGCAATACGATTATGTTCTCGGAGAAGAATCACATGAAGCAAAGTTAGCTGAGGGTTTTGATTAACTCTTATATCTCCTAAAACAAAACCAATTCCACGTAAATAAAATAATAGTATCAGTATTTTTTAAGCTAGTTGTTAATGTTGCTTTATATAGCTTGTATATCATAGTTTTTGAAGTTATTCTTCTTTCGGCACGTTAAGGAAAAATGATGAGAGTAAAATTTTACGATGCGCGCGCACACCGTTACGAAAAACCGACACCCTGAAGTTAGCTATAGTCAACTTGTTCTATTGTTAGTGTCGTTTTTTTCTACAAACGTAGAGTAAGGCGAAAGATAAAAAATTTGAAAAGATTTTTATCTTGGTACGCCAAAGAATTATAACTTCTAACGCGTGTACATAAGTAGACACACACTTTTTTTTAAACGATAGCGTGTTAGTACACCGAGTCCATCGACGTAGGTTCGAATTCTTTTCGGAGAATTATATCGGAGTAGAAGTAAAACAGAGTCGTTACATTCCAAAATAAATGAAATCCAATTTTAGCAGTTCCTAATTTCACGTTATTTATCATGACCTTCAAATATCGTACATTTCAAATATGAAGATCACAATAAAAAGAAAAAAAACCTTATGAACGACAAAATTTGAACTTCGTTTTCAGTGTATAAAAACGGGAAAACTTAAACAAATTAAACATGTTATATGAACGATTAAAATTGAATTAGCTCAAATTGAAATGTACCGACTCAACATCGTAATGTTACTATGCATGGTGGTAGGGGTTTTTCTAAGTTCGCCTAGCTAGTTATCACCCAACTTGAAAATAAGTCACCAAGCACATGTTCCCCATCCCCATACATCCTCCTGTATAATCCCCATCCAAAAGACTAGATTTGGCGTGTTTACCATGTTGGACTTAAATGAAGAAATTTCAGATGACATTGTGGTCAATAGCTAAGAGACCTATAAAATATACTTGTACGTTGACGTATTATTTATTCCACACGGAATCTTACCAGCTAAATAACAAGATGAATTTGGGTACTTCAGCATATCACAAGTTAGCTCTGGCTCGGGATCCTGAGGTGGCCATTCTTGACCGTTACGCATTAAAGTTAGTAAACGTCCTCCACAACCAGCGCGAACTGCGTCTGCCTGTGATTTGTTATGACCATATACAAGAGACAGGTCCATGTATGATGTTACTGATGACAACTAGAACAAAGTTCGTTTTGAGATTAATTGTATTAGCAGAGCTCCGTCATGTCACTTGTGTTTAATTTTTCACGCCTGCGGCTTGTGCCCTCACAAACTATCACTTTGATCTCGTTTTTTATTTATTCCATTCGTTATTCCACTTTTGAATATTGTAAAGAGATGATAAATAGCTCAAACTTTATTAACGTTACGATTTACAATTAATGCGTTCAAATGAACAAAGAAATAATATCTTGATCTTTATGGTATACTACTATAGGTTACAGTCTTCATAATACATTTGTTTTATTTGGTTCGTTTGCCTCCTATGATATAGATAAAAAACTTGTGCTTAATTTTTCACGCCTTCCGCTTGTGTCCGCCCGCACGTACATTATGAACATTACATCATACATTCTATATGGTAATTGTTCCGTTTCCAAGGGCCGTAATGTGATGACGAATAAACCATAACCTTACGAATGGGCGACAAAACGCAAACCACAATTTTCCCAATCTGAATCTAAAATCTGTTAGTTCCAGAAATTAGCATGTTTAAACAAATTAAAAGACAATTTTCTCAACTTTATAGTAAGTATAGTTTGCAGTTTTTGCATTTGTACTTATAAAAATCCTTAATGAAACAGTATATTGCATTTTTCGGTTTTTGTGATTAAGGACGATATGTCAAAATATTTGCTTACCGGTTCAGCTGGAACATCAGACGCAGTACAGTTATTGTTTGTTGTTGATCTAGTTCTTACAAAATCCATGCAAATTTTTCCTCGTGAACCATATATCGGATCATCGCGTGATATATTAATAGGCGCGCATAGAGGATTGGTCTCCGCAACTGCCGCGAAAGTTCCGTTGGGATTACAACACGTGAGTGGTTGTTTTCCTAAAAAGATTTTATAAAATTCAATAATATTAATTACAATCTCTTAACAATTTACATCGGAAATACTATGGGATTATGACTTATATAAATTAACTTAAAGCAGGTATTTAAATCATTATTTTTTATTTCGGTTCGATAATAAGGTTCGACTACAACGAGTATTTATTTGGATGTTACTTTGCATTTCCGCCTGTGATTAATTAGCCGCTGCCATGTCTCACTGCAACAAAAACGTTTGATTTTATTTGTGTGATGTATATCTGAAAAAGTGAAACATAAAACTAGTAGTAAGAAGACCGAAATAATGATTAAAAAACACGATTGAACCCGTCGTTAGTTGACCCTTGAACTCATTGCTGACGGACGATAGCCTGACACCTGTTGCAGTAAGACGTGGCAGCGACCAATCAATTCTAGGAGAAGGGCAAAGTAACGTCCACCTAAGTACTTAGTGATGGTTTTCCGCAAAATAATGTCTTTATCAATCAAATATCGACTACAACGATTAACAACATATACGGGCTTACGAAGTATTGCAACTTATTATAAATAATCACAGAATTGCAATCCCATTGAGGTTAGTTAAAACTACTTAACATCTTTTTAACTGCATGCCTGTTTGCTCCTCCGTAATGTTTATATTTTTCTAATAAGCTATGTATAAACATTTATTTTAATATTATCAATGCAAAACAATTTAGTTTACTTACTTGTTTGTGGTACTCCAGACGTAAGTGACATGTCGTGTACAACTATTTGTCCCCACTGCATAGTCATTAGGTTGTGTTCTGTATCTACGATTACATTTTCAGGAAATATTCTTAGTCTGAGTTCGCGGGCATTCGTCAAATTATTACCAGTAACAGACTTGGGAAAGGAACTAATACCTGCAATTTATATATTATTAGTTTCCATACTTCTGAAAAATGGTATACAAACATTCATATGATTATGTGCCTATAAATTATATCATTTTTACATATGTTGTAGATGTTCAAACCATTTTAACTATTACTTGCACATATTTAGTATTTGGCTAGCCCTGAGAATAAGCGAACTTTAGTTTATACTCTTATAAAAAAATATTTACCAAGGTGTTATTTACTTTTATGGCGAAAACGCCCGTCATAGTGATTCGCTTCTGCGGGTCGCGTTTCGGGATCAGCCTGTGCATATCCAGCTTTTCCCAAGCCTGCCGACCGGCGACCGGCGAGACTGGTGGCGAGTGTTTCACTCGGTGGTCGCCATTGTTTTTGGATTGTATTGCGCTTATCATCAGGCTAGTACAGTCACTTTGTCGTGCTACAATAAAAAAAACTTATGCTCTTGGCGCAATTGCAGTACATTTATTTATTTACAACTATTATATCATGCAACAGTCAACAATCCGATGGATAATAAAATAACAATATTAAAAAAGAGTAAATCAGACAAAGCATACAACGCTTTTTTCACATAGATACAAGTTATACTATTAACTGTAATGAAAATTTTTAATTATGTAACAGTAAATATTGGGAAACATTAAGCAATGGAAAAGAAAAATGGAATAATAACAAATGAAAAAGTGAAAATAAATTCAATTATTATATAAAAACTAAAATTAACGTATGGAAAAGAAAACAACATAGCATTATAATGAAGAATATTGAAATATGAATTGCTAAATGTTGTTTGAAGAGTCGTGGATATAAAATGTGTATAAGTGTCTTAAGTAATGTCTTAAGTAAATGTAATAACTTAACATGCTAATAAATAAATCTACACATGAGAATAATTTTAATGTACACCGGCCTAAAGTTGAAAACTTCTGTAACACTATTGACAAATCCGTGTCTGCATCGGATATGGGTAATCGTATGAGATGGATGAAGGGACATTTTAAAGCTAGGCTTAAGGAGTCACAGGATAATGTTCAAAACTTGTTAAACACTCTTGCGCCAGATTCAGCCATGAATCAGGTTCCAACCTTTGTTTCCATTAATGATCTGCTTGAAATTAGTCTCACAATGACAGAATTTAAAAATACTTTAAAGAAGAAAAACACTGTGCCTGGGGAAAATGACATCTCTTACTCATTGATTTATAATTTACCAAACAATGCTAAAGAGCATTTACTAGATATTTACAATAACATTTTCCGAGCTAATTATGTTCCTATTCAGTGGCGAAGTATCAAAATTATCACGATTCCCAGAAGTATTAATACAAATGAAAATCTCAGGCCAATATCATTGTTATCTTGTTTGTGTAAGATTTTCCATGTTTTACTGTGTAAGAGACTTGAATGGTACGTTGAAAAACAAAATATTTTTTCTCCCTTTACGAGTGGGTTCCGAAGAGGACAGTCTGGCCAAGATTGTCTAACAAGACTTGTGAGCTATATTCAAATAGGTTATTCCAAAAATGTTTCGACAGTGGCTTGCCTTATGGACATTGAGAACGCTTGCAACAACAGAAAAGGTTGTCGGTATTCTCGATGAACTAGGAGTAGGTAGCAAAATGTGTAATTATTTGAGGTTTTCCTGAGCGAAAGACATTTAAAAATTACCATTAATGACGGAAATAAGAGTTTGACTCGATGGACAGGCAGAGTGAGACTCTCTCTCTCCCCTTTTCTTTAATTTAGTTACTCATAAAATTTGTCATACTATACAAAGTACATGTGCAGTACAATATGCTGATGATTTTGTGTTATATGTAAGGGATAGCAATTTAAAACAGAGTCAAGTTAAAATGCAAACTGCAATAGATAGCATGGTACAAGTTTTGATGGAATTAGGATTATGTACTTCTCATAATAAATGTAAATATATGATTTTTACTAGAGGATGGAAGAAACAGGATAATACTTTAAAAATAAATGATAGTGTATTGCAGAAAACGGATGATATTAAGTATCTAGGGATGTGGCTCGATAAATCAATACTATGGAATAAACATGTTAATGAAGTGACCAAAAAATGTACAATTTTTTAAAATTTATTTATAAGTTCTAGTAGGGCCTGCTTGGGGAATGAGCCAAAAGCATATGCGTCGATTATACATAGCATTAATACGAAGCCGACTTGCTTACGGCAGCTTCTTATACGGAAATTGTGCAAAGAAGCATATGTGTAAGCTTGAGAAAATTCAAAATATGGCTCTCAGAATTGTAGGAGGTTTTATCAAAACTACTCCCATTCATGTTATGGAGAGTGAGCTTGCTATCATACCATTAAATATAAGAAATTAATTTTTAGCGAATAAATACTGTTTAAAATCTCTATCCGTATTTAATAATGTAACAGCCCACATAATTGTTGAGCTGGATGCACTTTGCCAACTAAGGTACTGGGAACGATAGAACAAACCTTTACTTTGTTTACCGTATAAGAAAACAAAAGAACTTAAAATTTATTCTTACATTATTTTAGGAATGTATAATTTAGATGTATGGGTTTCTTATATAAATATTAGAAGTATGGTTCAAATAAATCTAGATTGTATTAAGACATATAAAAATCAATTAAATGTGGTTCCTGCCAAATATGACATTGAAAAAGAATTAAAAATAAAATATGAAGGTTGGTATAAATTGTATACCGATGGTTCTAAAAATAATAATAGCTTAGGGTTGGCTTACTATGACGCTAATAAAAATATTGCCGTGGGTTATACACACGCGGAAAACAAAAAAAATACAGATCTTGACAACAGCACTATCGACCGAATCCAATCATAACTAAGAATCTTCCACAGGAGCCTATAAGTACAAAAAAATCGTCAGAATTTATAAAGCTGTTTATGAGTAAAAAAATTGCTCACAGACTCGCATCGAAAGTTTTTATATATAAATATTAAGAGTAAAAGTAAACTGAACTAAATAGTGTAACTACAACTATATAGTGTCTCTTTCGACACAAATATTGCTGTAGTTAAATAGCCACCAGTATTTTTTATATCATAGAAGGCAAACGACCAGGTGGGTCACGTGATGTTAAGTGATCACCACTGTTCATAGATACTTGTAACACCAGGGGAGTCGCAAGTGCGTTGCCAGCCCGTGTTTGGGGGAAGGGGAAGAGAAGGGTATGTGAGTTTCCGGCGCTCTCACTGGCCGAACGAAATGCAACAATGCAAGCACTGTTACTTCACGTGGGTGTTTCTGTAGGTAGAGTGGTAGTATCCCGGGAGAGCTGACCCATTCATGCTAAAGCCAGTAATAGCTTCAGCGTGGCTTTACCACCTACAAATTAAATACAAACCCACCTACTTCCACTATCTGTGATGTGTATTTCACGTCGTGTCGTTCTCCTTACATAATATAGTAATATGTAGCAATATATAATAATATACGATCCCTTTTTTGGGTTTCTTGTCCATTTTAACCTGGGGTGTAAGGGGTGTCAAATAAAATCATAAGACTTGAGACACTCAAGCCAACGTCACCTACACGTGGTGCACCCTGCTGAATAACGAACGAGGCAATAGCGAAAGCGGGGTGGTAGGGTTTTACAGCCTGACTGGGTCGCAACCACCATGTATATGGCGAAAAAGCCCGTCATAGTGATTCGCTTCTGCGGGTCGCGTTTCGGGATCAGCCTGTGCATATCCAGTCTTTCGCAGGCCGGCATGACAGCGGCGACCGGCGATGGATAGTGTGTCACTCGGTGGTCGCCATTGTTATTGGATTGTATTGTGCTTAACACCAGGCACAGTGCAATCATTTTGCCGTGCTACAATAAAAAAAAACTACATCCTGTTATAGCCAGAAAGTCTTAAAAAAATTGAGTCGTCACGGGACTCCTGGCAGATATGAAACACATGTGTAACGTAGAAAATAACACTACACTATAGGTATGCGAGTTCAGTGCAGCAAAAGAGATTGCGCATGGCATCGCGTCGCCACGTCTGACACACACGGCCTGTATCGCCACACGCCACGGCCTGTATCGCCACGCCAACAATCAGGTTTACCCTCGCCTATAGGTCTTTCACATCAAAACTGTTTTCAGTTTGAATGAAACGTTATGCGGACGCTCAAGAACTGATCACATCAATTGCATCTGTAATTCTCAAGTACACGAATCTGCTCTATTAATTTTTATTTTACTACTTTTAACGTACAACGTATGTATTTTAGACAATATAAAGAACCACATATTTTATTATTTTCAGTTTTGTTAGTATCTGTAAATCATTATGCTATTAGGTGGAAATTGGCAATTATTGTACTTACCATCTCCATAATTGTACGGAAGGAGACGGGCGTACGGTCTTTGTGGCATTCCCCAACCAGGGTGTAGTAAATTATTACACGAACCATCTATAGAACGATAACGTGATTTAACACAAGACGATGGCCCTTTATTGCATACAAGGCTTTCATTTACTTCTGAATAATTGGAATTTGTAGATCTGAAATTAATAACCTTCAAAACTATAGCTTAGGACCATTAATAAGACGCTGACACATATATCTTTTTATTTTCCCTTATTTATGAATAGTCGTACTAGTGATCGAAATTCGACCAAAATTCATTTGGACATTCAATACGACCAAAGAGAATAATAATTACTCAGTGGTTTTACACATTTATTAAAGGTATATTATTTCTCAATTAACGATTCAAGTATTTATTAATTTATATTATGAATTTATATATTATATAGTACTAGCGGGCACGGCGGACGTTATCCCGCCCTGATAATAAGAAAAACATTGACAAATTATATACCCAAACCTTCCTCGTGAATCACTCTATCTACTGATGAAAGCCGTATGAAAATCCATTCAATAGTTTTTGAATTTATCGCGAACAGACAGACAGACGCGGCAGAGGACTTTGTTTTATACGATGTAATAAATAATAATCATAATTACGATGATGATGATATTATTATAAAATTAACATACAGTTTGACCAGTTAATTTCAAAAGACATGTAAGGTATGGAACGTAAGTCAAAGTATTAAATGTAGGATGAAACAAGGTAATTGAAATGTAAGAGTGAATGGGAAGACAATAGGGTGACGATGACAGTGAAAGAATAAATAGTTAAGGAATTAAATAGTGCGAAAGAGATAGTTTTAGTATTATTGTGATTAGTGCAAGGGTGACGAAAAAAAAGGGAAGGATGGCGAAACGTCTTTTTCATTTACATGTGTGTATAGTGTAATAGTTAGCTAGTTTCTACAGCACACGTATATTTATTTACATATATCCGAGTTATAGTCGTCGATATAATATTGTGAGTCCGTCCATTTTTGTTTCGAGTTTAATGTTAATTTTAAACTCGTTCTAACTTTAAATGTATCTAGAAATCATATATGTAACGAAAGGTAGTTGGAGAATTATGAGAATCCAACAGTAAAACTCTTAAAATAACTTACTTTAAAAATAACTAACTTATTTTTTAATTGACGCAGTCGACGCGCTTGTCTCTAAATATTCTTAAATATATTGACAGTAACTAGGTTTTAGACTATTTTCATATAAAGCTTTATTATTGTATTGCGCTATTTTTTTATCGCAACTTCAAGCTCTTTTTACCTGTGGGAATTCTCGTCGATACACCACTCACCCGGAGGAAAGGGTGTGTAGTATGGGAATTTTACCGACAAAATCTCTTGAACGTGCCACCGTGCCATCGGGCCCCGGCTTTGTTAGGAGATGATCAGGTATATACTGACTGTCTTCTCGTCCGCTGGACCTGTGCAATGGGAAGACGGGCCCCGTGACCCAGAGCATTGCAACGCCCTAATCTTGCACATTACCGTTGGGTCATGATACGATCAAATAACATCAGTCACAGGTAGTAAAGTGAGGTTAGATAACTACGGCGGATAGGATCCGTGTGGAGGACCCTCCGGGTGGTAGAATCCAAGTGAAGGGATTCCTCAAGTTAAAAAAGGTCGTGATGATTTCAAAGTGCTTTGAGTCTCCGCTTTTTCGACAAAATCATATTTCAAATACAATAATTGGTTTTAATTATTTAGTCGGTCATATAGTCTTGCTACATAACCTAACATTCTAAACGACTAAACAATTCGAGTATTATTTTACCTATACATAAATGTAATACTGAAAAGAATATAATTATTAGATGAAAAACTTTTGTTTGTACACAATAGAATCTAGCCCAATGTTATTTTACTGCCTAGAAAAATATATCGTTATAACGTTCAAATATAACGTTATATGCCGAATATACTTACAGGTAAAAAATTTATGTTTTACATTGACATATAAAAACTCAAGACACACAGTTTCGAATAATAGTAGCGCTCGAAACCGGCCGCAAAAACTCCCCAATATACATCCGTGGTTATAGTTATGCCATAAACTTATGATTTACCTGAATGACCTAAAGTCGTTTTTACAAGGACCAAGCAACGCAAGACTATTTGACATACTAATAAATTTTACTCACCTTAATTTTGAACTGTTCATTTGTTGGGTTGTTGTTAAAAATAAACATTGATTTGCACTTAGCGTGATAATTGAGAAACAGTATAAAATGAATAAAATGGAAAATAAATTATACATCATCAATATATATTACCCGTATCTGTAACAAATCGTTTCTTCTATGCGATACTAGTACAAGCAAACAATAGTTTTATACAACTATTTCTTTTAATGCTTCTTAATATACTGTCTTAACCTCCTTTATTATTGTAACATAGAAGTAGATTACAATAAATCTTCAAGGACGACATTCATACATATGGTATACCATGACAAAGTTTCTTTTTATATTATAATGAATTATTGAAACAGTTAATGAACCTATTTACGATTGTTTACATCGTTTATTACCTTTCCCTTGATATGAATAAAAGCAACAATAATTTTAAAATATTCTAATACATAAAAAGTGCATAAGTTATTCTTGCTTGCATTTGTGTGAAAGTTACTGATTCATTTACGTATCTTATGTATGAGTGGTGCACGAATCGTTTCAGTAAATGAGTATATTTCATATAATATCTTGCATTTTGAATCTACAATTCAAGCCAGTCTGATTTGTAGGAAGCCTAAGGTTATATAAGCCTACTAGCTGTAACCGCAGCACTGCACGCGTTTTTTTAAATTGTATTAAAGAAATATAAAATTGTGAGATTACGTATACTTATGGTACTCCCATACCTGCGTGTATCAGCACGAAGTTTTGTCTATGGTCACACTAAATGCAGGAGCGGGAAGACATTATCGTCATGCGTTACGAACTATCGGGCTGCGTGACGATAGACGCAGCACGATAACTAGGCTGGCGGTTTTTACACACATCAAAGGAGTTTAGCGGACGCTAATGTCGATTGGAAAGACACAAGTGTGGCAATGTTTAATCTGCGCCTTTATCGGAACGATCTTTGACGTTAATTTTAGCGCGAAAAGTAGTCGAAGCGTCGTTTCGCAGATAATAGACATGCTCTTTAAAACCGTTGTAAGTACGACAATCACGCCACTTACAGTAAGTAACATTTTAGTCCAGTGAAGCTGTGAAGACCCTGCCAGGTCAATAGCGTAGTCAGTTCGAGAAAAAAAAAACAGTAACATTTAACTATGTTAAATTTTTTACATCTTCTATCTATTCTATATATATACATACATATAATAAAAATGAAGTGTCTGTATGTAATATCAAAATAATATTTTTTTACTGATTGGGAACGAAAGTATACACGCTACTGATTAAAAAAATGCAATTTTTTAAAAATTTGTCGGTTTGTCTGTCTGTCTGTTTGTTCCGGCTAATCTCCGAAACCGCTGAACCGATTTTGACGGGAATTTAACTCGCAGGTACCTGAAATTACAGCGGGCTACTTAGGCTACTCTAGATTAGACTAACTATTAACTGCGGCTTCGTCTGTAATACTATCTCCAAAATGGTTGGACCGATTTTCACGGAACTTTCACAAGCAGATAGCGGACATCATAGTAAGTACTTTAGTTTATTTTAATTTAGACTAGCTGTTAACTGTGGCTTCGCCCGCAATACCATATCCAAAATGGTTAGTCCCGTCTTCACGAAACATGCACGACAGATATCTGATCTTATAAAAAGTAATCCAAGCAATTTTAGTTTATACTAGCTATTAACCATGGCTTCGCCTGTAGTGCTATCTCTAAAACGGTACGATCAATCTTCACGAAATTTTCACTGGCAAATAGCTGACCTTATAAAAAGTAATTTAGGCAAATATAATTTATACTAGCTGTTAACTGTCGCTTCATCCGCAGTGCTATCTTGAAAACTGTTCGACCGGTCTTCACGAAACTTTCACTAGCAGATAGCTGACCTTCAAATAATTTTAGTTTATACTAGCGGTTAACCGTGGCTTCACCCACAGTGCTATCACTAAAACAGTTAAGCCGGTTTTCACGAGACTTTCACTGGCAGATAGCTAACTTTATAAAAAGTAATTTAGGCAATTTTAATTTATACTAGCTGATAACCGTGGCTTCGCCTACAGTGTTTTCTCCAAAACGGTTTAACCAATTTTCACGAGACTTTCACTAGTAGATAGCGAGCCTTATAAAAAGTAATTGAGGTTATTCTATTTTAGACTAGCCATCTCCCACGACTTTGTCTGCATTCAATTTTGCAAGATTTCAACTCATTCTTTATATTTTATAAGAGAAATAATTATCAGCTTATTGTTTACAATTCAACATTATAATTATTAATAACTTTAATGATATAGAGGTCTTCCTAATAGGATCTTAGATTATAAACGTATTACGTAAAGAGTTCCATAATTAAATTTCTTGCGGAACAGACAAGCGTTTATTTTTTGGATGGTCACAAAATCTTAATTATAATGGCAATGAAAATGTAATTTTTTATAATAATATTTTAAGTTATTGTTTCATTAGTTCCTTATACAGTGTAAATGAGCACTGAGGTAGTTATATTGTGAGTTAAGGTTTCAAATATGTTGCTGATGACAAACCTCATTTGGCACGCTGTTAGTATTTATATATCTAATGCACACGTTACATGTTACCGTAAGTGGCGTGCGTGTCGTACTTACAATTGCTTTTAAAGAGCATTTCTATAATTGTACAGTCTCACAATTTTATAATTCTTTAATACGAATAAAAAAAACGCGTGCGGAGACGCGGGCAACAGCTAGTATTATATATAGATAAACAAACATACTCACTTTCGTATTTTTATAATATTAAGTTAGGATTATGAGGATAGAGGTCTATAAGATGATAGGGAGATTTCGATCGATTTTTTTTAGTATAACTTGTAAGACACTAGGTCCTTATTAAAAAAAACATGATACTTTTATTTATTTAAAAATATCAAGAAATTACAATTTCTATTCGCACTTTGCGTACAGCGATATGTAGAGAGGTAAGCCGTATGGCGTGCATGCGCAGGAGAGAGGAAGCATACGGATAACATTTTTACAAAGAAATTTCGTAAGCAAAATACAGTAAAAAACATAAATTACACTGATAGTAAATATATTTTTATTATCACTGTAATTTATGTTTTTTTTTACGTGCATATAACACATTGTTAGTTTTAATTAAATTTATATTCTAAAATTATAAAGCTGGAGGGTTTGTTTGGTTGATCATACTAATTTTAGGAACTATGGGTCCGATTTGCAAAGTTATTTCAGTGTTATTCTCGGTTCATTTATCGGGGAAGGTTATAGGCTATATATCATCACGCTAAGGTCAATAGGAGCGGAGCCCCAATGAAGAATGTTTCAAAATCGTTTTTTTTTCTTTTGAGCGTTTTTTCTTATTAGCGTTAGCCCAAAGTAACTATTCCACGCGGACGGAGTCGCGGGCACAGGTACTATTACTATAGTTACAAAGTTATGTAGACGACAGTGCGGTAAATAAAACAAAATGGCCGTTAATTTATTTAGTATCATAAGCACTGAATTCAGTAAACATTGCCCAAGAAAGCCTATTAATGTAAAGGAAAAACATAGCTTTAGTGAATGGGCAACAAGAGGCAAAAAAAAGTAGAGATCGATTGTAGGATCTTTATTATAGGAGATCACTAACAAGTAGTGAATCCTTGAATCCTGAATGCTTATGTTAGAAATTATTCTTTTTAAACGTGTTTGTATTGCTACCAAAGCAAAGTTTTTAGGAAATCAAGTTCTCGAATCTAGAAATAAGACCAAAACTGTTTGGCATATAATAATTATTTGTTATTTATTTATTGAAATTTGAATTAGTAAAGCTCTCGGCCTAGAGGGTGTTTTCTTTGGCAATCGCCATAAATGCTTGTATGAAAAATAAACCGTTTTTGAAATCTATACATACATTACTTTATAAAACTGTACACGGGCCCTTTTTTATCATGATGAGAACTCTTATGGACTGTCAAGTTCCCGGGGGAAGGCCTGAGCTGAGTCAAACTAAAATATTTTATTTAAGACTTGTTGTCACCCGCGAATTCGTCGACGTGAAAATACGTTGTTTACTGTAGTCTGTAAACAGGTGCGTGGAGCTTACGCTGTCCTGGATTCTAAAAATAAATATAGTTGAAATTCACACATTTGTGTGTGTATATATATATATATTTCATTATATTGTTTTTTTTTTATGAATTTGGCTACCATTTTGTTTTATGGAGAGATGAGGAGCGACGTGCGACGGTGGAAAACTGCAGTCGGTCCATGGCCGCGCCAGTACCCATCGGATCGAGTCCGACGCTACTACATCTGTGCCGTTTTTACATCGATCCCGCATTTCACTTCACATGTTATCCCGTGTATGTAAACCTTTACATACTGTTTACTCGTATTTAAGGATGGTTTATTTTGAATTGACTTTAAAAAAGAACATAGCTCTATGTGCGGTTTTATGTATTTTCATTGATATCTTCGTTAAATTAGGAAGCGATTGGAATGACTTTTTGAAATTGAATTTGTTATTTCGATTTACCAGAAATTGATTATATCTATGGACAAATAAATCCATGAACTCTGTGGCTTATGTAAAACATCGTTTCGGTGAAAATAAATGGAGGCCGAATTAATATTATCTTACGCAAATATATAGATTTTTTTAACGTTAATTCGATGTAATAATATAATGTAATGATGTAATAAATGTTATATTATGTTATGTTGTATTCGTATAAGGTAGTCTGCCTTCTTTCATTTTTAAAGAATTGTAGTAATTAGATATCGTAGCGGGATCGACTTGCTCCTATAATGAAGGTAGTTTCTTAGTTATACATTCCTGTACTTTATTTTTCCTTACACCAGTGGTTCTGTACATTTTTGCAATTTCAGCATCTTTGGCTACAGGTTCATTTAAACCGTCTTGTAGACAACCCAAATAGCCTTCCTATTTTACCGTGATTTATCTTTTATTTTGTTGTATTGATGTATATTTGAATAGAGAAGTGGTTGTCATGTCAACATAGTTGTTTAGTCAGTTTATGATTATGTCTCAATAATAATGTATAAAATACAAGATTATTTCTAAATATAACATTGGCGACGAGAACTCACGTTTAAACTGCGAAATGTCACTGTACGGAATCCTGGGAAGTTTTGACCACAATGTTCAACAGTGGCAAACATTCAAAGCCCGTTTAGTGCAATGGTTTATCGCAAACGAGATTGACACAACAAAGGATCCTGCTAATATCAGGAAACGAGCAATTTTGTTGAGTACACTCAGCGAAAGCACCTATAGATTAGCTGCAGACTTAGCATTGCCCAAGGAACTGCAAGATGTACCTTATGAAGATATTTTGAAAATTTTAGATAAACATTTTACTCCTACAAGATGTGGATTCGGCGAACGATATAAATTCTATGCCGCATTTCAAAAAGCGAACGAGTCATTCGCAGAATGGGCAGCTAGATTACGAGGTCTAACAGCTCACTGCTTCTTTTTAAACGTCGAAGAAGCTTTACGAGATCGTTTTATAATGGGAATGCTTCCGGGTGTGGAACGTGATAAGCTATTTGCTCAACACGTCGAGGAATTGACATTAGCAATGGCAATGGATCTAGCAGAGAGCATTCGTACGGCACGTATGGGTGCAGCATCAATATCGGCAACAGTTCAAGAGCCACTGCAGAACAATCAGCTTTTCAAAATTAATCGACACTCGACAGCTTCGACTAGTAAGATTCAGACAGTGTGTTCTGTGTGCGGGTATAGGAATCATACTTCGTTAGAATGTCGATTTGCAAAGTATAAATGCAAGAAATGTAGTCAAAAAGGTCATTTGCAGCGCATGTGCAAAAAGATAAATTTTATGCAGAAAAATATGACTAGTGAGAGTGATGACGATGGTAAGTTTTATAATATTCGGTCATTAAATGGTGAACCTATGACAGAAGTGGTATCTGTACAAGGAGTACCTTTAAAATTTCAAATTGATACTGGTTCAGCAGTCACAGCTATATCTGCTCGAACATTTAATAAGTATTTTAATGAGTTGCCATTGTCTCTGACTAGTAAACGGCTGGTATCGTATATAGGTAAGCGTATTGAGTATGTAGGCGTAACTAAACTTTTGTTTTCTTATAAAAATAAATCACATATTTTAGATGTTTATGTGATTAAGGATGGTGGTCCGCCCATCTTGGGACGTGATTTTATTTCCTTATTTAAATTAAAACTTATGTCTGTGAATTTTTGTGAAAAATATAGTAGTAATATTTTTATTCAACTTCAATCTAAATATCCATCAGTATTTTCAGACAAACTCGGTGTCTTCAATAAATATAAAATTAAATTGCAATTAAAAGAAAACATGAAACCTTTTTTTGTTAGAGCTCGACCACTAGCTTTTGCTCTTAGAGAAAAAGTCGATAGAGAAATAGACAGATTAATTTCTATAGGTATATTGAAACCAACTGAACACTCTGAGTATGCGTCACCTATTGTGCCTGTATTAAAACGAGATGGTTCATTACGATTATGTGCGGATTATGCAGTTGGGTTAAACAAACAATTGGTCATTGAAAAGTATCCGTTGCCGACAGCTCGCGAACTGTTTTCAAAACTGCATGGTGGACAACAATTCAGTAAGTTAGATTTATCTCAGGCTTACAATCAGTTCGTTCTTGATGAAGAATCTCAGAAAGTGACTTGCATTAACACTCACCGTGGCCTCTTTAATTATACTAGATTAGTATTTGGTCTAGCTAGTGCACCGGCCATTTTTCAACGGGCAATGGATTGCTTGCTGTCTGGTATGGAAGGGGTTTTGTGTATGCTTGATGATGTCCTGGTTACTGGTATCAATTATAACGAACATTTAGAAAGACTTAACGCAGTGTTGCAAAGATTTCAAGACGCGGGCTTGACTTTACGCAAGGACAAATGTGAGTTTTTTAAGGATGAAATTGAGTATTTAGGTTATACAATTAATAAGTATGGCTTAAAAAAATCAGATCAAAAAGTAAAAGCTATAACCGATGCGCCTACTCCTACCAATGTTAGCAAATTACAATCGATCTTAGGACTTGTTAACTATTATCGGAGTTTTGTTCCAAATGCATCGTCTGTATTAAGTCCTCTTTACGATTTATTGCAAAAAGGAAGGAAATGGAATTGGAACACACAACATCAGAATGCTTTCGATTGTATTAAAAAAATATTGTCATCAGATCAAGTCCTAGCTCATTTTGATCCTAATGCAAAATTGATTCTAACAGTTGATGCTTCGCCAAATGGCCTCGGAGCTATCTTGTCGCAAATCGGGGACGATCATATGGAACGTCCTATTTCTTTTGCTTCAAGAACGCTAAATTCAGCAGAAAAAAGGTATTCTCAAATTCAAAAGGAAGCAACCGCAATAATATTTGGTGTACGCAAGTTTCATCAATACTTGTATGGTCGGTCGGTACCGTTTATACTTCGTACGGATCATAAACCGTTACTATCTATATTCGGTCCTCGCCGAGGAATTCCTGAGGTTTCTGCTAATCGACTGCAACGTTACGCTTTGTTTTTAAGTGGTTACAATTTTACTATTGAATTTATCCGTAGCGCAGATAATTCAGCAGATTATTTATCCAGGGCAAGTCTGCCTGATCAAGAGTTATTCCAAAAAGTGGGCAGTGAAGTGAGCAACAGGTTTCTCCAAAAGGATGAATTAGAGGTATTCGACTATCGTAACTCAGTGCACTCCATGACAGGTACTTCGCCTGCTCAATTAGTTTTTGGTCGGAAACTTCGGTCTCGTCTGGATATAATAAACCCAAAAGTTCCAGAAACATCATCAGATACTCTCGCTAATCATATTAAGCATAAACAGATGCTGCAAAGTAAAGCCTATGGAGGGCGAAATTATCAATCATTTAAGTCTGGTGACTACGTTTATTATAAAAAGTCAATGCCAAATAATCAAAGATCTTGGAATCAAGGAATCGTAATAAGAAAAATAGGAAAAGTAACCTACATAATTAAGGATTGCATCACCACTCACAAAATGAAGAAGCATAAGAACCAGTTAATAGTTAATAAGGGTACTTTGACTTCCAAAGTACAGAATTGGGAATGTCCTATAGAATTGAGTGATAGGTCTTTCGAGGAATTTCCTGTACACCCTTCACTTGGCACTGATGCAAGTCCCGTTAATCACTCCGAGAAAGAAACTGTGCAAGAAGAAGCCTTGCCTACCACAGGAAGATGGTGTAATACAGAGGACGAGGGTCAGCCACCACCGGCTCCTGTGGCAAGAAGATTATTAAGAAATATTCCTCGAGTTGATTATAAACCATTTTTATGAATTTTCTAAATTTATTTGTCTTCAATATTTTTATAATGGAGGAGGATTGTTGTATTGATGTATATTTGAATAGAGAAGTGGTTGTCATGTCAACATAGTTGTTTAGTCAGTTTATGATTATGTCTCAATAATAATGTATAAAATACAAGATTATTTCTAAATATAACATATTTATTCTTTCTTTATTTGATATGTTACACAAGGCAAAGTATTTATAAACCCATCTGTTAAATATACAGTATTTATATATGCATGGTACATAGTCACTGTCCACTGAATATTTAACTAAGTCAAGAAATTGGCATAATTACTCTATAACTCTTAAACAAGAAAGATATACAGCATTTTCTATGACGACTTGCGTGCAGTAATATATAGATACTTTAAATTATTATAATTTTAAATTCGTCGAGGCAATTACTTTTCAACTTTCTTTGTAGTATCCTTTCTTGAGGATACCAATAAATTGGCTGCATTAAATGACTCAAATATAATTGTAAAAATAGTCCCTGCAGGTATGATATCGTCATTACTTGGTTATAAAAAATACAACGTTTATTTCCGCAAAAAGATATATATTTAGCATTCATATATACATTACAACAATTTAAAAGAAAACAACAACAAAACAAAAACAAACACATGCATCTTTGTTCGTGTAATGAGAAATCTTGTAACACAGCTAGAAGTCAGTTGATATACAGTTTGTTTTCAAATAATATTGAGACAATTATTTTAAATTCTCTCTTCTTTTGAATCCATAATCATTATTATCTATAATTTTACATAATTTGAATGTGCTGTTAATTCAAACTCTTACTCATAGAGTTTGAATTCGTCGATAAAACTTAAGACCTTGTTTGAATGGTTAAAAGTTAACCAAGTCTACGCAGACTTGGTTGGAAACGAACATTTCGGACTTCATCAGAGCCGAAGATTGGCCATCATCTAGTCTCACTGGATTATGATTTATGGTCAATTTTAGTGACTACGGCTTGCTCTAAACGCCATGATAATTTGGGGTCCCTAAAATAATCCGTACAATTGGCAGAGTGCGTGCTTCTATTGATAACTGGCCTCAACGTTTAAAGGACTGTATTGCAGCCAACGGAGACCACTTCGAGTAACCTTTTTTATATTTTAAATTGTTTTATATTTATGTATTAAACTAAGTAAAAGTAATAAATTTTTTTTCTTTGTTTCAGTATTTATGACAAGACAGGTATTTAAATTTAATTTGTTTACGAAACCAGATTTTATTATTTAAGAAGAAACGTCTTCTTTCCAAAGAGTTAAATCAACGTATGGCAGTTCATCGCAAGGCACTATCTTATTCCTGTAAAAACAAAGGTCATAACTATATTTATTGTTTTACGTATATTGTATTCAGTATAAGTAGGCAATCAAATAATATTTACTTGCTCGTAATTTTTTCCAGTACTCTAGGTTGCATTGACTTTATGGTAACACCGTTGTCGCAGAGTAATCTTGATATCGAGGCACCTCGTCTAATACTTTGTAACTGATCTGTAATAAGATTTATTGTTACTTAATTTTATTTATAACGATAATTAACGTGTATATATTTATAAACATGTAATTATAACATCTTTCTGAAGGTATAGTCGCTACGCTAGCCCACAACCTATAGACGATTTCAAACTCTGAGATATCCAGTTTTATATATATCCACATACGGTTACAAGAACATTTCTCAGGTTTAGTTTTCCTCACGATATCTTCCTTCACCGTCAGCCGACAGTGTTGCCGGGGCTCGAACCTGCAGACATCTAATTGGTATTCCACCGATCAAATCACTCGACCACTACAATTTTTTTACCAATATATGTATGTATATACATTTATGGATATATTTACAGTAATGCAAAAAAGGTAGAATAACAGACAATATTTTCATACTTCGTACTGGCCATATATACCAGTATTTATGTAATTTAAAAACAGACAATTTTGGATGGAATTTTACCTACGACTGCGAATTTTTGGCGGGATTTTAGTCTGTCATGTATTGGATTTTATATTTTATTCATAATCTTGTGTTACTTGACTCTATATTGTGTAAAAATGGTGGTGTTTTATGTAATATACTTCGTTTATTGTGCAATTTTATTGCAATTTTATTCATTATTCATTATTATTGCAATGTTATGGTAGCAATGTTGAATATATTTTCACCTAATGGTAATCTATGTAGAACTCGATAAATAGTATCAATTCCGTTAAATATGGAAAAAATATGGAATTTTAAATGTGCTATTAATAAATCTGTTAATCTAATAAAAGCAATAAATATTTTTTATTGTTTATTCAATAGCTATTATTTTCTCAAGAAAGAGGCACAGTAATGTAGTAATTACAGACTATATATCATGTTACTAACGGACACTTGTGTAACTTGAACTAATAACATTACAAATATGAATGCGACTTTATTTGTTACACTTGTCTTAACTACCTACTATGCAGATTATCATGAAGTTATAAAAAACACTCTCTGGAGCATAGAAAAGGGTATGTTTCATTTACGAAAATGTAGTGTTGCTGAGTTACAAGTCAACTCCATATAAACGCAAGGAAGCCACTTAGGTCGCCCCCGCGCGGAGCCCTCGAGATATTATTATCGCGATACAGTGACTCACCTACATCACTTGAACACACATATGAGATCATCTCTCTCACACACGTGCACATACATACACATGGTGGGAGGGTTTTGTTTCTTTCCCTCAACGAACTGAATCGAATAGTTTTAGTTCGTTTCATTCCGATATACACGTATACATTTGTGAATCATGCAATTTCGATTGTATGGTTCACAAATGTATATATGTATGAATAGCTTAGAATAGTTAGCTAGGTCAGACGCGAATTTTTCCAGGTAACAGCCCAAGCCGAGGTGCGCGTGCGCCTTTATGTATGTTACCTAAAAACCAAATCGGTTGAGCGCCTTAAGCGCCAACCTTAGTAGTCCGGTGAAGCTGTGAAGACCCTGCCAGGTCAATAGTGTAGTCAGTTCGAGAAAAAAAAAGCAAGGAAGCCACGAGTAAACATTACTAAGCATCTGTTAGTGTGTTCCGACAGCAAGCCAGGTCACCTCCGGGTTTAGCGCATTTATCATTGTAGACCACATCAGAGGAGATTGTGGTCCAACGATCAATCTATAAAGTATAAAAAGAAACTGTTAAAATGGTTACGTTGAAAAATAGCTTACTCAATTTAAAAGCTATTTCAGGATCAGCTCCGTTCTCGAAGAAAAATCTATCACCGACACGTGTTTTATGGAACTGTCTCGTGATGATACACCTAAAAGTAGGTCCTACTTGTGTTTTCGGTACGTGATACTCCAGCGCACCGGCTACTGTCAGTTCCACGTCTTCAATGGATTCATAATTTGCTTCTAACTTACGTACATTCTGTAAAATAATAAATTAATATAGTAATAACAAATTTGTATGTTTTCAAAGAAAACTATGTGAGATTCAATTTTCAAAATGTACCTTTAGAGATCTAATTTTGTCTAGATGTAGTTTTTCACACTGTTAGAAATAATATAACGTATCGTTGTTTTTCCTATAAGACTAGATATTCATAAGGAAATCAGTTTTATAACTTGCACACCAAATTGTTTGGATTGTTTGTACATATATTGGTTCATATTCGAATCATCCAATTAAAAACTGTGTGATACCAATAAACAACATACATTTTATAATTGGGATACGAATGAGATAACGGAAAAACATCGATATCCTTATCGATAATCGATAAGTTGTTATCTTTAACACGTTGACAGTAGCACTTTTTTATAGTTCTTTCCGTTCCTGCGGTATGGTACGTTTAAAATGTTTAACATCCAATACATTGTGTGATTTTTTTTTCCGAATCACGTCTAGACAATTCGTAACGCATTTAGCGTAACATGCAGCACATTTTACTATACTTCTAGATAATTCTAGACATCTCATCATCTTCGGTGTCCAATATAATTTGTTTTCGACAACATCTCGCCATTATTATTTGAAAACATAACAGATGTGTTCTAGCGGCCGGTGCATGCACAGCACTAGTCGCGCGCGACTGTCGCTGTGTGCGGTACGAGGTCGGCGGCGGTACGGGGCCTTATAAGCCCCATTTCACACTGTGATAAAATTTTATTTCTTCAGTGCGGTACGTGGTCAATGTGACACCACTTCATTCTGTTTTCAATAGGGATCGTATATATGTATTTATTTTTTTCCTACAATTGATCAAATAGATGTTACGACCTCCGCACGACAGAGAAGTCTATGTTTTTCTTAGCCGCACCGCAAGGCAGATACATACGAGGCGTATTAGACTGCGGTCCGCATTGAACGTGTGAATAATTATCAGTTGCAAAAGTTCGCATAAAAAGCCTTTAAACTTAAAACAACATAAAATCTGTGTAGGTGATAGAGCCACGCTGAAGCTATTACCGGTTTCAACATGAATGGGTCGGCTCGTTCGAGGTAGTACCACGCTCTAACAAAAAATCGACGTGAAGTAACAGTGCTCGCATTGTTGCGATTCGTTCGGTCAGTGAGAGCGCCGGAGGCCCACCTTATCTCCCCTCTTCCCTCCCTCCCTCCCTCATTCCCTCATCCCTCTAAACACAGGCTGGCAACGCACTTCCAACTCTCCTGGTGTTGCTAGTGTCTATGGACGGCGGTAATCACTTAACATCAGATGACCCATCTGTTCGTTTGCCTACTGTGATATAAAAAAAAACAAAAATAAAGCTGCACTCTTTCAATCAACACAAAATAAGCCTTATGGAGAGAATAACATCGTAATATGAGACTTCTATTGTTTGTTTGTCTGTCTGTCTATTTATTCCTGCTAATCCCAAAAATATTTGGAACGCTGTTATAAGAAGTTGATGTTATTAAAAGTAGTTTAAGCTAATTTTATTTAAAAATTTTACTGTACCCACGACTTCGTTCCCGTAAAACCTTATTGAAAAAAACAGCGAACAATAAAGTCATATGAATGTGTTAAGTTTATTTATTCATCTACTTTTCTCTCGTACTTAAGTCGCGTCGTCATTAAAAGTACAATAACTTTTGATAGACCGACACCATTTTAATTACATAAAAACTAAATGTTACTCGAAGATATGCTTTATGATTTCCGTGAAGAGGTTATATCATGAACGTAGTATTTTAGCAATGATGCGTGTTCATACGAACAGTCAGACAGACATTTCTAAAACTGATTGAAATATATTTTACTTTTTTTTTTCAAAAATCTGAAAAGTACAGACACGTTTTCCTTCTTATAATATGTATAGAAGATATAGAAATGGGGTTCCACGCAGATATAATTTATAAACGAAATCATAGACGGCTGCTAGTCTTGTATATAGGAAGACTAAAGTAATAAAATATAATTACCTCTATAGACATGTACGCAAGCATATCAGTGAAAGTTTTTGGTACTGACAGACCACACACAGCGCGCGTTTTCACATAATTAGAGAGGCCTTGATCTCTACTTCTCTGAATATCAATAGCATGCAAATCATCACCATATTTTTGTCCATCCCTGAAATATATGTTTTTCTCTTTAATTAAATAAATAAATACACAGAATTAAGTTTTTATATTACTCTATCAGAAACATATTTAAAGTTTATATCACAACATACAAACAAAAAAAAAAACAAATCAACAACCTATATTAAAGTATATTACCTACTCCAATTATCTAAGTAGACAGTAATTAATTTCAAATAATCAATTATTATACAACCAGAAACCGTCGCCTTTGAAGGTAGACCTGACTTAAATTATCGTTGAAAGATCCTGAATTCAACGAGATTATATTTACTCTACTACTATAATTTATCAATAATCAGATGAAATACAATGCTAAAAAATCACCAAATGAATGCGGGTGAGTACATAAGACCGAGAAAGCACTACAGGTTAAGTCTAAATTTGTATTGGATTTTTAGTAGTGACAGAAACCGTGTAAACGCTAAGAGCCTGTCCAGATGAGGCGATATGCGCGCGAGTCGACTTTCGCGCTTCAAAATATATTACGTCCAGATACCGTGTTTTACACGCGTTTCTATAATAGGAAACATCGCATACGCTGGGATACGTCGTACGGATAGACGACTGACAACTATGTCGACTCGCCACAGACTCGCGCCTACTACTGGACGCAGCAATGGGGCCTGAGTATCTCAAGGCGCGCGTCGCTCGCGCGTACAACGAACGTTAGGAAACGCGCCGCACCATCTGGACGGGATATATGTAGGTAGCTATAGTATCTCGGGTACGCGCGAGTGTATACGGGGAGTTCCGATCGCATCGTCGACTCGAGCGGTTGTCCGTTTTGCTGCGCGCGCTAAGTTCTATTTTAATACTCGTGATTTAGTGACATCAGTTATTGTGTTGTTTCGATCCGGCACACCTGCGGTGCACCTGCGTTCTTTTTCCTGGAACTGAGTAATTCTAGTTTTAAACTAAGTAAACATTGTACCCAGACTGGCCTATTCTTGTACAAAAGTGTAAAAATACAATTGTTAACATTAGTAAGAACTCATTTAACGGTTTAGAGATTAAGCTCTTATTGGAAGAGATTGATCTATCTAGCTGTCTTTACAATTTGTTTTATTTTTCTATTGTAGCTAGGCAAAGTGAAGGTACTGTGCCTGATGGTAAGCGCAGTACAATCCAAAAACAATGGCGACCACCGAGAGACATACTATTCATCGCCGGTCGCCGCTGTCATGCCGGCCTGCGTAAGTATCTCTTCACATTGCGCTTGAAGGACCCCATGTCAGGAAGGAGGAAACACTGACCGGGAGATTGTTCCACAGCTTCATGGTACGGCCAAGATAAGATGTTGCGAACTTTTTAGTTTTTGCCCAGATAGGATTTCCCGTAAAACTGTGGCTTTGAAGACCGGCACACGTGGTGCGGTTAATAAAAGGAGAGGACGGGATCAAGTTGAATAACTCTTCAGAACACTCGCCATGATAAAGACGGCAGAACACGCTCAGTGAGGTAATGTCTCTGTGAAACTGAAGCGGCTCTATGAACTCTATAATGTCTGCATCATTAACAATACAGACAGTCCGTCTCTGCAACCTGTCCAGGGTATCCAAGAGATACTTTGCCGGACCGTCCAAGAACAGCGAGCGCTTACTTTAATTTGATCTTCTTCTGCTCTCGCTAAATGGAGTTTCGTTAGTACTTCAGTAAACTGAAGCAGGATGGGTCAGTCGTCAAACGGCAGGTCCGGGATCACAGTCTAGCACATCATATGACGGTCCTCTATGATATGTTGGTTCGTCGGATCAGATAATTTCTTAATTGACCTCTTCAGAGTAACAATACTATATCTATATAATAAGTAATTACTACCCACGGCTTTATCCAAGTGGAATGGTGACCATTTACATACAGCACAGAGGTTGCTCTCAAAAGGAAAAAAAAACCCCAATTGTGATACATTCTTGTTTGTGCTCTGCTTCTATGTCTTAGCGTGTTTATATATAGCCTATAGCCTTCCTCGATAAATGAGCTATCTAACATTGAAAGAATTTTTCATATAAAACCAATAGTTCCTGAAATTATCACATTCAAGCAAACAAACTCTTCAGCTGAGCTATCTAACATTGAAAGAATTTTTCATATAAGACCAATAGTTCCTGAGATTATCACATTCAAGCAAACAAACTCTTCAGCTTTATAATATTAATTTATTATAAAACTAGTTTATCTGTTTGAGTTAGGAAAAGTAATCGCATCTAAAAGCCTACTTGTTGAGGAAAATTGTTGTATAAATATCAACCTATATAGTATGTTGTATTTGGATAAGTATCTGACACACTTGCTTCCCTAGACCGTCACTGATAAAGACAATATCATAAATCCTTGATACACTTATAAGTTTTTAGTTTAAGTTCTAAATGTTAAGATATTTTAATAAATTTTATATTTATAATTTTGTTTTATTTTATATAGAGTTCTTTATATCGTAGTAACATACTGATTCGAAATATACATAACAATATACATACATAAATAACATGTGAATTTATTAGTATTTTATACTTGACTAATGGTCCTGACGGACGTTGCCCCGCCCTAATATTAAAAAACCTTGACAAATTATATACCTATCCCTTACTCATGAATCATTGTATCTACTTGTGAAAACCGCATGTAAATCCGTTCAGTAGTTTTTGAGTTTATCACTAAAAAGGATCGATTTGACAAACGTGGGCGAAACACGCATTTAATAAGATCGAATTAAAAATTTACTTCACGGCGACGGCGCCGAAATCTAAAAATAGACATAACAAAAATTATTATTATTTAACGGTTGTTTTAGGGGAAGATAGACGTAAATACGCGATTTACTCTATCTTATATGAGTTATTTATTTTTGAACAGCTGCGCGCGCGAGCCGTTGTAATGTAGCCGCGATGGCTGGAAACCTATGTAAACCCATCACAATTACGCTATGTTTATCACTTTTGGACTCACCTAGTATATATCCAGCCGACACAACAGCGGCGACTGTTAATGGATGTAGATTTCTTGGTTGTCACTGTTGTTTTTAAGTTATACTGTGCGGTATCATAAGTTACAATGCAGTCATTTCGTTACGTTCGCTTAAAAGAGTATAATAATTATTTATAAAAGACTTAAAATGACTTAAAAATATTTTAAATTAGTAATAGTTTTTTCGTTCCCTGCTTTTTTTTTTTTTTTTCTCGAACTGACTACGCTATTGACCCGGCAGGGTCTTCACAGCTTCACCGGACTACTAAGGTTGGCGCTTAAGGCACGCAACCAATTCGAAAAAAAAAAAAAAAAAAGCGAGTGTATACGCGCGAATCGACTCGCGCGTAAAACTCCTCATCTGAACAGGCTCTACCACCATACAAATCTCTAAGGACTAACTCGGCTGTAAGGACTCACGAAGCGGTTTTTATCCGCGTCCACCGCGGTGGTGGAACTACGATATTATTTTTAAACTCACGACACCGGTTATTCGCGCGGTTACGCAGCTGCGGCCGTCGAGGTTAACATCATCACCTCCAAACATGGCAGACGATGATCGCAAGACGGCAGGTTCTATTCCATTGGGCGGTGGTCGCCCGCCAATTGAACACAGAGCATAAGGACGCAAAACGGCGAGTCTGTGATGAACGCGGTCCGCGCGATTCTACTAGTTGCCCGCCGGTGCAGTGGGAACCGCAAGCAACCGCGCATACCGCAAGCGTAAAACGTGTCGTGAGATGTGCTTTAATTTCTTATATCTACATTCTACAGAGGCTGCGGGCCCGTAACCGCGGGGGACGTGTTAAAGGAATATCAGGAAGATCTTGAAGGGGGGGGGGTCGTGACAAAGGTATCCAAATGGCAGGGAATATACGCTTACCTAATTAAACTGGCTTATTTATGAAGCTCATTGTTTCGCGTTTCTTTAGACGCATATCTTTACTTAACAACACAATTGTATCGAGTAAACATAAAAATATATACCTAACACTGTTTGTTATGTTTGTTTGATTAATATATACGAAATCTATTGAAAGTTATTCATATGTCTATATGAAAGAATAATTGGCTAACTGACTGACACAGCTCAAGCTACTAGGGCTGGTACTGTGAAAATGTTCATGCGAGTTCCTTTTACACTGTAGGTGAACACTAAGGAAGGATTTTTGGAAATACAAACTTCTAAGGTAGTGAAAAAGGGGATGGAAATCCGAAATTATACCGTTCATAATATAGGTAAATAAAAAGGTCGAACATAGTTACTGCATAGAAAACGCATGGGAAGTGGCGGGAAACTGCTAGTGTCTATATAAAACTGTAGATAGTTATATAGGTAGGTAATTAAATAGGTCAAGTCTTATAAAAACTGTTGATATAGGTAGGTAATTAAATAGGTTAACATTCAAATGCAGAGTGACTAAAATGTATAATAAAAACATACCTAAAAAAGAATTCTGTTACTTCTTTGTCGAAGTATTTGTCGCTGTAACTCTGTGATTGAACGCTGAAACCTCTCGCCAAATCGTCGAAATTGTTATTTACTTCCAGTATTGACGGATTGTTGAACCAGTTACTGAGACGCGCTTCACCAATCAGACTACGACTCTCTGTATATTTACTACCAAAGATAATTTACATTATATTAAATGTATATTATTATCTATACACATAATTAAAACGAAGTGTCTGTATGTAATATCAAAATATCAATTTTTTTAATGATTAAGTATAAAAGCATTAAAGATAGTGACAAGAAAAATGCAATTTTTAAATTTTTGTCGGTCTGTCTGTTTGTTCCGGGTAATGTCCCAAACCACTGGACCAATTTTGAAGGGAATTTCACTAGAAGATAGCTGAAATTTGTATGTAATTTGAATTATATCTATCTTATATTATATTATATCTTTTTGGTCATTTTTTTACAGCACTTTCGTCTATTAAACTCAATTACCATAGCAAAGTATAAGAATATTGCATCGAGTTCAATGATCACTAATGAATTATATTAACGCAAGATTTCAAGACTTCAGCACATTTTATATTTTTAATTAGAAAAATAATTTTTAACTTATTATTTACAATGCAACTTAATAATTAATAGTAATTCTGAAGATAAAAGGGGTCTTTCTAATAAGACATTAGACTATTAACGTATTACTTATTGACAATATTATTATTTTATATTATAATAATATTATTATATATTACATCTTAATAATAAAAATTTTAAGTCATTGTTTCATTAGTTCGTTCGTTATACAGTGTAAGTGAGCCCTGAAGTAGTTATATGGCGTTTTAAAGTTCCAAATATGTTGCTGATGGTAAACCTCATTAGATCCTGTGTTATCATTTATATATTTAATTTACACGTTACATGTACGTATGTACATGTAGGTGGCGTGCGCGTCGTACTTACAATTGTTTTTGATAGAGCATTTCTGTAATTGCACATATAGTAGTAGTAGTAAAGCTAGTATTATAAAAATATAATAATGTATATGTATAATAATTTCGATATAGTACGTTGAAGCCATTGTTAATTTTTTGGACACTTCTTTAAGCCCTGTTCCGTAAGCAATGTGAACTTATCATTAGGAATTTTATAAAATGCCCACTTTAGTATTTGGTCTTCTTCTAAGTGAAATGCATTCATTTTTTTGTCCTCTTTAAAGCGACTGGTAGAAGTTGTAGTCAGCGGAAAGCGTCTTGTGGTAATGGATACTACTTTAGAGTGATATTCTACAAACCATATAAAATAATCAGCGATATCAATTTCATTAAAGTAGCTCTTATTTTTAGCCACCTTTCTCACCTGGTACCTGTATATTTGTCAAAACTCAATCTCTATGAGTGCGCAAGCGTTTTAAGTACATAAAACACTAGTCAGAATATATATTTTAAAATAAGTTGTGTCTGGTCGCTCGGGAATCTTAATTTAACAGAATGTAATAAAATAGATCAATTGACATACTAAAGCGAAGGTAGGGCTGGTTTCTAGTATTCATATATTTTAAACAACTTGTCCATGGAAGTTGTATTTATGACCATTTATAATATTGAAGGTTTAGGATGTAAAAAAAAATAAAAGTACATACTGTAAGTATCCTCGAATCGATGAATGAAATATTCTAAACGCAACAGTAGCATGCTCAGCGTACACCGATGGGTCGACAGATTGATTATAATCATTAATATATCCATCAACACCGATGTATATTAATTTATTATTTACCATATTTTTAAGACCTATAAAATAATATACAAAGTTCTAATTATTAAAAAAAAAACTTGTTTTTTTTTTGTCAAACTGACTACGCTATTGGCCTATTAAGGCCTTAACAGCTTCACCGAAATACTAAGGCGAGCGCTTAAGCGCCTTAAGTGCCTTAAGGCACTCAGCCGATTTTATTTTGACAACTAGCTCAAGGGTGCATGGCACACCTCGGCTTGGGCTGTCGCCCAGTTCATGCAATAAAAATCTTTTTACATCAACCTCTTAACTAATAATGCCTAATTCTACTTTTATATTACTACGACTGAAATTATTTCGTTTCGACTTCCATTCTCGACGAAATTTCGTATATTTTTACAACTATATACCATATAGCAGAATATAAATAACACGGAATGATTTTACACAATTTTAGAACAATAGTGGAAACTACAAATCATTAATTAATTAATTTGTCCTTCCTACCTGAAGGTTACCTTTTCAAAGATTAATATTAGAGTATATAAATTTAACGATGACCACCTAAAAGGCAGAAATTGATGGAACAAACGTTGTTTTTGTAAGAGATGGACTGATTCTTTAAATTTAAATTGAAAAGCTTTAAATTTCAAATTACTCAAACAAACTTTTTAAAATTAATGTAATTAACAAAAATGTATTGTTATCGCAACCTAATATCATTACATAGTATAAAACAAAGTCCTCTGCCACGTCTGTCTGTTCGCGATAAACTCATAAACTACTGAACGGATTTTTATGCAGTTTTCACATAAAAATTCAATTTATCTATATCCTATTTTAGAATATAATCGATACAGTATCAACATTTACTGGACAAATATTCAAAGCATCAAGCAACAACGTGCATTCCTTAAACATTCCCAGTAAGAGATAGGATAGAAGATTTGTTTGAATGTCTGTTGTTAAAATAATGTATATAATAATATATGTTAAAATAGTAAATTTTAATATATGATTTCTCTGTTTTTTTAATATCAGGGCTGGACAAAGTCCGCCGGGTCCGCTAGTGAATTGTTAAAAAACATATTTCCTATGTCCTATTTTAATAAATAATCGATTCAACACCAAAAATTATTGGACAGACATTCAAACAAATCTTCTATCCTATCTATTACTTGGAATGTTTAAGGAATGCACGTTGTTGCTTGATGCTTTGATTTATTTGTCCAGTAAATTTTTATACTGTATCGATTATATTCTTAAATAGGATATAGATAAATTTGCATTTTTATAACTCATCGAATCGACCAAACATACCAACAACTAGCAGATAAATAAAATTATAAAGAGTATACCAATTATTGTTGGTAGATATTCATAGTAATTAATTTTTTGGAACACGGCTATTAGAATTCGTCTAGCTTCTTGAAATAACTTCTCGTCATCCCAGTGTGGGTTTATTATATGCAATTCATCAGCAATACGATTATGTTCTCGGAGAAGAACCACTTGAAGCAAAGCTAGCTGAGGGTTTTGATTAACTCTTATATCTCCTAAAACAAAAACAATTCCATGTTAAATATATTGTTGGAAATAAATGAAAATGTCGGGTAGTTTTACTGCGTCGGCCCATATAAGGGGCGGCACTTGCCGTGTTGACACTCTTACTCTTTCGGTTGCCTTCATATCGTGCGATAGCTCTGTTTGAACTAGTGTCGGTTATTTAACGAGTAATTAATTGTCAGGAGTTACTCTTAACGGTTTATATCTAAATTGGCCAGTTCTTTGTTAATAATCAATAAATGTGTTAAAAATTGCTAACAATGTTGTTCAAAATTGCTAACAATATATATTAGTGTGGTATATATTCTTTAAGGCATTAACCGGTGTTTTCTGCGTTTTATTAGGTAGTATAATATTTTCTTTTATTTTGACATTGTCTTATTTGATAAATAATGTTATCGGCTTTTTTCAATTTTGTTTGTTTCGCACAGAGATAATTTTGGAATTAGCATATAGAGGGCGAGAGGGTGATAGCAATTTGATATGATTCACTTCTCTTTGCCTTGACGTGTTGCATGCAATGATATTATAACTAAAATGCTATCATTGGTTGCACGCGCATTATATAAAAATCACCAAGATTTGTCAGTCATGATTTAGATGCAAGTTAAGATTATTTAGATGTAATCTTAGATTACATTAAATCTAGGTAACTAGACGACACTCCACGACTTGGTTTCTTGTGTTTCCCATTTTAGACATAAATGAAGAAATATCAGGTGAGCTTGTGGTCAAACGCTAAGACTTTTGAAGTATAATTTTTTTATTACTTTGTCAGTGTTATTTATTTGATACAGAATCTTACCAGCTAAATAACAAGACGTATTTGGGTACATCAGCATATTACAAGCTAGCTCTGGCTCGGGATCCTGAGGTGGCCATTCTTGACCGTTACGCATTAAAGTTAATAAACGTCCTCCACACCGAGCGCGAACTGCGTCAGCCTGTGACTTATTGTGACCATATACAAGAGACAGGTCCATGTATGATGTTACTGATGACAACTAGAACAAAGTTCGTTTTGAGATTAATTGTATTAGCAAAACCCCGTCATGTCACTTGTGTTTAATTTTTCACGCCTTCGGTTTGTGCTCTCACAAACTATCACTTTGTTTTCACGTTGCTCGTTTGACGTGCATCTCATCCTACATATGTTATGGTAATTATTCCATTTTTAAAGATTGTAAACAGATGATAAATAGTCCAAACTTCGTCAACGTTACGATTTACAATTAGTAATTCAAATAAACAAAGAAATAGTCTTCTCATATGTATGGTATATTACTATAGATGACAGTTTTATTAATTTATTTATTTTATTTTATTGCATACCGGTTCCGCTGGAACATCAGGCGCTGTACAATTATTGCTTATTGTTGATCTAGTTCTTATAAAATCCATACAAATTTTTCCTTGTGAACCATATATCGGATCATTGCGTGATATATGAATAGGAGCGCATAGAGGGTTGGTCTCAGCATCTGCCGCGAAAGTTCCATTAGGATTACAACACGTGAGTGGTTGTTTTTCTAAAAAAATAAACAATACTTTTATTTATTATATTTAGTAACATGTAATAGTATGTTTCATTAATCAATAAACTGTATGAAATAATAGGTATTTACCTATGAAATTGCCGTTCTGCAGTACTGGCCATTTCAAATCAAAATAATTTTGTTTGGCTAAGAATTCTAATTTCAAATTAATTTTATTTTAAAAACATGGAATTCTTTTTCCAAAAGTAGTCATTTGTTTATTGATTAGTGTTACATTTTCATCGCATTTCAATCTTTTTTGTCATCATGGATACGTTAAAAATTCGAGTAATTATGGAATATGAGTACCGTCGTGGCAGCAACGCGGCACAAGCGGCACGCAACATCAACGACGTTTACGGAGCTAACACTACAAACCAACGCACCACCTGTTATTGGTTTGCTCGCTTCCGTTCTGGGAATTTCGACCTGAAAAATGAACCTCGCGGTCGTCCGAAGACTTTGGTCGACAATGACGAATTAAAGGCGATTGTGGAAGCTGATGATACACAATCTACGGCTGAATTAGCAGCAGCTTTCGACGTTAGCGTCAAAACAATATTGGTCCATTTGCGTCAAATTGGCAAGGTAAAAAAGCTTGACAAATGGGTGCCCCACGAACTCAATGATCGCCAGCGCGAAGTACGCGTCGAGACGTGCCTTGCACTGCTCAACAGACACACAAATGAAGGAATTTTGAACCGCATTGTTACCTGCGATGAAAAATGGATTCTATTTGATAACTGCAAGCGCTCAGCAAGTTGGTTGGATCCTGGTTCAGCACCTAAACAATGCCCTAAACGAAAACTTACCCCTAGAAAAGTGATGGTCACTGTTTGGTGGTCTAGCGCCGGTGTGATTCATCACAGCTTCTTACCAAACGGGGTGAGCATTACTGCAGATGTGTACTGTGAAGAACTGAACACAATGATGGAGAAGCTGGCACATCTCCAACCAGCATTGGTCAATCGCTCGTCTCCGCTGCTCCTGCACGACAACCCGCGACCTCATACTGCACAGCAGACGGTCTGTTGGAAGTTCTCCGTCATCTGCCCTACTCACCAGACCTTGCGCCTACAGACTATTACTTTTTCCAGAATTTGGAAACTCCTTGGCGGGAAAAAAATCAATACCCAAGAGGCAGCACAAAATGCCTTTGAAGAATTTGTTTCCTCCCGTCCAGCTGAATTCTTTAAGAAGGGCATCAATAAACTGCCACTGCGTTGGAAAAGATGCATTGATTGCATGGGTGATTACTTCGATTAATACAAATAAAAAATACATGAAAAAAATTCGTTTAAATTTTTTCGTACATAACGGCAATTTCATAGGTAAATACCTAATATATGTAATTATTGCTTAGAATTCTAACATCAATTAGTTTGCACACCTGTTTGTTACTCCGTAACAAGTCAGTTTTGTTTTAATAGTATAAACGATCAACAAAATTTTTACTTACTTGTTTGTGGTACTCCAGATGTAAGTGACATGTCGTGTACAACTATTTGTCCCCACTGCATTGTGATTAGACTGTGTTCTGTATCTACTATTACTTTATCAGGAAATAAACTTAGTCTGAGTTCACGAGCATTTTTCAAATTCTTACCCGTAACAGACTTAGGAAAGGAATTAATACCTGGAATTTATTTATTTGTGAAAAAGGTTTCTATATTTGTGAAAAAAAAACAGGCAATATACGAATCTATATCTATCTATATATATATATATATATATA
>MU158826.1:617344-644548 GCA_015888305.1 Antheraea pernyi | reverse complement strand
TTCGCAAAGGGTGAGGCCAACTAAATCGTCGATGTCGAGTTTTAATCTATATACATACATATAATAAAACTGTAACTAGGCCAAATATGTACATTACATTTTTTTTTAAATTATAAACGGGGTGGTCTTTTTTATCGATATAGACGACAAAAATAATGTATTTACAATCTTTCTACAAGTATGCCATTACCATGCTATGTTATATACACATCTATACTAATATTTTATAGAAAGGTAAAGTTTTGTGTTCAGGGAATCTCTGGTACTACTTATACGATTTTGAAAATTCTTTCACTGTTAGAAAGGTATATTGTCCCTCAGTGCTATAGATATTTTTTACGCGAATAGCGAACGGGCGTGGAGGAGAGTGGCGCAGGAGCAACTCAAGGGGTACTGGGAAGACAATTATCGCCTTTTTTTATTGTAGTACGGCAAAGTGACTGCACTTTGCCTGATGGTAAGCACTATCCAAAAAAAAACATGGAACATCAACAGCATCGAAAGATACGCCATCCTTCGCCGTCGTCACTGTCATGCCGTGCTGAGTAAATACCCCTTTTATATATAAGTTAGTTTGTTATTTAAGTTGGATCCGGTAGGTGATGCTGCGAACGGGTTCTAGGCTTATTTTAAAATATTCCTCACATAACAACTGGGTATATGTTTGAGTGAGTCCCTGGATAGTTTGGATTCACAAAAGGAAACGGACCTACCGTTGCAATCGGGTTTTAGGTTTATTAAGATTTTTCGTGTTTAAATACATAATTGAAACAGGCACTAACCGATTTGGTGCAGATGAAGTTGCACGGGCCAGCATGTATTAATATAAATTTGCGTCTGTAAATTACAAACGTTGTAGATGTTCAAACTATTTTATCGCCTATAATATATTTAGTATTGGTTTAACATGGGAATAAGCGCAATGCAAAATATACTCTTACTAAAACATGTTTACCAATATGTTGTTCACTTGTATATGACACATCCACGTGCCGCTTAGATCGATGACTAGTCGGTGGCCTAGATAAACATCGCTTGAGCCTTAATAGCTAACGCTTCAGCACGTGCAACTCGCTGCCCGCTATTACAACACCACCTAGCCACGAGGCGTAGAAGCACGTGATGAGCATATTTAGATTACGACTGAGTTATAGCGCCCATGGAGGACATTTCGGATTCTAACATCGATCCGTTGTCACCTCTCTATTAGTAATTGAATTGTAACTTAAATTATAATTTAATCATTAAAATATATATAGTAAAGTGTTGCATTTTTTTGCACCGTTCGCCTGCAGCCTTAGTAATGCATATATGCATAATTGTACTATTGACGCAATTGTAATGCGTTCATTGTAAATATTTACCTGATACGTTCGAGGGTATGTTGAGGACAGATGAATCTAGTATGATTTCTTTTGTAATATTTTATATATATGTACTTTGTCTCTGTTGAGGTATTGACGCAATTGCAATCCATTGATTGTAAATATTTACTTGATACGTTCAAGGGTACTGTTGAGGACAGATGCGTCTCGTATGCTTTCTTTTGAAATAATTTATATAAATGAACTTTGTCTCTGTTGAGGATAAAGGAGTCTTGAATAGATATATACATATATATATCTAGTATGTAATTTATCTATTTCTTTGTAATAATTTGTATAAAGTTTCTATATTTCGGTATTGGTCGTAAAATATGTATGTTACTATAGTTTATTATTATTACTTAGAATAGATGTAATTACTATTATTATGAAAATATCATGTAAAAAACAATATTTAAAATGTGTTAGGTGGTGCCACAATTATGGCGCGGACCACGAACTAATTGTAAATATGAAATTATGTAAGACGGCCGCTTTCTTATTCCCTGACGAAGTGAGAGTGTTGATCACGCTTACCCGCCTGTAGAGTATCGTGATCGTTTACGTTTATTACGAAAGCAAAGGCGGGATAAGTTTCTGGAGGAGATCCGGCCATCCCACGTGTCGTACTGGAAGCTAGCGCGAACATTAAATTCAGACTTAACTATTCCGATGCCCGACAGACAGACAGAGCCTCGACAGAGCCCACGGGTTGCCTCCCGCGATCGCTAGTATAGACGAGGCGGAGTTTCTGGCCGCGAGTTTAGGGAAGCAATTTTCGCCGAACAGTTCAGTTCAGTCGCCTATCAGTCTGTTAGATACACTAGGGAAACTATACGAGCGGCTGCTTCTAAATCGTCCCCAGGCCTCCATTTCATAATTAAATCTGTTACCACCTGAGCAGTTCGGATTTAGCGGCGAACATTCTTGTACGAATGGAGTACTCCGCCTCCCGGAGTAAATATTTTCTAAATTTAACGTAGATAGATCCTAATCCTAAACCGAGTCCGGGGAAACCTAAACTGAAGCACACGCAATAGCAGTCTTCTTCGATGTCGCCAAGACTTTCGATAAGGTCTGTCACGAAAGGCTCGTCCATAAACTATTTCAGTTTCACATTCCCGGTGGGTTAGTTCCCATAATCCTCGATTATGTTACCGACAGGACTTTTAAATGGAAGGTGAACTGTCCTCATCTCATCCGATACGCTCAGGTTGTGCCCCAAGGGTCGATTCATGCGCTCTCACTCTTTAATCTATTCGTCAGTGACCTATGTCAGCTCTCGAGAGTAGAGATAGGTTGTTATGCTGATGACACAGTCATCTACGCTTTCGGTTGGCAGCCGAAAGTACTTAAAAAATGTATAGAATGGGCTGTTGGCACTCTCGGTGAATGGTACCATCGATGGCGTATAAAAGTAAACCCCGATAAGAGTGCCGCGACATTTTTTGACCCTGTATGGCGTTCTCATGAACTCTAACCCATCAGGAAATACGAAACCGAAGATATCTTGGGACACTCAGATTAAGTATATCGGAGTCACTTTAAATAGACGCCTCACGTTTAAGCATTATGTAGATAGAGTACGAAATAAGGCCGCTATGGTCTTAGATCTTATCCATCCGTTAGTTAATCATAAGAGCAAGATGCCCCTCAAACACAAGCTCACGTTGTATAAAACGTGCAATCGTCCAGTTTTAACAAACTATAGTTGTCCCGTTTTCGCACACATGGCCTTCCAAGGCCAATAGCGTAATCAGTTCGAAGAAAAGGGCAAACTTTACCTTATCGCAAACCTTTATCAGTCATGAAATTTATTTTTTTTAATAAAAAAAAGGTATCAAAACCTTTTTTTAAATCGAGATTTCGAAACGTCTTACGTATTAAGTACTTCAAAGTAACGATGTCGAATGCCGTTGATGAGTAGCAATGGGAGAAGTCAAAAACCTATTAAAAAAAACCTATGGCGATTCTCAAAAACTGGTTTTATTGGATCTGCAATTCTCAACCACACAAATATGCTATTAGGTGGAAATTGACAATTATTGTACTTACCATCTCCATAATTGTACGGAAGGAGACGGGCGTAAGGTCTTTCTGGCATTCCCCAACCAGGATTTAGTAAATTATTACACGAACCATCAATAGAACGATAACGTGATTTAACACAAGACGATGGCCCTCTATTGCATATAAGGTCTTCATCTTCTTCTGGATTATCAGAATTTGTAGATCTGAAAATAATTAACTTTAAAACTATAAAGTATTAATTTAATAATTAATTAAAGCATTAATTAATTTAAAAAGAATTATTAAGTCACGGATAAGAGATATCATTTTTTATATTTCCTTATTTAGATATATCTATCTACACACATAATAAAACTGTAACCAAGCCTGTACATTATACATTACAAAACTGTACATTAAATATTTTTTGAAAATTATAATTGTGATTGTTATCGATATAGAAGCCAAAAATAATGTATTTACAATTTTTGTCTGTCTGTTTATCTGTACATGTGTAGCAGTATATTTTTGAAAGTACTGAACCAATTTTGACGAAACTGGACACAGTGATAAGTAATATAATAAAGTACGTAAGATAAGTACTTTTTGTCACATAAAACACAAGGAGTTTTCCAGGATAACGGACAAAAGTCAAAAATTTATAATAAATGGAATTCTTGACGGACTTTGATGACATTTTATTTGTGCTATAGCAGACAAATTAGCTTAAAACGTAAACTATTTCATCTATATATACTTCTTATTACAAAGCGAATAACAAAAAAAAAACAATGCTAGGTTTTGAAACGATGTCTTTGGCCGCTATAATGAACAATGAACGTTATAATTTAGCTACGGCAACTTAGCGTTTATTTACGAAATTATCAATCAGTTGAATTAGAGGCGTAATATCTAATAAGGAAGTATTTTCCTTTTATCGGGTTTCAAACCACGCTGATTGTAAAGAAAGTTTCCTTCAATAATACCATATCAACAAAGTTGAAGAACAGATATAAAATTATATGAAACAGTCACTAATCTACTTAAAAGCTATTTATTTATAAATTTAATCACTTGAAACTTTTATATGCACATTTCTGACATACAACTTCTCATCTTTATATTTCATATTTCTGACATATAGTAACAAAAAAATCTTTATAGAGCTAAGCGGTGGCGGCTGCTAAAAATGAACTCTATAACTTATGTTTATTTCCAAAAATGTAACTAGAGATGTTAACCACCGTAATTTCTCAATCAAGTTGCCAAGATTTTTTCGAAAACAGAAACGTAGACAACAGTTATAGAAAATAAATCTCTATTTGAGTTCTATCAGAACATAATTATGACGTATCGATATTTGATAAAAAAATGTTTTCTAAATATTGATGAGTCTTGGATCCTTGGTCTGAGGGTTGTGAATTTACGATTAAAATAATTAGTTTAGATATTTGCCATTGCTATGCTAAAATCTATACTTTATAATGATTATTATAAAGAGAGGTAAAGTTTGTTCAATTGTGTCAATTAATAATACTTACTTTTTATTCAGTTTCCAATTGAAATTCTGTGTATTTTATAGAGATACATTAATTTGCATACTAATAATAAGTTACTCACCTTCCTTTTGAACTGTTCGTCGTCTGGGTTGTTGATAAAAATAAACATTGATTTGCACTTAGCGTAATATTTAAAAGACTGTGTAAAATTAATAAAGTAGCAAATATGTTGTACATTATCAGAATATATTGAATAATATAGCCCGTATCTGTAACAAATTATTGCTTTGTTAAATTATACAATATTAACGTTTTAGTTTTTATAACGTCATGCGACACCGGTACCAAACGAACAACTAAGACTTATTTACATAGTCTAGTGTTGCCCGAATGCAAGACCAAGACGAGACTTGACTTGGTCTTGGTCTTGGTCTTGATCTTAGTACTGCACCCCCAGTCTTAGTCTTGGTCTCGGTCTTGCAGCAAGAGTCTTGCAAGTCTTGCAAATCTTACTATTGCCTATTTGTCTATTGCTCTTTATTAAGCACGTTAGGTTAAACCTTAAAACAATCCAATAGACAGGTGGATTTTTAGCTTATATTTACATATACACAGTAAAGTCCAATCAAATTAACTAAATTCATAATTAATAAGTTTTTCAAGGACTATTTGCCGGAATAAAATATGCAATTCCATCTCGTAGAAAGATAGTACATGCTTCCTTAAACCTGAAGTCTTTGTATTTTTTCTATTTCATTTTTTTTTATACTGGACACTTTAGAAATAACTATCTGAGTCGCAGAAATTATTTCGAAAAACTCATTGAATTATTATTTAATTTCAGATCTTAGAGTGTCTGGATCGGATTCTAAACCTCCCCCTACTCCGATTAGAACTAATTGAATCTTCGTCACTCATGTTAAATTGTAAACTTATTAATCTAAGAACAATTATAAGTCTCTGAACTCAAATGTAGTATAGGTATAAATTAAATGTATATCTATCTATACATCTAATAAAAATGTTAATCTTACGTGTCTGTACCTTTTAAACTTTTGAGAGTGATAAACAGTATTTCTTCGGAAGATTAAAAAAACAGAAATGTCACCAGCTATATTGTACCTTCTTACCTAATAATAAAATATATCTACGTGCTTGTATTACGTTCTATTTTGATAAAATTAACCTATATTAATTATTGAATTCAACTGACCTATGCTACTGCTATATTTATTAACTAGCTACATAGTGTATTTAAGATAGGAGTCGATACATAGTAAACGTTTATATAGTTTAATATAAAGGTTGTGTAATAATATGTATTTTTAGTAGCTTTTGCTCGCAACTTCGCTCGCGTGAATGTAGGGCGATTATTATGCCCCAATAAATGCTATTTTTTCATTGACGAAAGGAATGCTGTACCCTTTTCTGTACGCAGTCCAATGTGTAGGCAACATTTTATGATGATCGATGAAGTGGTTACGACGTAAAAGTGTAACAAACAAATAAACTCGTAATCACATTTATAATATTTGTTAGGGTTTTCACAATAAATTATTATAATATCTACCTATTATTACGATTACAATATTCCTTGTGAGGACGACACAGTATGTATTTGTATCGGTCGTGAGTAACTAGCAACTTAATTTATTATTTGGAACATCGGCAAACTTTCAGCGGCAACGGTCAAACAGTATAAGCAATACTGTGATACACTTGTCAAACAGTACGTCAATATAGCGGCGCGGCGTCTTTGTCGGTAAATTATTAAATAAACAATTATTTATAATCGCCAGCTGACCCAATCAAAATACCGCGTAACATAAATTGTTATTATACTAGATTTACTGTATTAGTTTTAAACTTTTTCAATAAATCATACTTTTGAGACATAAACATATATGTTTGTTTAAACTTATTAGTTAAAAGTTTGTTTGTGTGTTATATGGAACTAAGGAACAATTGAAACCAAATACTCAATAATATTCAAATTTGACTGAAATACAAGACTGCAAGAGTCTTGCAGGCCCAGTCTCGTCTTGGTATTGGTCTTGCTAAAATTCGGCGGTCTTGGTATTGGTCTTGCAAAAACGCAAGAACAAGACCAAGACTACAAGACTGCAAGAGATTTTGGCCAACACTATTACATACAATTGTTTAGCTTATTGTATCTAAACATATTGTTTTAACTTCAATACATATAATAAGAATATAAAACTAACGGGTCTGTACTTATTCGATTTTCGTGAAAAAAATTGATGTCGGTGTCTAGGAATAAGTAATAGAATAGATTTCAATCATTTAAAAAAATGTTTTTCTGTCTGTCTGTCCGTCTATCTCTCTGTTTGCATGAACACGCATCACTGCTAAAGTACAGGGTTCACAATAAAACCTCATCGAACTTCGAACTGGCCAAGTCAGACTTTGGACTTCAATATTATCCCATGTTATAAGCAGAAATTATATTTTAAATTGTAATAACATATGTTATGTTGTCCTAACCAAATTTCAGGACTGACCATTGCAGGCACCCATTTAGATCTCACTTCTTTTGTCGTTGAAGTTAGCAACCAAAGCATATATCATAATATTGAACTTGGCTCTCAGTTCACATTTATGTTTTTAATGGGATATATTATACACGATTCTATTTTATAAGTATGGATGGGCATATATAAATTTGGATAATAAAACATACGAAAACATATTAATAATAATTGTAACATTTTAAACTTATAATCATTATAGTCTATACTTTGTGACTTATTAAAATAATAATAGAAATATGTTTATTGCACGATAATTAAACAGTTATCGCTATTTTTTTTCTCTAAGCTCCTACAGAGAGGACAAATTAGTATCTGTTTAAAACCTACGTTATATAAATCAGTACAGTTATTTACATATCTTCATTTCACACATATCTTTTAAATAATGTATACTCTGTATATAATACTACTTGGTTTATTGAAATATTTTAAATGATGTTTAAAATGTAGTATGTATAAATGTAGTTTTGAATAGTTCACGATCCACTCGTCTATGTGAACATGAAAATTATAAATAATAATTAGAAAGATACAAAAATTTGATAAATTTTAAAGACATATTAGTCTATTTATAATACAAATAAATTCTTACCTACTGTTTAAGTGCGATCACAGTTGTTATGTACCGTAACCTAATAAGTTTTATCTATGAATGAATTGTGAGTTTCATTCGGTAGCAATTTACTATTCATTTTCAAGTTTAATCGTTTCGATAAAGGTAATAAATGCAAAGCTAATGAAAATGAAAATAAGTCCTTATCACCCACATTTAAAATATTTTACACATTTTTAATACTGTATGATAATATATATTACCATTACCGTAACTACATAAACTATATAGCTAAATTTATAACTAAGGAATAGTTCAGAATTGAGAATACCTTTTTTTTTTAACGTGGGGAAATCCCTTATGGATACGCCACCCTCCCGGGGGAGAGGGTGGGTTATGTCCGAGTCGCACGGACTAAAACCCCACGGTGTACCGACAGACCGTTTTGTGGGGGCGGCAAGGGATCGTTCAAGCTAATCAACCTTGTAGAGCCGCCCCCACGGTCCGCCCGGCGGAAGGTGACCGCCGGGCTCCTACCTATAGAGGGACAGACCGGGTACACACCGGCTGCCCCCCCTCGTCCGCCGGACCTGTGCAATGAGGAGATGGGCCCCCCGGCCCATCCCCTCAGGTCCGGCTACGGTGGCAGGAGGAGTTGGGCGAAGCGCCTTCTCCTCCTGCCTGTCCTACTTTGGCGGAGACGGCCACTTTCAGGGTCTGCCTCGCGGGCCCTCTTCGCCTCCTCCTTCTGCGAGACGACCTCCTCGCAGAAGGAGGCCTTCGCTCGCCAAGCCTGTTCGCTGCCGAGCATGGCATGGCCGGCAGCGATAAGTCCGTTCCCACGGCCGCCGCCAGAATGCGGCGCTGCTCCCCCTACTCAACACACTCAGACAGCGTGTGCTGCGCGGTATCTTTGTCAGCGCCGCACTCGTGGCAGGCGGCCGTCGGCTCCCTGCGTGCGATCCGGTGCAGGTACCACCCGAAACAACCGTGTCCGGTGAGTACCTGCACCACTCGGAACGTCAGGGAACCCCACTCCCTTGCTGTCCACTCCCGCAGGACCGGGCGGACGGCTTCCACTGTGAACCGCCCGAACCGCTCGTCCGCCAGGTCCTGCTACCGCGGCATCGACGCGTCGCAAGCCTCCGTGAGGGCTCCACAGAGGCGGGCTGCGGACGCGTCAATATCAGCCCCTGGGGGGAGAATTGAGAACACCTACCTTAATGCTTAATGTAATAAGAAAAAGAGAATGTAACTAAAAAATCACTTCAACTAAAGCATTAACATAATTTTCTAATCTATATATAGATCTATATCTCATACGTATGTATAATGAAAGTAAAGTACTTTAACGCTCAATCTCGTTAAAACTATTGTGCGTATCGGCACAGGTTTATGACCATTCGATACGAAATATTTCGTAGATTTCTCTAGGATACTTGTAGGGGTGGGGAACAAGTCCATGACTTACATATATTCTTGAATACCCGTTTGTGGGAATAATATTGTTTTTTAGGTTAAACTTTTTTTTTATTCAAAAAATATTTAATGTACAGATTTGGCTTTGTTACAGTTTTACTATAGTATAGATTACTATGCACGAAATTAAATTCAGCAATATAACACCATAACCTATGCAATTAAATGTTAAAATGAATCAAAGAACTACGATTAGCAATGAAACAGTAATAACCAACATAAAACACAACCAAGATACTCGATATAATATTATGCTGACTGAAAAGCTTTTTTTTATTTATTTATTAGTCAATTTTTTGTACTTTTTTTTGACAGCCAGTCTTTTAGTAGACTATTAATGCCATTGTCAAGTGAGTATCGATATTACAAGTTTCTTTCTTTCCATGGAATTTTTGTAGAATCTCAGAATTCATGGTCCGTGGTATTATTTTCCATTTACTTCATTTATGCACAATAAACATTACATAAAACACCACCAATTTATACCAATTTAAACCACATTATAGAGTCAAGTACCACAAGATTATGAATAAAATATAAAATCCACTACATGACAGACCAAAATCCCGCCAAATACTTCAACAGGATTTCTTATTGGTCAATTATTTTACCCAAAATACAGATAATAGAAAATTTACAATTTTGCTTATGGTTTTACAATTGTTTAAATATTAACATTCAAATTTCCCCTCATGGTTAATATTATTTTATTTATGACGAATGTAAGCATTTATGTAGAAGCCTATACAATGTTTTAAAATACTTAACAATATTATTTTTTCCCTTTAATGTACCTAAATAGTTCCATTACATGAACTACATGGGGTTAATTGTATCAATATTTATTTTATTTTTTTCATAATGTGCTCAGTTGGGTTCGCTACATCCTGCAGGTACGTTACCATCTTTTTTTTATATCATAGGAGGCAAACGAACAGGTGGGTCATCTGATGTTAAGTGATCACCACCGTCCATAGACACTTGCAATACCAGGGGAGTAGCAAGTGCGTTGCCAGCCTGTATTGGAGGGGGAGGAAGGGACAGGGAAGGGGAAAGTGGAAGGGGAGGGGAGGTGGGTCTCCGGCGCTCTCACTGACCGAACGAAACGCAACAATGCAAGCACTGTTACTTCACGTCGGTTTTCTGTGAGAGGGTGGTACTACCCCGGACGAGCCGACCCGTTCATGCTGAAAGCAGTATTAGCTTCAGCGTGGCTATACCATCTACAAAATGTACCACCTACAAAAAATGTGATTTACTTGGTTATAAAAAATACAACTTATTCCCGTAAAAGACATATATTTGACACTCATATATATATTACAATAATTTAAAAGAAAACAACAACAAAATTATACGCTATACATCTTTGTCGTGTAATGAGAAATCTTTTAATACAGCTAGAAGTCAGTTGATATACAGTTTGTTTTCAAATAATATTGAGACATTTCTTTTAAATTCTTTCTCTCTTCTTTTGAATCCATAATCATTATTATTTATAATTTTACATAATTTGAATGTGTTGTTTATTCAAACTCTCATTCAAATTCTGATAGTATTTAAATTCATCGAAAAACTTAGGACCTCTTTCCAAATTGTTAAAATGTGCAAACATATATATTTATTACACTTACATCAAAAAGTATAACTTGTCACGTGCTTACATAAGTACACCCGCTGATTTTTAAGTTTACTTGTTTACGAAATAGATTAATATTTAAGATGTTTCTTCTTTCCATAAAGTTAGATCAACGTATGGCAGTTCATCGCAAGGTACTATCTTATTCCTGTAAAAATAAAGGTCAAAACTAAATTTATTTTTTTACGTATATTTTATCCATATATTAATAGGTGCAGCGAAAACTTTGTGCCCTTTTTAAAAGAATTGCGCCAATGGATGAATGTGAACTTTCGCATAGTTAAAGTTTACTAGTGGGCGCGCAGTGGTCGACATTCGACCATAATTCATTGATTTTTTAAAGTTTGAACTTTATTAGGGTTCTTTTGTCAACTTACTTCTATAATCAAAGGTTTTTATCATGGTTACTCAGTTATTATAATAATAGTTGTATGTTATAATATCATTGTTGAATGTAGAATGAAAAAGGGTAATTGGAAAGTAAGAGTAAAATAATACATACAGTCGAGCATAGCAACCTCCTTCACAACCTTTTTCGAAGTCCTTTATTGACAGATATCAAAATGTCTTTTTTATTTACATGTGTGTATATGTTGTGTAAAATTCAAGCAGTAGTGTGAGTAATGCATATTTTAATGTACTTCTAATGCATTTTATATAACTTCTCCTCCATATAAACTTTAACTATGCCAAGTTACACGTTCATCCGTTCACGCATTTCCTTTAAAAAGGGGTACAAAGTTTAGGCTTCACGTATTAATATATAAGATATAGAGGAGAAGTGCATAATTATTATTTTTATATAAAATGCATTGGAAACAGACTATTTTCATTAAAATAAACATTACACACACTACTGCTTTAATGACACACAACATATACATACATGTAAATGAAAAAGATATTTCGCCACCCTCCATTTTACTCTTATGCTCCAATTACCTTTTCCATCCTACATTCAATACTTTTAACATGACTTACGTTCCATACATTAGATGCCCTTGGAAATTAACTAGTTGAACTGTAAGTTAATTGAATAATATATATACATTAATAAATACTTAAATAAGTAATTGATAAATAATATTTCGTTAATAAATTTATGAAACCGCTGAAATTATTATTATTCTCTTTGGTCGTATTGGATGTCTAAATTAATTATGGTAGAATTTCGACCACTAGTACAGTATAAACAGGCAATTAAGGAGTATTTACTTGGTTGATAGTTTTTCAAATACTCTACGTTGCATTGACCTTATGGAAACAGCGTTATCGCAGAGTAATCTTGATATCGAGGCACCTCGTCTTATACTTTGTAACTGATCTGTAAGAAGAATTAACATTACTTAATTATATCTATAGAGGTTATTAGTAAAACAAAGTCCTCTGCTACGTTTGTCTGTTCACGGTAAATTCAAAAACAACTGAACGGATTTTCATGCGATTTGTACCAGTAGATGGAGTGATTCACGGGGAAGGTTTATTAGGTATATAATTTATCTACGTTTTTTTTTATTATCTGTGCGGAACAACGTACGTTGGACCCGTACAGTAGACATGTACTACTAATATCACATGTTATAATAATGTCAGCCTGTAAGAGCCCACCGTTGATTACAGATGCCTCTTTCTGAAGTAATAATCGCTAAACTAGCCCATGACCTATAGACGATTTCAAACTCCGAGAAGACCGGTATTATATTTTCCCAAATACGGTTTTGCTAAAAGAGTATTTCGCAGGTTTCCTCACGCTGTTATCTTTTACTGTCAGTCGATAGTGTTATAGTGATATATATATAGTAAATGTAAAATATGAAAAATTCCGTGTTACATGCCGGGGCTCGAGCCTGCAGACATCGATTTGATATTCCACCGATAAAATGACTCAACCACTAAAAATTTGCTTCACTGCACATCATTGAGTAGCTCTGTTAAGTTTTGCTTCTTCGCATCGAAATTTCATACTGATGAGTCTAGATTCTGTCTTAAATCAAATCATGTAAGTGTCAAATTATGGAAACTACCCGGAGAAGGATATGCAGAGTGTAATACAGCTGGAAGAGAATATTGCAGAGGAAATACGTATGAAGTTACAAATAGTAAAAAAACGGGCATCAGACTACGGCAAGATACTTAACAAGCATTTTAGAGTAGATTATAAAGCTGTTTACCCAACTTAGAGAATAATTTTCTTTCGATGAACGACAATACTCGTCAACAATAGATCAATATTCATTTATTTATTAGGTCATAATTCTTTTATTGACTAACTTAAATTATTGAGTACAAATAAATCTGATGTCATATTAATTTACCCCTTTTTTATTGCATTCCTCTAAATATGTCCATTAGTGTATATTTTTATGTTATTCATTGCAATTATATACTTAAAGCCCAATTGTTATCATAACATCAGCGCTTCATTTCAAAAGTATTCAGCATATGTATTTACTGTACATACATAAATAGTGTCACTTCTGTTAATAGAATCCCGTTATGAGTCAGGAGGGTTGTGAAGATAATTATTTTATCAGTCATTATTTTTAGTATGTTACCAACAACCCATATTGTTATAAATTACTTGTTAACAAATATGTTAATATAATAAAAGTCAAGAGTAATTTATTGTTTACTCAATAGCTATTATTTTCTCAAGAAATAGACAAAGCAATGTAGTAATTCCAGACTATATGTTAGGTAAATCATGTACATCTGTGTAACTTGAACTAATAATATTACAAATACGAATGTTACACTTTTGTTACATATTCGTTACACTTTCATGTCTTAACTACTATCCAGATTATCATGAAGTTGTAATAAATACTCTCTGGAGAACAGAAAAGGGCAAAGGGTGTGTAGCATCCACGAAAAATAGTGTTTTTTTTTTTATATCACAGGAGGCAAACGAACACCTGATGTTAGTGATCACCACCGTTCATAGACACTAGCAACACTAGGGGTATCGCAAGTGGTCTGCCAGCCTATGTTTGGGAGAGGGAGAATGGGAGGTGGGCCTCCGGCGCTCTCACTGCCCAAACGAAACGCAACAATGCAAGCGCTGTTACTTCACGTCGGTGTTTTTTTTTTAACGTGGGGAAATCCCTTATGGATACACCACTCTCTCGGGGGAGAGAGTGGGTTATGTCCGACTCGCACGGACTAAAACCCCACGGAGTACGTCTGCCGCTATAGTTGGGGCGACACGAGATCTCTACAGATTTCATCGTGCCGCCCTGGCGGTAGGCCCAGCAGCAAAAGCGCCGCCGCCGGGCCCCGTCTTGTTAGAAGACTGCCGGGTACACACCGGCCGTCTCCTCCGTCCGCCAGACCTGTGCAATGGCAAGATTGGCCCCCCGACCCATCCTCCCTAGGTCCGGTTACGGTGGGAGGAGGTGGCGATCAAACTGTATGTCCTCCGTTGGCGGAGACGGCCACTTTGAGGGTCCTCCTCCCGGACCCTCTCCGCTGCCTCCTTCTGTGAGACGACTTCCTTGCAGAAGGAGGCCATTGCGTTCCACGCATCCTCGCTGCCGAGCATGGCCACAACCACGCTCGGCAGCGAGAGCTCCTGTCCTACCGCCGCAGCCAGAGTGCGACGCTGCTCCTCCCAAATGCTTGGAACTAGCCCACTTCCCCAGACCCTGGAAGACAGCCCATGTGTGTATACTCCGGAAGCCGGGCAGGGAGGACTATACTACCCCTAAATCGTACCGCCCCATAGGCCTCCTCCCGGTGCTGGGCAAGTTCCTGGAGAAGCTCCTGGTTCGCCGGCTTCGGTGGCATCTGCTGCCCACACTCAGCGTGCGGCAGTATGGGTTCATGACGCAGCGCGGGACAGAGGATGCCCTCTATGATCTAGTGACTGAGATCAGGACAAGGATGACGGCGAAACACGTCGTAGTCCTGTTATCACTGGACATAGAGGGAGCCTTCGACAACGCGTGGTGGCCGGCCTTGAGGTCCCAGTTCGTGGTAAAAGGGTGCCCTAGCAATCTGTACGGTATGGTTCTGTCGTACCTCACAGACCGGAGAATCGAGCTTCAGTATACCGGTGTACGGTTGAATCGGGAAAGTTCCAAGGGCTGCGTCCAGGGTTCTATTGCTGGACCCACGTTCTGGAACACTATCCTTGATTCGCTACTGGTGGAGCTCGAGTCCGCGGGAGTGTACTGTCAAGCGTTTGCAGACGATGTCGTCCTGCTGTTCTCCGGGTCGTCGGTTGGGCCGATGCAGGAGGAAGCTAGCCGGTCTCTGCAGACTGTGGTTAATTGGGGCATCCGCAATAAGCTGTCTCTCGCTCCTCGCAAATCCAAGGCGATGGTGCTGACGAGACGGCTTAAATTTGACGCCCCGGTGATCACCATGGGCGGAGTCCGGCTGCCATTGGAAAATTCCATCCGCCTGCTAGGCCTGACCATAGACCACAAGCTCACCTTCCAGGAGCACGCCACAAACGTCTGCAAAAAAGCTGCAGATATATATAAACAGCTGGCGTGCGCAGCGAGGGTGAGCTGGGGTCTGAACCCGGATATTGTGAGGACGATATACGTCGCGGTCATTGAGCCGATCGTGCTGTACGCCGCAAACGTGTGGGGCCCTGCAGCGCAGAAGCTCTCCATTCGGAACAAGCTGGATGCGCTGCAGAGGGGCTTCGCACAAAAAGTTTGTAGGGCGTACCGCACGGTCTCTCTGATCGCTGCGATAGTGCTGGCAGACTTGCTCCCGTTGGACCTCCGCGTTCTGGAGGCGCACAGACTGTACCGTGCAAAGCGGGGTGAGCTTCTGGACGAGATCGTGGTCGATCGCGAGTTGGAGCGGCCCGTTCGCCACGACGAGTACTCGCACCCAGTGCAGTGCGTGGGCGAAACGTTCGAGTGCCTGGAGTCCCCTTCTGAACCGATCGAGGGTGGCTCTGCCATATACACCGATGGATCGAAGATCGGTGGTGGCGTGGGAGCTGCCCTAACCTGGTGGAAGGAGGGGCGCGAATTCCGGTACTCCACGTTTCGCCTGGAGTCCTACTGCACGGTCTTCCAGGCGGAGTTGCTAGCGTTGCATCGGGCAATACAGGCGGTCCAAAAGGCGAAGGTTGGGGAGGTCAGCATATACAGTGATTCCAGATCTTCTCTGGAGATGCTGGCCAACCCAACCCCGCCCCACCGCCTGGCCTTGGCAGCGCAGCATACTCTGCGGGAGATCCGTGCAGGTGGGGGCTCCGTCCACCTGCATTGGGTGCGAGCGCACGTTGGTACCGTCGGCAATGAACGAGCTGACGAGCTGGCGAAACGGGCCGCACACAAGAAAACCGCGGCCGACTACGATCGGTATCCGTTGTCGTACGCTAAGAAGATCATACGCGAAGGGACTGTCGACCAATGGCAGGCGCGCTACGAATCTTCCGACACGGGGGCGGTGACGCGGACCTTCTTCCCGAAGGTGAGCTCTGCTCACCGGGTAGTGAAGAAGACTCGTCTGTCACCGACCCACGTGCAAGCCCTAACGGGGCACGGGGGATTCGCGGCGTACCTACATCGATTTAAAATCAAAGACAGTCCCGCGTGTGCGTGCGACGCGGATACCGCCGAGACAGTGCACCATCTTCTCCTAAACTGTCCGCGATTTGGCTCGTCCAGAAATGACCTGGAGTGCTTGACCGGGGACCCCATCTCCTTAGTCAATCTCTCCGCGTGGCTCGAGGACGACAGAAAACGTCCTCACTTATTAAATTTTATGAGTATGGTGGTAGAGCTCTCATGCAGGCGACACAAATAAAATATTAGTAAATTAAGCAAATGACAGAATGTATAGAATGTAAATCATAGAATGTAAGAATTGACTGGGAATTTTAAGACATTACATAATATAAATGAAAATGACATATAAAACAACAATTGAATTGAATTTAAAAAAAATGACAAGCATGGGATTTACTAAAACGTCTACGGCTCGATTCCTACTTCTGCTACAGTTTTCTATATTCTACTGTCTTAACTTGTGGTCTCTCATACTGAATCTAAGCAACTATACTGTTATACTACTACTACTATACTTCTTTTAACTTTGAATTAATATAAGTGTTGATATCTGAGAACCACGACACCTATGTAAGGAACTAATAACAAAAAAAAAACATTTCACTTGAAAAAAAAAAAACTAATAGAATATATAATACTAACCATATACTATATATAACATACTACTAAGCTGTATACGCAGATAAGTACAAAATAAGATACTACTATTGAATGTTTGTGCAAACTATTTTAATATAATGAGGAACTAATAACAAAAAAAAAACATTTCACTTGAAAAAAAAAAAACTAATAGAATATATAATACTAACCATATACTATATATAACATACTACTAAGCTGTATACGCAGATAAGTACAAAATAAGATACTACTATTGAATGTTTGTGCAAACTATTTTAATATAATGAAAAAATTATGTATTATGAAACGGTATTATGAAATTATGAATCGTTATTGTACAATTAAAGTTAGGAAATTTAAATTTAGGATAAGCAAATAAAACCAAGGAACTAATAAAAATGACACACATTTAACACTCTGCAATTATAACATATGATAATTAAGATTAATAAAGATGCAGGGAAGTAAAAAAACAAGGTCTCGGATTACGTCCGAGGTAAAGGGGGGACTATATAAAAAAAAAAAAATGTGTTCCGGCAGCAAACCAGGCCATCTCTAGGTTTAGTGTATTTATTATTTTAGATCACATCGTACTTTAATATCAGAAGAGGCTGTGGTCAAACGTTAAATGTATAAAGTATAAAAGGAAATTATTAAAATGGTTATAGAAAAATAGTTTACTCAATGTAAAGGCTATTTCTGGATCAGCTCCGTTCTCGAAGAAAAATCTATCAGCAACACGTGTTTTATGGAACTGTCTCGTGATGATACACCTAAAAGTAGGTCCCACTTGTGTGTCCGGTACGTGATACTCCAGCGCACCTGCTACTGGCAGTTCCACGTCTTCAATGGATTCGTAATTTGCTTCTAATTTACGTACATTCTGTGAAATAATGAATTAATATAGTAATAACAAACTTATATCTTTTCAAAGAAAACTTTGCGAGATCCAATTTTTTAAATATATCTTTGGAGATATTAATAGATTGTGGGTAATTTTGTCTAGATGCAGTTATTCACACTGTACATTTAGAAATAATATAACGTATCGCTATTTTTCCTATAAGACTAAATCTAGGAAATCATTTTTATAACTTGCACACATTGATATACAAAAACCCAAGATGCTTACTGTACGTCTCACAGCCGGCACACAAAAATGAGTGCATTATTTTGTAATTTGCAGTCATTTCAAATAGTTTCGTATCGCTTACGTCCTTGTAAAAACAACTTTAAATCATTCAGGTAAGGTTGAATTTGCAAAATCATAAGTTTATATAGTCTCGCGTCGCTTGCGTCCTTGTAGAAACAACTTTAATTCATTCAGGTAAGGCTGAATTTGCAAAATCATAAGTTTATATAGTCTCGCGTCGCTTTCGTCCTTGTAAAAACAACATTAAATCATTCAGGTAAGGCTGAATTTGCAAAATCATAAGTTTATCGCATAACTATAAACACGCATGTATATTGAGGAGCTTTTGCAGCCGGTTTTGAGCACTACTTTTATTCGAGACTGTGTGATCGTTTTTATATGTCAATGCTTGCATACCAAATTGTTTGGATTATTTGTACATATTTTAGTGATAGATGGATGATTATTGATAATCAGCATAATTTTTATAACTGTGTTTTGGCTTGACTGACATACAACGAATATGTTGTAGGTACTTTTCAGGCACTCTTTTCTTTTTCAAAGCCCAAGACAGAACATCTCCGGGTACTCGATCTTATGTCTTTTCCAGATAAACATACACCATATGCAAATTATCAATATATAATAAATAATTATTAAATTATAAATTTTCCGACTACTACGGCTACTAGTCTCGTATATAGAAAGACTAAAGTAATAAAATATAATTACCTCTACAGACATGTATGCAAGCATATCATTGAAAGTTTTTGGTACTGACAAACCACATACTGCGCGCGTTTTCACGTAATTCGAAAGTCCTTGATCTCTGCTTCTTTGAATATCAATAGCATGCAAATCATCACCATATTTATTTCCATTCCTGAAATATAAGTTTTTCTCTTTAATTAAATAAATAAACACACAGTATTAAGTGTTTATATTATCTTTATCAAAATCATATATAGATTTCATATAACAACAAACGAAAAAAATTAACAGACTAATATTAAGGTATATTAATTACCTAGTCCAGTTATCTAAGTAGATAGTAATTAATTTCAATTGATCAATTATTATACAACCAGAACCGTCGCCTCGCCTTGTCATTTGAAGGTAGACCTGACTTGGATAATGATACCCTTTGCGCGCGCGACAGTCGTTGTTAAAGAAATATGGAAAAAAGAGGAATGGGGGGGGGGGGGGGGGTGGCGTAAGAAAGGTATGAAGATGGCGGGCCATATACGATTACCTAATTAAGCTGACCTATTTATGAAGCACATTCTCTCGCGTCTCTTTAGACGCATATCTTTACTTAAAAACAGACACTGTATCGGATAAATATAAAAAAATATAACACTGTTTGTTATGTTTGTTTGATTAATATATTCGAAATTTATTGATAGTTACCCATATATGTATATGAAAGAATAATTGGCTGACTGACTGACACAGCCCAAGCTACTAGGGCTGAAACTGTGAAAATTTTCATGCGAGTTTCTTTTACACCTCTGCACTAAGGAAGGATTTTTGAAGATTCAACCCCTAAGGTGGTGAAAAAGGGGATATAATATAAGTAAACAAAAGGGTCGAACATAGTCACTGCATAGAAAAGGCGTGGGAAGTGGCGGGAAACTGCTAATCTTTTTGTATAAATTTCTTCTTTCCGTGTGTATGTCACTGAACTCCTCCTAAACGGCGGGACCGATTTTGATGAAATTCTGCGTGCGTGTTCGAGTGGATCCGAGAATGGTTTAGATTTTACAATTGGACCCGGTAGGTGGTGCTGCGGTTGAATTTTAGATTATTTTTTTATTATTATCAAGGCAGGACAACGTCCGCCGGGACCACTAGTGTATATATAAAAATGTTGATAGTTATATAGGTAGATAATTAAATAAGTAAACATTCAAATATAGAATGACTAAAATGTATAATTAAAAACATACCTCAAAAAATATTCTGTTATTTCTTCGTCGAAGTATTTGTCGCTGTAACTCTGTGATTGAACGCTGAAACCTCTCGCCAAATCGTCGAAATTGTTATTTACTTCCAGTATTGACGGATTGTTGAACCAGTTACTGAGACGCGCTTCACCAACCAGACTACGACTCTCTGTATATTTCCTACCAAAGATAATTTACATTATATTATATGTGGGTACTTCAGGTTAAGCGGACAACCAAAAAAAAATGAGGTCGTAAATTTTGTTTATATTCTGGTCAGTTATTCTAATAGACGTGGGTGTGTACACACAATGTTTTTTTCGTATGATGCATTATTACTAAGCTATAAGTTTTTAATAAGTAGGGGGTGGGGTGTATGGGGTGTCAAATAACATCTAAGACTTGAGACATCCAAGCCAACCTCACATGCACGTGGTGCAACCTGCTGAATAACGAACGAGGCAATGGCGATAGCGGGGTAGTAGGGTTTTACAGCCTAACTGGGTCGCAACCACCATGTATATGGTGAAAAAGCCCGTCACAGTGATTCGCTTCTGCGGGTCGCGTTTCGGAATCAGCCTGTGCATATCCACCTTTTCGCATGCCGGCAAGACAACGGCGACCGGCGATGGACAGTGTGTCACTCGGTGGTCGCCATTGTTTTTGGATTGTACTGTGCTTACCATCATCCACAGTGCAGTCATTATACTGTGCCGAATATAAAAAAAAATTAGTAAGAATGAAGTCATAAATTGAAGGAATAAATTATTAACAGCGTAGTATTTTAGCATGTTAGCGCATAAACTCGATTTCTCAAAAAGTGCTCATAGCTATGTGTATGTACTCTGTATGCTCTAAGTCTTAAACTATTGGCGATCACGTTTTAATTTTTTTGTGAAGAATAAGTACATTTAAAGCTTTAATTCAAGGTTACAAATATTTAAAAAAAAAGTGTCGAAGTTACTCAAATATCGATTTGAAATTTTCACTTCCGGTTTACTAAACGTAGAAAAATTCAAATTTAGAATTCGACAAAAAAATTAAAAACTTCAACTTTTTAACTATAAGAAACAATACTTTTTGGTTCTTTTTACAAATTAATTGAAACAGATAATAAACATTCAAAAATTCATGACTTCAGTCTTAGTAAATTTTTAAAAGCTCATAAGGCATCATAGGAAAAATAAATTGTGTGTACACATCCAAGTCTACTAGAAGTATAAATGACCAGAGTATAAACAAAATTCACGACCTCATTTTTTTTGGTTGTCTCTTGACGGGAAATGCCCCATGTATATTATTATCTACACATATAATAAAAATGATGTCTCTCAATGTAATATTACATTTTTAATGATTGGGTATTAGAACTCATACTCGATATTGATAACAAAAATGCAATTTTTAAAATTTTTGTCGGTGTGTCTGTCTGTCTGTTTATCCAGGGTAATTCCACACGACTGAATCGATTTTGACGGGAATTTCACTGGCAAATAGCTGATCTTATAAAAAGCAATTTAAGCAGTCTATTTAAATTAAAATAACTGACAATTAAAATCCTAGCTGTTAACTGCGGCTTCGCTCACAGTGCTATCTCCAAAGCGGTTGGACAGATTTTCACAGGAATTTCACTGGCAGATAGCGATCCTTATGAAAAGCAATTTAGTCTATTTTAATTAAGACTGTTAACCGTAGCGTCGCCTGCAGTGCTATCTCCAAAACGGTATCACCAATTTTGATTGGCAGATAGCTTATCTTATAGGATGTAATTTCAGATATTCTATTTTAGACTAACTAAACATTTAGTAAAAATATGTTGTTCACTGTAAACATGTACTTGAGGAGTGCGCTGTACTACACTTCAAGTATAAACATAATTGAATTTCATATATTTGTATGTATGTATGTAGTTTGGAGTGTATTGTTTTTTTGACCATTTTTGCGGCCATTTCTTACAGCACTTTCGTCTACATAACTAAATTACCATAGTAAAGTATAAGAATATTGTTATTATATTAATGCAAGATTTTAAGATTACGGCATATTGTGTATTTTAATTAGAAAAAATAATTATCAACTTATTATTTACAATGTAACTTAATAATTAATAGTAATTCTGAAGATAAAAGGGGTTTTTCCAATAAGACATTAGACTATAAACGTATTACTTATTGACAATATTGGCATATTATATCATTATAATAACATCTTTAAGCACTGAATTAGTTATATGCCGTGTTAAAGGTTCAAATATGTTGCTGATGGTAAACCTCAATAGATCCAGTGTTAGCATTTATATATTTAATTTACACGTTACATGTACGTATGTACATGTACATGTAGGTGGTGTGCGCGTCGTACTTACAATTTTTTTTGATAGTATTTCTGTAATTGCACATATTATCACAATTTTACATTATTTGATACAATTAATAAATCGCGTGCAAAGCCGCAGGTAAGGCCAGTATTATAAAAATATAATAATGTATACGTATAATAATTTCGATATAGTACGTTGAAGCCATTGTTAATTTTTTGGACACTTCTGTAAGCTCTGTTCCGTAAGCAATATGAACTTATCATTAGGAATGTTGTAAAATGCGCACTTTAGTAATTGGCTTTCTTCAATGATATTCACTACTGCAAGTAATTTTGTTTCACTCACAAATCCTACGTTACACTGACATAACCTGTTGTTCTCACAGGTTATAAAACGCATATATAATGCTCTCGCGCTCATACAAACAACTGACTATTTTTCACGTCTGGGGCACGTTTCGCCATTAAGAAGTCTGCCTGACCGATTAAATATACTTTGTAAAAGTTATCTCGATAATATACATAAAAATCATGCATTTCAATTTAAGTGAAGCGCATTCATTTTTTTGTCCGTTTTAAAGCGTTTTGTAGAAGTTGTAGTCAACGGAAAGTGTCTGGTGATAATGGATACTACTTTAGAGTGATATTCTACAAACCATATAAAAAATCAACCATTTCAATTTTATTAAAGTAGCTCGTAGTTTTAGCCACCTTTCTCACCTGGTACCTGTATATTTGCCAAAATTCAAACTCTCTAAGTGCGCAAGTGTTTTAAGTACATAAAACACTAGTCAGAATGTAAGGTTTTATATATTTTAAAATAAGTTGTGTCTATTCGCTCTGGAATCTTAATTTAACAGAGCGTAATAAAATAGATCGATTGACATACTAATGTGAAGGGCTGCTTTCTACTCTTCATATATTTTGAAGAACTTGTCCGTGGGAGTTGTATTTATGACCATTTATAATATTGAAGATTTAGGATAAAAAAAAATAAAAGTACTTACTGTAAGTATCCTCGAATCGATGAATGAAATATTCTAAACGCAGCAGTAGCATGCTCAGCGTATACCGATGGGTTGACAGATTGGTTATAATCATTAATATAACCATCCTCACCGAAGTGTATTAATTTATTATTTACCATATTTTTAAGACCTATAAAATAATATACAAAGTTCAAATTATCGCAAACTAATATCATTACATAGTATAAAACAAAGTCATCTGGTACGTCTGTCTGTTCGCGATAAACTCAAAAACGACTGAACGGATTTTTATGCGGTTTTCACCAGTAAATTTTAATATATGATTTCTCTATGTTTTTTTAATATCAGGGCAGGATGAAGTCCGCCGGGTCCGCTAGTGAGTTGTTAAAAAACATATTTTCTATGTCCTATTTTACTAAATAATCGATTCAACACCAAAAGTTATCGCACAAACTTTCAAACAAATCTTCTATCCTATCTATTACTTGAAATATTTAAGGAATGCACGTTGTTGCTTGATGCTTTGAAATTTTGATACTGTATCGATTATATTCTTAAATAGGATATAGATAAATTTGTATTTTTATGACTCATCGAATCGACCACACATACCAACAACTAGTAGATAAATGATATTATAAAGAGTATACCAATTATTGTTGGTAGATATTCGTAGTAATTTATTTTTTGGAACACGGCTATTAGAATTCGTCTAGCTTCTTGAAATAACTTCTCGTCATCCCAGTGCGGGTTTATTATATACAATTCATCAGCAATACGATTATGTTCTCGGAGAAGAACCACTTGAAGCAAAGCTAGCTGAGGGTTTTGATTAACTCTTATGTCTCCTAAAACAAAAACAATTCCATGTTAAATATATATATATTTCTAGCAATTATCAATCAGAAAATAACAATAAAAACGTTTTAACTTCGATCAGCCGATTCAGCGACATCTTACTGAACACACCTATACTCGTATACCACACTCGATATGGATGGGCCGACGCTCCACACGAGAATAACCCACGGTCACCTTCTGCCACGCCCTTTATAGGCCAGCTCATTCGATATGTCAGGTCAAGTCGAGACCAGCTCCTCCGACACATCGGGACATGTCAGGCCCTGTCCACCGTATACGTGAATAATGTGAGAATGTCCCCAATGACTCGACCGACTCGCCTTTTATAGCATTCTGTCAAGTCACGAACGGCTGATAACTTTCGACCAATATCGACACAGGTCATTAGTAACACCCCCGATGTAGTCAATAGTACGGAAAGTGCTAACAATATTAGTTAAAGTAGTGGTATATATTCTTTAAGGCATTAATCGGTGTTTTCTGCGTTTTATTAGGTAGTATTATATTTCCTTTTATTTTGACATTGTCTTATTTGATAAATAATCTTATCAGTTTTTTTCAATTTTGTTGGTTTCGCACAGAGATCATCTTGGAATTAGCATATAGAGGGCGAGAGGGTGATAGCAATTTGATACGATTCACTTCTCTTTCCTTTGACGTGTTGTATGTAATGATATTATAACTAAAACGCTATCATTGGTTGCACGCGCATTATATAAAAGTCACCAAGATTTGTCAGTCATGATTTAGATGCAAGTTAAGATGATTTAGATGTAATCTTACCAGCTAGGTAACTAGACGACATTCCAGTGTCCATGGAACTTGGTTTCTCGTGTTTACCATTTTATACACAAATTAAGAAATATCAGGTGATTGTGGTCAAACACTAGAGACCTTTATTAGAGACCTTTGAAGCATACAAAAATACTTTTAATTTGACAGTATTATTTATTTATTTGAAGCAAAATCTTACCAGCTAGGTAACAAGATGAATTCGGGTACATTAGCAGAAAACAAGCTAGATCTGGCTCGGGATCCTGAGGTGGCCATTCTTGACCGTTACGTATTAAAGTTAATAAACGTCCTCCACACCCGGCGCGAACTGCGTCTGCTTGTGACTTATTGTGACCATATACAAGAGACAGGTCCATGTATGATGTTACTGATGACAACTAGAACAAAGTTCCTTTTGAGATTAATTGTATTAGCAGAGCCCCGTCATGTCACTTGCGTTTAATTTTTCACGTCTTCGGCTTTTGTCCTCACAAACTATCACTTTGTGCTCGTTTGACTTGCATCTCATCATACATATGTTATGGTAATTATTCCATTTTTAAAGGTTGTAAACAGATGATAAATAGTCCAAACTTCGTCAACGTTACGATTTACAATTAGTAATTCAAATAAACAAAGAAATAGTCTCCTGATCTTTAGGGTATATTACTATAGATAACACTTTTAATAATTTATTTATTTTATTTTGTTGCATACCGGTTCAGCTGGAATATCAGGCGCTGTACAGTTATTGCTTCTTGTTGATCTAGTTCTTACAAAATCCATACAAATTTTTCCTTGTGAACCATATATCGGATCATTGCGTGATATATGAATAGGAGCGCATAGAGGGTTGGTCTCCGCGTCTGCCGCAAAAGTTCCATTAGGATAACAACACGTGAGTGGTTGTTTTTCTTAAAAAATAAAAAATACTTTTATTTATAACTAGCAGACCCGTGCAACTTCGTTTGCACCAAAACGGTTATCACCCTTTTCAATTGTATTTTTAAACCTAAAACCCGATTGCAGCCACACCTACCGTTTCCAATTGTAAATTCAAACTATCAAGGGGCTCACTCAAACATGTACCCAGATGGTATGTGAGAAATCTTTTAAAATAAGCCTAGAACCCGTTCGTAGCGTCATCTACGGGGTTGAATTAAGACAAAAACTAACCTACATATATTGACGGTAACGTAAAAAAATAACTTGAGAGGTCTATGGACCCCAGTTGGAAGTAGCTTTCCATGTTTGTAGATGTTTACTATACAGTCAGTATAGTTTACAGGGCCGTGCAATTGTTTTGTATTTTTACTTTAGTCCAGAGTAGTTTGTTTCAATTTTGTATTTTGCTCAATAAATACGTTTTACTAATAATGAATGTTTACTAATTTTATATTGAAATAATACAATAAAAATTTATAAAAATATACTGCATTTTACATGAATTTTGATAGTTGACAACCATTATAGTTTCAATATGGCTTGTATGTTTCAAAACATCTTTTTACTTATTATATTATATCAATTATTATTATTTAGGAAATTTGTGATGTGGTGTAAAAAAGGCGTCACATGCGGAAGTCTCTTGCATTATTAAAGAGGCAATAAAAATATGTTCTCGAAACACAGTATTTTGAGCCATCAAACATAATATTGATTCTAAAGACCATGGGTTCCATTTCAGCATATGGCTGATTTTTATTTGATAAAAATAATTTACAATAGAGTATAAATGTGGTAAATGACATTATATTTTTCAGGTTTGTTTTTTCTTCGATCAACAATAACTAGATAAAGGGTCTCGTACAAAATTGAAGCTAAAACCTGTCCACGTAAATATATACTTATGTGTAGGTATTTGTTTACTAAGAAAGGGAGAAAAAGTTTTAAAACAGTTTTAAGTTCAACCTAATTACAACCATAACA
>MU158826.1:605030-616591 GCA_015888305.1 Antheraea pernyi | reverse complement strand
TTAAGTATAGTGTGATCAGTAAAGTCAACATTTAAAGCAGTTACTGAAAATAGAAGTGAACAATATTTTTATTTCACATAATAATTTTTATAAGAGTTTTTAAATGCTGGATCCTCGATTTTGCCCTCAGTGGTTCTATAGTTGCACGAAGATGAGTTTTGTAACGATTGTGGACTCATTATAGAACGCAAATAGCTAAACTTAACTAAACAGCGTAACTAAACTGAAAAGGGTCCGGCATAAACTTTTTCTTTGGCGGTATCTTTTTACAGCCGAATTTAATGACATGTAACTTAGGAGTCATAAAGATTTAGTTCATTATTAATTAACTATGAAATTTTTGTTAATGAGATAAGAGGCTGTAGATAAACATTAAACAAATTTTGATTCACATGCATCGTGACTCCTGTAGCTTTGATACTTAGCATATGTATATATAATATTCTGAAAAATATCCTATATGCCAAAAAAATCTGGGCAAAGTTGATTCAATCGACACGTATCATAATTATGAACAAACAATTACATTGTAATAGAGTAGGATTTCCTCTTGAGGAAGATAAAGATTTACAAAACAATATCAAACTCACAACATATAGTTTCCAATGCGTTATGCCGGATATAGGGCCAATGGTTAAATGGCCCCTTCCCTACTTCAGCTGCCAAATCTTTTACCAACTGCTTCGATTGCTTGTTGAATATGCCAAGAAATCCATCAAGAACAGTCTGACTGAAAGCCGGATTTAGAAGTCTTCGGTGGCATTTCCATATCGACACTAGAAAATTAATCAATAGAAAAAAGATTGTATGATTATTCTAGAAAAATGTAAATATTTATTTTTTCTTAATTATAGCTATAATTTAGGCCTTGTTGTAGGCCAGGTTGTATAGGTATCAGGTGCAGAGTGCCTACTGCGTATATGGTGGGCGTAAGCCCGGGTGTTCTCTTCAGGTTGACATAGTAGACGCACCCGTTTCTACCTCTACGTCCGTCAATCTGTCGTGCAAAATCGATCTCAATTAAAATTTGTGGGTCCGTCTCTCTTGGCAGGCCGCGAATAGCGACCTTTAGGCCTTGCCGTGATTGGGATGAGTAGGTGAACCAACTCGCCCCTTCTTGTATTTTGAGGTATTCGCATGTTAGGTGGTACTCTGCGGCGTCGTTAGGGATGAGCCGTAGTCTGTTCCCATGCGCGCGGACGTTGGGATCGCGTTACAACATCCCTGCCAACCAACCAACCTGGTTGGAGGTGTTCAACCCATTCGGGGTGGCTTTCGATAACGACTGGTGGGAAACACTGTCGGTGTTCCGATTTCTGTGAGGCCAAATATTTTAAAATCTGTAAGTAGTAAGGATGAGGCGGGGATTACCACCCGTTTGGCGACCAAAGCATCGGAGGTGGAGGCGGCTAGGCAGGAGCAAAATGTGAGTGCAAAGAAGGTGAAGCTGAAACGCTCCAGCGTGTGTCTGCGTGAGGGCTCCACGGAGGCGGGCTGCGGACGCGTCGACGTCAGCCCCTGTGGGAGGGGGCATGGCCCACGCCTGGACGATGGCCGCCTCTTCCGCTAATTCTCGGTTGAGGCGGCTCATCGCCCAGCAGGGGAACTTCGCGCCCCTCCGAGGGCGGGTGCCAATTCCAGCTTGGGAGGAGGAGACCTCGAATCTGACATATCGGTGGTCCGATAAGGTCTCCTCCTCCTCAAGCACCCTCCACCCCCGGACACGGCGGCCCGGCTGTATGGCAGCTACAGGGAGTGCAGGAAGACCCTGCAGGCTGCCATCAGCCGGGCGAAAGAAGCAGCATGGGAGGAGCTGCTCCAGACGCTGGAGGGGGATCCATGGGGGCGCCCGTACAGGATCGTGCGCAAGAAGCTGCGATCCTGGGCGTCCCCGGCGACGGAAACCCTCCGGCTGGAGGTGGTTGCGAGGGTCGTGGGAGAATTATTCCCCGACCCTCCGATGCTACCGGCTCCTCCCATGCCTCCGCCTCGGGAGGCAGTCGAGGAGGTGCTCGACGGGCCGCCCCCTCCGATAACGGAGGAGGAGATGGGGAGGGCGGTCGAGCGCCTCCTCAACCGGCGTAGAGCGCCCGGCCCTGATGGGGTCCTGGGTCGGGTGCTCGGCCTCGTCTTGGGCCAATTAGGGGGGTGGCTTCGGGAGCTGTTCGACCGGCGTCTTTCGGTCTTTATATTTATTTTTATAAAAATAATATGTATATAGAATAACTTAGCTACAGCTTTAGTTTAGTGCTCCACTGCCTGCACGATAAAGATAACGATCGTTGTGGCAGCGTATGTTATCGAGGCACGTATTTAAGAGGCGTCGTTAATAAAATGAAATATGTTCTCTACAATGGAAAAAATAAAATGGTTTGAAAATAATAATTTTAATTTATAAAGTATATCATCGGGCACAATAATAGCGTTTAAAAGTTACTGAAAAAATATTGTTCCTAAATTTATTTATAAATCAAAATTTTGACCTGTAACAGTGTGATGCGCTTTAAAAAACACAACGTTAACCGGCTACCAGGTATCCTGAATCCTGTTTGGAAGGGCATAACATATCCTCATATTAAAGAACCAGCGTTTCTAAAATTCTCGTTCTTCCAACGTTGCTGGCTCTTGTACTAAGGTGTCGCAAAAAAGCCTAGTTACATTAACCACAAATTTTTGTTTTTCAGTTTTCAGTACTTTCAGAGTAATACGTGTTTAAAGGGACAGACAAACAGGCAGATGGCAACTGCTAGTGACAATAATTATAGACAAGCTGTATTTTATAACAGTAATAATTTTAAAATTATAAATAAACATAAATTAGTCATTCCATGTTCTAGACTCCGTGAAACGAATAAGTATTATTTGGGTAATAGTTTTATAAAAAAAGACCTAAAGCATACATATTTACCGTACATTATATGTTCAAACACATGTCGAATAGGTTTTACTGCACAGTTTTATTATAATATAGATATAGATATTTAATAAATGAAATATATGTAATTATTGCTTAGAATGCCAATAAATGTGAAGACCAAACTAATATTGATAATTCCAATATACGAATTATGAAAAGAAAGGTCGAAAAAAAGATCATATTGAGTTTGGTAGTCACTACTTAACGTCAAGTAGTTTGCACATCCTATTTGTTACTCCGTAACGAGTAAGTTTTGTTTTAATAGTATAAATGATCAACAACATTTTTACTTACTTGTTTGTGGTACTCCAGACGTAAGTGACATGTCGTGTACAACTATTTGTCCCCACTGCATAGTGATTAGACTGTGTTCTGTATCTACTATTACTTTATCAGGAAATACACTTAGTCTGAGTTCACGGGCATTTCTCAAATTCTTACCCGTAACAGACTTAGGAAAGGAACTAATACCTGGAATTTATTTATTTGTGAAAAGGTATCTATATTTGTAAAAAAAACAGACAATATACAAATATTAATATAATTTTGTGTTTGTAAATGATATCATTCTTACAAACGTTGTAGATGTTCAAACCCTTCAAATGATACCCTAAACACGGTAAGTTTTGATAAAGTATCGGTTGCCATCAGGCGTTTAGGAAATCTCCATGTCTTGATAAAAACGACGTGCTGAGACTTCTTTCTTCTAATCACATCATAGCCCTATTGGTCTGCACATTCAATGCGGCCATATCCCAGGGCCACTTTCCAGCCGTCTGAACAAAAGCTGTAGTGATAGGCATTCACGAGCCCCGCTAAAAAGCTATGTTTTCCATTAGCTATCGCCCTATCAGTCTGTTAGACACACTAGAGAAACTATACGAGCGGTACCTTCTAAACCGCTTCCAGGCCTCCATTTCATAATTAAATCTGTTACCATCTAAGCAATTCGGATATAGCGGCGAACATTCTTGTACGAATCGAGTACACCGCCTTCCGGAGTACATATTTTCAAAATTTAACGTAGATCCTAATCCTAAACTGAATCCTGGGAAACGTAAACTGAAGCACACAATAGCAGTCTTCTTCGATGTCGTCAAGACTTGCGATAAAGTCTGTGACAAAGGGCTTGTCCATAAACTATTTCAGTTTAACATTCCGCATGGGTTAGTTCCCATATTCCGCGATTATGTCACCTACAGGACTTTCCGCTTTTAAGTGGAAGGTGAACTGTCCTCATCTCATCCGATACGCTTAGGTTGTACCCCAAGGGTCCATTCATGCGCTCTCACTCTTTAATCTATTCGTCGAAGATAGGTTGTTATGCTGATGACACAGTCATGTACGCTTTCAGTTGGCAGCCGAAAGTACTTAGAAAACGCATAAAACGGGCCGTTTGCACTCTTGGTACTAATGGTACTATCGATGGCGTATGAAATAAACCCCGATAAGAGCACCGCGATATTTTTTGACTCTGTACGGCGTTCTCATGAACTCCAGATCATCAGGCTATATGAAACCGAGATTTCTTGGGACACTCAGGTCAAATAGATCGGATTCACTTTAAATAGACCCCTCACGTTTAAGCATTATGTAGATAGAGTACGACACAAGGCCGTTATGGTCTTAGATCGTATCCATCCGTTAGTTAATCATAAGAGCAAGATGTCCCTTAGACACAAGCTCATGTTGTATAAGACGTGTATCCGCCCAGTTTTAACAAACTATTAATTTTAACTTTCGCAAACATGTCAACGCCTTGCTAGGCCAATAGCGTAGTCAGTTCGAAGAAAAGGGCAAACTTTACCTTATCGCAAACCTTTATCAGTCATGAAATTTATTTTTTTTAATAAAAAAAAGGTATCAAAACCTTTTTTTAAATCGAGATTTCGAAACGTCTTACGTATTAAGTACTTCAAAGTAACGATGTCGAATGCCGTTGATGAGTAGCAATGGGAGAAGTCAAAAACCTATTAAAAAAAACCTATGGCGATTCTCAAAAACTGGTTTTATTGGATCTGCAATTCTCAACCACACAAATATGCTATTAGGTGGAAATTGGCAATTATTGTACTTACCATCTCCATAATTGTACGGAAGGAGACGGGCGTACGGTCTTTGTGGCATTCCCCAACCAGGGTGTAATAAATTGTTACACGAACCATCTATAGAACGATAACGTGATTTAACACAAGACGGTGGCCCTTTATTACATATTAGGTCTTCATCTTCTTCTGGATTATCAGAATTTGTAGATCTGAAATGAATTACCTTCAAAATTTTAAAGTAGTAATTTGATAATTAATTATAGTATTAATTAATTTAACAAGTATTATTAAGTCGCGGATAAGACATATCATTTGTTATTTTTCCTTATTTAGATTACATTAAATATTTTTTGAAAATTATAATCCGGGTGGTCTTTTTTATTGATATAGAAGCTAAAAATAATGAGCTGAGCTGAGCTGAGCCCGGTTGAGTGCCTTAATCGCTCGCCTTAGTAGTCCGGTGAAGCTGTTAAGACCTTGCTTGGTCAATAGCATAGTCAGTTAGAAAAAAAAAAATGTATTTACAATTTTTGTGTGTCTGTTTGTTTGCACCTGTGTCGCAGTATATATTTAAGGGAAGCACTGAACTAATTCTGAACGAAACTTGACGCAGTGAGAAGTAATATGATAAAGTATCATATAAGATACTTTTTGTCCCATAAAATGCCAGCAAAGCATAAAATAAAAGCCCATAAAAGCTTTCCAGGATAACGGACGAAAATCAAAAATGTATAATGAATGGAATCCTTGACGGACTTTGATGACATTTTCTTTGTTATAGCAGACAAATTAGCTTTAATTCATTTTTCAAATTCATATTTCATCTATATATACTTCTTATTAAAAAAAACGAATACCAAAAAAAACCACTGCTATGTTTTGCACCGATGTCTTTATTGTTACATTGCGTTATAGAAATAAATCTCGATTAGAGTTCTATCAGAACGTAATTATGACGTTTCGATAAAAAATATATTCTAAATATTGATAATTCTTGGGTCCTTGGTCTGAGGGTTGTGAATTTACGATTAAAATAATTAGTTTAGATATTTGCCATTGCTATGCTAAAATCTATACTTTATAATGATTATTATAAAGAGAGGTAAAGTTTGTTCAATTGTGTCAATTAATAATACTTACTTTTTATTCAGTTTCCAATTGAAATTCTGTGTATTTTATAGAGATACATTAATTTGCATACTAATAATAAGTTACTCACCTTCCTTTTAAACTGTTCGTCGTCTGGGTTGTTGATAAAAATAAACATTGATTTGCACTTAGCGTAATATTTAAAAGACTGTGTAAAATTAATAAAGTAGCAAATATGTTGTACATTATCAGAATATATTGAATAATATAGCCCGTATCTGTAACAAATTATTGCTTTGTTAAATTACACAATATTAACGTTTTAGTTTTTATAATATCATGCAACACCAGTACCAAACAAACAACTAAGACTTATTTAAATAGTCTAGTAATGCCCAAATGCAAGACCAAGACGAGACTTGACTTGGTCTCGGTCTTGCAGCAAGAGTCTTGCAAGTCTTGCAAATCTTACTATTACCTATTTGTCTATTGCTCTTTATTAAGCACGTAAAGTTAAACCTTAAAACAATCGAACAGATTTTTAGCTTTTATTTATATATACATAGTAATGTCCAATCAAATTAACTCAATTCATAATTAGCAAGTTTTTCAAGGACTATTTGCCGGAATAAATATATTTTATTATTTTGTTTTATTTATTTAGGAAAACTTACAGCTAACACTAATATAATTACTAAAATTACAAATAAATAACATACAAAGGCTAATTACAAATTTTCACTTATAAAAACTATAAATAAACAAAGAGAAGACGGCTATCAATATAGGTGTACAAATAAAAACATGATTACATACACAAAGTTAATATTATGGAAAAAATCTCTAGATAAACATTGTCTAAGGCATGATATACTATCTGAGAATAAATCTAGGTTATTGTCTAAAGAATTAAAATATTTACATGCTCAGATCAGAAAGGCATTTTGGCGATATATCGTCCTGACAAATGGTACACGTAATAGATTCGGTTTTCTTAATGTACTTGTGGGGACACATAACTGAACTCTAGATAATAATTCTGGACAGTTCATTGGCTATATTACTTAAATAAATTAAATCGGCTATTTTACGTCGCTCGTAGAGTGGCAAAAAGCGGAAATGTTTACATCGTTCTATATAATCGGTAAAGTAATAAGATTTTCTAAATTGCAAATATCGAAGGAAGCGTTTTTGAATCCGTTCAATACGTAAGATATATATATTATAGTTAGGGTTCCAAACTGGAGAAGCATATTCTAAGTGACTACGAACAAAGGCGCAATACAAGTCTTCAGTCTTAATGCACTTAAATTCTGATGATAATCTTAAGACGAAACCCAGGGCTTTGGAAGTTTTATTTACGAAATTATCAATGTGTGAGTCAAATATGTGCTTTGAATCGAAAATGACTCCTAAATCTCTTACTGTATTAACTCGTGATAGTACAGTATTCTTAAGTATGTAATTTTGTTTAATTGTATTAGGTTTGCGAGTAAAAGAACAAACACAGCATTTTAACACATTAAGATCAAGTTTATTCTTACAGCAATAGCTTTGAAAACTATCTAAATCGCGTTGAAGACCAATCATATCATCATGACTTGTGATTGGACATAAAATTTTTATATCATCGGCGTCGAGTAAAATGAAAGAATTAGTAAAACACGTTGAGATATCATTAACAAAAATATTAAAAAGAATAGGCCCCAATAGAGATCGATTAACTGTAAATATCAAAACGGGAAAGAATTTCATAGAGTGATGATCCCATTTTAATGATATCAAGACTAAATCGTACTCGACGATTGCTTTATGATTTTCTTGTTGAGGTTTTATCGTGAACGCAGCACTTTAATATTGATGAGTGTTCAAACAAACAAACAGACATATAGACAGACAGACATTTCTAAAAATAATTAAAATGTATTTTATTACGTAGGTATTCCAAGACACGCACAATTTTTTCACAAAAATCTAAAAAGTACAGACACGGTAGATTTACATTTTTATTATGTGTATAGAAGACTTAACCCAAGCGAATCCGAAGTAGGTAGCTAGTACTACATTTTTTTCTGTTTATAATTTACTAATCGGTCTATAGTTTTCTACATTATCTTTAGGTCCCCTTTTATGAACGGAGATAATAAAAGCTGATTTCCAGATTATACGCACTACTCCTTCAGTAACTGAATGCTTAAATAAAATTGATATCGGAACGGTAAGGCTTCCAGCACAATTTACAATAAAATAAGGTGGAATATCATCGGGACCTGCAGATTTACTTAAATCTAGTGAAAATAATAATCTATATACTTCTTTTTCATTTATATCAACGTATTTATATGACATGGAATTACATTTAGTGGCTCACAGTTAACGATATTTAAGTCGTCACTATCTTGTAGAAGAAAATTAGATTTGAAGTATCTACTAAACATATTAGAAATATCTTCTCCCCGACTCGACGATTGCAGGCCAAATTTCATTACCGAAGGGTAAGAAAAGGCCTGATTCTTACTGTTTCTGTAACTCCAAAAAGTTTTAGGAAATTTTGAGATATTGGATTCTATATGTGAGATGTAACTATTAAACATATCAGCTTCAACTAACTTAACTCTCTCTCTCACTTAAGAGAATAAATGAGTCGAAGTCGGCAATATTACCGTATTTTTAAAATTTACGATGATATTTATATTTTTCCTTTATCATTTTTATTAGTGGAAATTTATACCAAGCAGGATACTTTAAATTTGAGGAGATGATCTTAGATGGTATATATGTAGTGCGTGTCTTGTAAAGGATCTCGTAGAAATAAGAAATAGCGTCTTCCAATGATCCAGATAAGAGGTGGTGATACCAGTCTATTTTAATTTATGCAATTCCATCTCGTAGAAAGATAGTACATGCTTCCTTAAACCTGAAGTCTTTGTATTTTTTTTTCTATTTTTTTTATACTGGACACTTTACAAATAACTATCTGAGTAGCAGAAATTATTTCGAAAAACTCATTAAATTATTACTTAATTTCAGATCTTAGAGTGTCTGGATCGGATGCTACAGCTCCCACTACTCCGATTAGAACTAATTGAATCTTCGTCACTCATGTTAAATTGTAAACTTATTAATCTGAGAACAATTATGTCTCTGAACTGAAGGCGAAGTATAGGTATAAATTAAATCTATATCTATCTATACATCTAATAAAAATGTTAATCTTACGTGTCTGTACCTTTTAAACTTTTGAGAGTGATAAACAGTATTTCTTCGGAAGATTAAAAAACAGAAATATCACCAACTATATCGTACCTTCTTACCTAATAATAAAATGTATCTACGTGCTTGTATTACGTTCTTTTTTGATGAAATTAACCTATATTAATTATTGAATTCAACTGACCTATGCTACTGCTATATTTATTGACTAGCTACATAGTGTATTTACGATAGGAGTCGATACATAGTAAATGTTTATATAGTTTAATATAAAGGTAATGTAATAATGTGTATTTTTACTAGCTTTTGCTCACAACTTCGCTCGCGTGAATGTAGGGCGGTTATTATGCCTCAATAAATACTATTTTTGCCTTGACACACTTGATACACTTGTCAATATGACGGCGCGGTGTCTTTGTCAGTAAATGGTGGTAGAGCCACGCTGCAACTATTATTGGTTTCAACATGAATGGGTCGGCTCGCCCGGGGTAGTACCACCCTCTCATAGAAAACCGACGTGAAGTAACAGTGCTTGCATTGTTGCGTTTCGTTCGGTCAGTGAGAGCGCCGGAGACCCACCTCCCCTCCTCTCTCCTCTCCCTTTCCCTCCCCTACCCCTTCCCTCCAAAAGATGGCAACGCACTTGCGACTCCTCTGGTGTTGTTAGTGTACATGAACGGTGGTGATCACTTAACAGCAGGTGACCCACCTGTTCGTTTGCCACCTATAACATAAAAAAAATAAAAAATAAACAATCATAATCGCCAGCCAACTCAATCAAAATACCGCGTAACATAAATTGTTATTATACTAGATTTACTGTATTAGTTTTAAACTTTTTCAATAAATCATACTTTTGAGACATAAACATATATGTTTGTTTAAACTTATTAGTTAAAAGTTTGTTTGTGTGTTAGATGGAATTAATGGTAATTTTAATACCGATACTAGAGAACGTGTATCAACATCGATATTGAAACTGTGAGCCACCTCCGAATGACTCACAACTATAGCGATGATTGCCGATTCCGAAGTTTGAATTTGAAGAATGTTCAGGTTTTCTTGCAATAAAAGACTTGTTGCTAGTAGAGCAGCGAAGGATGTGCTCGTATTGCCGACTCGTTCAAAACAGGATACCTATCGAGGTACTTTCGTCTCGCTTCGCAACGTGCGGGGAAACCGTACCAGGGTGGTACCCTTTTAGCGGTGGTCATTCGGCGAGACCTGTGACAACAGGCCTGTCTTGAGCTTGCACTCAATAAATGAGTGCGTTTTGATTGTCGTGCGCGCGGTGATGTTCGGCCGGGCTTCCTCACGGGTTGAGCCGGGGTGTCAGCCGGTGCAGAATGGCCATCAATGTTGCTGGTAGTCTCTCATTAAAGTCCGGCATAGTTGTTCAGCTTCAGGATTTCCTTTGCTTCTTAATAGGATGTCGTTTAAGACATCCAGAAATCTTGGGTTCGTTCCAGGCGAGGCAGGCGGCTGGGACGCCTCTCCTCCGGTTCGCGTTTTCGAGGAATTCTTGTTGCGCGCCTGTGGCGGTTTCGTCGCGCTCCCGGTATCACCACACCGGGCGACGGTCCCCGCACGTCGGTTGCGCGTTTCTCTGCGGTACACAGGGCAACGCAGAGCATCGTTAGCTGGGTGTGCGCCTTTGCAGTTCGCACAGGTGGCTGGTTCGTCGCGTGGGCGTTCGCAGAGGTGCGCCGGGTGCTCCCCGCCGCACCTAACACAGGGAATCTTGCGGTGGCAGTGGTGTGACGAGTGCCTGAATAATTGGCACCGATGGCACTGTGCCAGGCCTCGCTTGCCACGCCATCCTTCGATCCTGACGTCCATCAGGAGGATCTTTGTGACGTCATATATGGCCGGAAATAGGCCAGGCGTTCTTTTGAGTGCGCAGTGGTGGATGCACCCGAATCTTCCACGGCGCACTTCAATCACTCGGACATATGCCGGGTGAAATCCCATGTCTCGCAGGGCCGCGACAATGTCCTCGGGGCGGGTATTCACAGGTAGGCCGCGTATTGCGACCTTCAAGAACCGCTCAGAAGGGGGTGTGTAGGCGAACCAGCTCACCCCTTGCTCTTCTATCGAGGCTAGGTAGTCGCGTATGATGTTGTTTTCTTTTGAATCCTTCGGAATGAAGCGCACGCCGTTTCCGTACGGTCGTGCGTTCGGCTCGCGCCCCAGCATGTCCGCCAATCGTCGGAAATGCGCAACCCAGTTGGGAAGGCGATCGACAACGATCGGCGGATAGCGCTGCCGAGGCGCCGGATCGATCGTCGCGGCGG
>MU158826.1:537696-603503 GCA_015888305.1 Antheraea pernyi | reverse complement strand
GACTCCTCGACTGTTTTTTGCTCTGTGTTCTCGCACACCTCTTGCCGTCTGGGGTCACCCATCCGGACGACGGTCCCCTCTCGGCGATTACGCGCCTCGCGGCGGAACACGGGGCACAGGCGGGCATTATTCGATGTATGCGCCCCTCCGCAGTTAGCGCAGGACGCAGGCTCTTCGCGTGGGCGGTCGCAGTTAGTTGCAAGGTGCGGTCCACCGCACCTTACACAGGCTATTGGGCTATGGCAGTGGTGGGAGGAGTGCCTGAAAAGCTGGCACCGATGGCACTGTGCCGGGCCCTTCCTCCCACGCCATGCTTCTATGGAGATCTTCAGCAGCATGATTTCGTCGACGTCATATATGGCCGGAATTAGGCCAGGCGTTCTCACCAGGGAGCAGTGAAAGATGCATCCCGGTCTTCCACCCCTTCCCTGGATAAGTCGGGAGTACTCTGGCGAGAAACCCTTCTTCCGGAGGGCTTCTGTGATCTTCTCGGGATCTGTGTCCACTGGTAGGCCGCGAATTGCGACCTTAAGACTTCTTTCCGTGGCGGGCGAGTAGGTGAACCAACTCAGCCCCTCCACTTGTTTCAAGTATTCGTTGATAACGTGGTGTTCCTCGGAATTGTCAGGTAGGAAGCGTATTCCGCGTCCATGTGCGCGCACGTTCGGTCTTCGTCCCAGCAGATCCGCCAGCCGCTGTAGATGCTCTGGCCAGCTGGGCAGGCTCTCCACGACGATTGGCGGGCAACGTTGTCGATGTGTGTTTAATACGCTTCCTCCTGATGGCTGTATCTGCGGTGAATTATTATTCACCGGCGTCTGAGCAGTCGAAGTTGACGGGGACGCCACGATCGTAGCGTATGAACGCTGCGATTGCGTTGATGCAGACGCATGTGGCGCCCCGAGGCTCTCTGCGGGTATAACTATCATCAATTGGGGTTCCGCAGGCGGCAATTGCGTAATTGCCGGCGCTTGTGGCTCCCCGCGGCTCTCGACGGGTATTTCGGGAACTATGGGCTGGTTTGCAGTGGGCGCTAGTGGCGCTCCGCGGCTCTCAGCGGGTAAATCGGGGAACTCGTTGCACCGTTTGTTTACATTCGGGCGTCTGAGTGTCTGGCGAACTTGATGGCAATCTGTTTTCAAGGTCATCGTTTATTTTCTGGAGCGCGGCTGCTATGCGCGGCTCGAGGTGCTCCAGTTGTTTTGCTGGGATCTCAGGTATTCTGAGTAATCCGTTTATCGGGGATTGCAATGCGCTGACATCTTGGCTGCGCAGCAAGTAGCCCTCTTCTTCATCCTGTCAGATACGAAGATAGAGCGCTATCCACCGCTTCAATCTCTCGGGGAGTGTTCCAGTTGCCAGCAGCTGGGCGAACGTGTCGCAGTCCTCCTCGAACATCCTTCTATGGAGCGACGGGTTGTTCGGAGGTTGAAGCGATTCAGGCTCCGGGGAGCAGAGTTCATCGTGCGTATCTGGGGTCATCGGTGTGCTTGGAATATCAGGATCAGTGTGCATAGCGGAAGTCGTCGGTGTCTGTGGGATATCGGTGTCCATGGGCAAGCTAGTGGTCGGTCGTCTTGTAGACGAGGCGTCTTTTGGGCCTTTTTTCTTCTTCCCCGTCACCGTCGCCGGCCGGGAAGGAAACTCACAACTGGGGCGCATTGTCGCGCAGGACGAGCGGTTAAAAACGTGGCAATCACTGTAAGGAACGTCCTCGTACGCGTAAGACAACGGGGCAATCCCAGGATACCTATACCACCCGCGCCGATTTTTAAGGCCGCTCTGAGGCACGTTTTCGGTACAAAGCACCGCTTACGCACGCCTGCGGCGCTCCGCCAATCAGAGCGTGCGCAGCCTCAGAGCACGTTCTAACTAACTACACAGGCGGGGCGGTATCGTGATGAGTCACCCTTCGCTTTCTATTTATTTGTTTACAAGTGTATTACATTTGTACTTACAACTAACAACTTATACTATTTTAAACTATTTCTAAACAAAACATTATAAATGTCTATAACTACACCACATATGACTATAATAACAAGATGTACGTATAACTATTTCTAATTATAATATCATATACGTATATACTATTCTATATTGTAAAATAAAACACGATCCAATAGATATATTTAATTGTGGACAAAACTATCCAATTACTATCAAAGCTATGCACTATTTGTACAAATCACTATAAAACTAAACACAATTATATAAAATAAAATTGTCGCGAACAGAAACCAAATACTCAATAATGTTCAAATTTGACTGAAATGCAAGAGTCTTGCAGGCCCAGTCTCGCCTTGGTATTGGTCTTGCAAAAATGCAAGAACAAGACCAAGACTGCAAGAGATTTTGGGCAACACTATTACATACAATTGTTTAGCTTATTGTATCTGAACATATTGTTTTAACTTCAATACATATAATAAGAATATAAAACTAACGTGTCTGTACTTTTTCGTTTTTCGTGAAAAAAATTGTTGCAGGTGTAATAATAAGTAATAGAATGCATTTCAGTCGTTTTTAGAAATGTCTGTCTGTCCGTTTGTATGAACACGTATCACTGCTAAAGTACAGGGTTGATAATAAAACCTCTTCGAACTTCGAACTGGTCAAGTCAGACTTTGGACTTCAATATTATCCCAAGTTATAAGCAGAAATTATATTTTAATTTGTTATTTTTTTATTCATTTTTTTTTAGGCAAACGAACAGATGGGTCACCTGATATAAGTGATCACCATCGTCCATGGACACTTGCAACACCAGGGGAGTCACAAGTGCGTTGCCAGCCTGTGTTGGGCGGGGAGAAGGGAGGGGAAAGTGGAAGGGGAGGGGAGGTGGGTCTCCGGCACTTTCACTGACCGAACGAAACGCAACAATGCATGCATTGTTACTTCACGTCGATTTTCTGTGAGAGGTTGGTACTAATCCGGGCGAGCCGACCCATTGTCCCAAAATGTCTGGCAATAATAATTTCATGTTTTAGTAGCGTTTCAAAGTTAGTGAAAAACAAAATATTCTAAAATTAAACCATTACTTAGCATAGCATAGCTCTTAGACAAATAGTTACAGGTAAGTGACAGTTGACGCATCTTGCTCATATCTTTTTAATAATTATATTTTTCTTCAATACAATGGAGTGTGAAAAAGTTTTAATACAAGTTGAAAATAGTTATGATGTCATTCAGTGTTTAATTTATCATTATTTATTTTATTGTTTAAATTGCAATTGAAGTCTATCAACTTGATATTTTATAATGTAAACTATACTGACTGTATAGTAAACGCCTCCAAAAAAGAGAAAGGAAATTCGTTCCAACTGGAGGTCTATAGGCCTCTCAAGCTTTTTTTACATTACCGCCAATATACGTAGGTTAGTTTGTATTTTAATTGAACCCGGAAGATGTTACGAACGGGTTGTAGGCTTATTTAAAAAAAATCTCACATACCATCTGGTTATATGTTTGAGGAAGTTCCTTGATAGTTTGAATTTACAATGGGAAACGGTAGGTGTGGCTGCAATAGGGTTTTAGGTTTATTAAAATTTTTGGCGTTTCACTTTATCTACAGGTGAAAATTGTATGAAAATCCATTCAGTAGTTTTTGAGTTCATCGCGAACAGATGGACAGACAGACGCGGTGGGGTACTTTGTTTTGTACTGTGTAATGCTTTTAATAATAATGGATCATTTCCAAGGCTATTATATCCTTTTGCAGACGAATTTGCACGGGTCAGCTAGTATATCATAATATCGAACTTGGCTCTCATTCCACATTTATGTTTTAATGGGATATATTATACATGATTCTATTTTATAAGCATGGATGTGCATACCTAAATTTGGATAATAAAACATACGAAAAAATATTAATAATAATTGTAACATTTTAAACTTATAATCATTATTGTCTATGCTTTGTGACTTATTAAAATAATAGAAATATGTTAATTGCAGTTTAGTTATCGCTATTTTTTTCTCTATGCTCCTACAGAGAGGTCAAAGTAGTGTCTGTTTAAAACCTTCGTTATATAAATCACTACGGTTATTTACATATCTTCATATCACACATATCTTTTAAATAATGTATACTCTGTATATAATACTACTTGGTTTATTGAAATATTTTAAATGATGTTTAAAATGTAGTATGTATAAATGTAGTTTTGAATAGTTCACGATCCACTCGTCTATGTGAACATGAAAATTATAAATAATAATTAGAAAGATACAAAAATTTGATAAATTTTAAAGACATATTAGTCTATTTATAATACAAATAAATTCTTACCTACTGTTTAAGTGCGATCACAGTTGTTATGTACCGTAACCTAATAAGTTTTATCTATTACTGAATTATAGGTTGCAGTCGGTTGCAGCTTACTATTAATTTTCAAGTTTAATCGTTTCGATAAAGGTAATAAATGCAAAGCTAATGAAAATAAGTCCTTATCACCCACATTTAAAATATTTTACACATTTTTAATACTTTATAATAATATATATTACCATTATCGTGACTACATTAACTTTATAGCTAAATTTATAACTAAGGAATAGTTCAGAATTGAGAACACCTACCTTAATGTAATAAGAAAGAGAATGTAACTAAAAAATCACTTCCAACTAAAGCATTAACATAGTTTTCTAATCTATACATAGATCTATATCTCATACGTATATATAATGAAAGTAAAGTACTTTAACGCTCAATCTCGTTAAAACTATTGTGCGTATCGGCACAGGTTTATGACCATTCGATACGAAATATTTCGTAGATTTCTCTAGGACACTTGATGAGGAACAAGTCCGTGCCTTATGTTCTTGGGGTGCCCGTTTGTGGGAATAATGATGTTTGTTAGGTTGCAATTACTTTATTTAATGTGTTACAATGATGTTGTTGTGCGACTTAACTAAGTTATTGAATGCGACTAACAATTCAATTATTTAATAAATATAATTTTAAATCAACTGTGCTTATGCGCACATAATAACTAGAGCAACATGCAATGTACGTAACCGTACAATACTTTTTTTATTTATTTAATTTATAATAAGTAATGTATAATTGTAAATAAAAGTATTGTATAGTTCAAACTAATTAAGGCTATTGAAGCAAAGAATTGAGTTTTAATATTGCGAAGAGATTTTAGATTCAACTCCCAAACATGGTGAATTTTTTTCATGATCGCAATGATTGTCAGGTTTAGTTAGCTGTTCTCTATTTATTATGTTTTATTTTTATATTTACAGACATATCATCATGATCATATATATTAATACATGAAGCCAAAACTTTGTATCCCTTTTTGAGAGAAATGTGCGAACGGACGAACGTGAAATTTGGCATAGTTAAAGTTTATATGGAGGAGAAGTGCAGAAAGCTATTTTTTTTATATAAAATGCATTACAAGTATCATCATCATCATAACCCTTATCCCACTTAAGTAGGGTCGGCACAACATGTTTTCTTTTCCACTCTCTCCTGTCAAATGTCATATCAGTATTCACACCTTTTACGCACATATCGTTTTTCACGCAGTCCATCCATACCTTTTTCGGTCTTCCTCTACTCTTTTTTTTTTCATTTTGAGAGCGGACGGAGTCGCGGTAATAGCTAGTATAGTATAATACGTGTGTGCATATCATTATTTTTGTCTTAGTTATGTAATCAGTTCATTGTAATATATGGTATTACAATAAAAAGAAGTGAGTAAAATGAACACGAATTGACGGTAAGTTAAAGTGGTCAGGAAGTGTCCATACGGATTCAGGCTTCACTTATGTCAAGCCCTTCAAGCGTTCAAGTTATTTAATACGGGAAGTTAACCTCATGTCGCGACAGGAACTCTGAATAAATGGAAATTAAATTGGTCTCTGTAAAATGGAGAAACAAAAGATTCTATTTCATTTACTTAGTAAAACTTTATATTAAACTAGTTGTACCTGCGACTCCGTCTGCGTGGAACCTAATGTAAAAAAACCAGTGACTAATAAAATCAACTGAATGCATTAAATCCATTTATCAATCTACTTTTCTCTCGTACTTAAGTCGCGTCCTCATTAAAGTTACAATAACTTTTGTTAGAGTGAACCGATTCTAATGAAACCAACACTAAATGTTACTCCATAAGAGTAAAACAATATTACCAAAGTCAATGTCAATATTTTAACATTTAGTATTTTTATGGTGAAAATTATTTTTATTTTTATCACTTTAAATGATGATTCATTAAAAAGAGCCAAAAAATACTTTATAAATTCAAAATAACAAAATTTGTTTGCTCATGAAAGTAATCCATGGCTTAGATATACCCGGTTACAATGATGCAGTTCAACCTGATGTAGCAATTATATTGGGTACAGTTGATGTTTTGAACAAAAATGAATTCTTTTCAAAACTTATTGGTAGTATTAAAATATCTTTGTTTTAGATTCATCATTTCATTCTATTATGTATCCATTTCTTTTCCAAGCGATATTACTGGGCATATAACTATTCCTCATAATGTACAGATTTCATTTAATTCAATATCACCCAGAAATGCCACCACTCATAGTGTCGTGTAAAATTAATTGAGAATTGTATCATGAGTTGAGTGAGTTATTTTCGTAAAGTTATATTTACTTAAAATTTGAGAGTTCTACGACCTTATATAACCGCCTGTTTTTTGTTTAAAATTTATAATTATTATTTCATTTACCAAAGATTTTTTTCATGTTTATATACTTTAAAAAAAGTGGCAAATAACTGAGTAGTCATGATAAAAACCTTTGATTATAGAAGTAAGTTGACAAAAGAACCCTAATAACGTTCAAACTTTAAAAAATAAATGAACTATGGTCGAATGTCGACCACTGGGCGCCCAGTAGTTACTTAATAAATCTATCAACTCCATATAACACTTAGTGGAAAGTGGATATAGCCAACACTCCACTTAAAATGTATGTTTAATAAATGTGGTAAACCGCGTAATTGAATGATATATTTAGATAATTAGTATTCAGATTTATTAACAAGTTCTTTATGACAAGAAGGAAAAAGAGGCAACAAATAAACCATAATAAAAAAACTGAATTTACGCCAACGTTACACGAACACACAACGCCACAACTAAAAAACGTAGGTTTTTAGACACATGCGTTTAAAGTTTAAAAGAACGACATGCACATAAAATAATATGATCCTTATTGAGTTCTTTATACAAACATCGAGTTACACAGCGTGACTGGTTAGTCGCTAGCATTTTTTTACAGGATAATCATTAGTCAATTCTCGTTCTAAATCAATAAAAAAATAAAAAATCGGTACTTAATATTTGACCTAATTATCTTGAGAAACGAAAAACTGATATACACTCAACATCAGGTAATTTACGCTAAAACGAACTCGTGTAATAAATTAATCATGCCCTGTCGTGTACTTCAGGCCGCGTCCCGCAACTTCCCTCTGTTGGACTGTACGGCGTTCCCACAATAAGCAGTTACGTAATGATTATCCTTGAAAAGCGGCCCTTTAAAATTGTTCATTGGACCTAGACGTGATTTTTTATATTTAAAATTATCGTTGCCACATTTTTAAAAGTTTTAGAACAAACGTTAACTAAGGTTATCTTTGTTGTTTATTAGTATTTGTTCTGATATCATTATTTTATATATTAAATATGACCATGAACTACTACAGAATTGAAAAGTGTCACCCTTTAAACATTCACGTGGTATACATCACTACATATTATAAAACTAAGTCCTTTGCCACGTCTGTCTATCCGTCAGTCTGTTCGCGATAAACTCAAAAACTACTGAACGGATTTTCATACAATTTCCATCAGTAGTTAATTTGACCAGTTTTTTTGTATTATCAGGGCGGGACAACGTCCGCCGGGCCCACTAGTTATGTTATAAAAAGAACATGCCATACGTCACTCTCGTTTCGTACTGTTCTTAAAGTTAGGTCAACTGTCCCCGGAACGTTTACAAGATATAACCTTATTCGTGTTGAAAAAAATATTTTTTTACCATCTGGAACTTCGACCAACAATAACTAGATAAAGGGTCGGCGTAAAAAATACGTCTCGGTAAATTACAGCTCACTTGAAATGTGAGTCTTTATTTTGTTTAGTTTGTAACACAACCAATGTAAGCACGTTTCACATGCCGCAGTGTATTTAAAAGATGCAAAAATAATACCCGAAAAAGCAATTTAACGGCCGGAGTATCTTACTTTCGCTAAATACATGTTGAATAAGTTATATTTTAAGCTTTCAACTAACAAATAATATCAAATTTTAACAAAATTACCGATTTTATACCTGTGGTACAAATGTTTGGACAAGGCTCTTCAACCACGCACAAACACGCACAATAACGGGAAAAATTACTTTATTAATTGCGTGTTAAGGTTGAATTTAAACTAAATATTGTTTATGTTGGTTTTTCATTTCTGAGGGGAGTAATTTATTGCTTTGCTCGTTTTATCGTAAGTATTACATAATATTTTGAACGTTTGTGACTTTATTATAAGGTGTCATAGTTGTAATTAGGTTGAACTTAAAACTGTTTTAAAACTTTTTTTTCCTTTCTTAGTAATCAAATAGCGTATATATACGTATATTTACGCGGACAGCTTTTAGCTTCGATTTTGTACGTGACCCTTTATCTAGATATTGTTGATAGAAGATCAAGAATCAAACATAATTCCGAGAAATTAAAAGTTTATATAGTGTATACAGATTGTTTTAAGTTGCAAAACAGAAATCCTCTTTACCTATAAAGTATTAGTTGTTAATGACTACGTCCGGTACCGCTATGACACACCCGAGAGGCGAGACTACAACGCCACCCGGGGAACCACTATTGACCTGCGATACCGCGCTATTGACTTTATCGGGGGTGTTACTAATGACCTCGAACGCTATTGGTTGAAGTCACTGGCTGTTCATTATTCACCCCGGTGTGAGACTACATTGGTGGGAGTTCGGCATATAAAGGGCAAGATGTCGCTGCTCTGCACGCACTCCTATGTGGAAGTTATTGTAAGGTGAAGCTCTGCCCGGATAAATAGTCAACAGTGCCCTCAGAGTGTTTATTGATTTTCCTGGCTGACTGGCTGATTATACGTATTGTGTAACATAGTATAATAGCTCAGTGGACTTTTTTATTTTATCGTATAATAAAACCAACGTTTATCTATTAGTAAATTTTACTATCAACCGTGACTCACGAACGCACGATATTAGACTATTAACGGTTGAATGTTGTAGCCATCTGAATTATAATAAGATATTTAGCCATTTAGAAATAAAGTTTATTATTTAAGTTTATTATTTTAGGAGATCCTAAAATAATCCTGACACATAAGATCATTCTCCTCCATCGTCACTCTCCCATACGCATAAATCAAAATCAGAAATACTTTATTGCCCTTTATATACTCTAAAAAGGCACTTATTATCGCAGGTTCGGCAAGTATTCCAGTTATGAGAAAAACTGGGAAGAAACACAATCGCTTCTTTTAATGTGTGCGTTAATATTTTAAGAGAAAACTTTTTTAGGTGCATTCAACAATTATCGAGAGTGTACCGTCATATGTTCATGTTAGTGACACTCAACCGTGTATATTCGGTTCCAGTCGTAATCAATCCATGTTTTCATTTCTATCGTGCGGTCTCAAGTTGTTGTTTTAGTGGCTGAACAATGATTGCTACTTACTAAGTCTAAAACATCAACATTATGTCGACTTACTAAGTCTAAAACATCAACATTATGTCAATTATTCTGCTAAATCTAACTTATTAAAATGCAGGAAAACTGTACTATATGAAATAAGGTTACTTTCTTTTCCTTTTTTATATTACAAGGCGGGTGGTTGTTATTTTTTATATAAATCGATTTCTGGTATTCTAATATCGGAAGTGGGATTTGTTTTTAAATTAGATTTACTTTTTGGTATCTAATATCAGAAGTGGGATAGGACTTCGCCCATATTAGCCTTGTTTTTATATGAATCCACTTCAAGCAAGTGGGATAAGATTTCGTCCATATTAGCGTTATCCTGATATGAATCCACGTCTGATTACCAATATCAGAAGAGTGATTCACCACTGGCCCACATATCATTGAGGTTCAGAGGAAACTATCAACAGTTAGTAACGATGCCTCGTTCGTCGAGGTGTCTGGAGTTTGTTATTTAAAGCGGGATAGGACGTCATCCCTATTAGCCTTGTTGCGGGCTGCGGCGAAACATATGACGTGACAACATAAAGGTACGTTTTCTTGTTTGTTTACTATTGATGCTAATAGTTCTGTTTAGACCATTGAGCCCATACGAAGGTATGGGTCTCTATTTCAGTGTTTAGAACAATGTAAGAACATGTCAGTTTGTGGTGTGTATAGACCACTGTGAGAACATACATGGTATGGGTCTCTGTTTCAGTGTTTAGAACACTGTGAGAACATACGAAGGTATGAGGTCTGTTTCTGTTTAGTGATGCTAATGTTTCTCTTTGCAGTGATGCTAATGTTTCTCTTTACAGTAATGCTAATGTTTTTGTTTAGTGATTGTGGTTAGACCACTGTGAGAACATACAAAGGTATGTCTGTTTGTGGTGTGTTTAGAACACTGTGAGAACATACAAAGGTATGGGTCTCTGTTTCAGTGTTTAGAACACTGTGAGTACATGTCTGTTTGTGGTGTGTATAGACCACTGTGAGAACATACAAAGGTATGGGGTCTCTGTTTCTGTTTAGTGGTGCTAATAATGTTTCTCTTTACAGTGGTGCTAATGTTTTTGTTTACAGTGATGCTAAAGTAAGGGTCATGTACCAGTCTGATATTGAAGTTGATAATGATTTATCTGAAGAGCAGCGATAGAGAATCGAGTAGAATGCTCTATCGGCCGTTTTGTGTTCGACCGTACCAGTTGTTAGTTCGTAGTTGTGCGTTTAACACTGGCGGAGGTCGGGGTCGTGAAAGACCGTAGTGTGTAGTCCGTGAGGGATGCACACTGGTGATCCATGTGTGAGTGCAATGTGATTGCTAGTCGGCCGGAGAGCCGTGGCGTTAGAGACTTTACTCGAGGGTTTCTATAGGCTTTGCTGTTACTGTTGAGTTTGATTTTAACGACTGTGGTACATGGCCTGGTACTTGTTGTATTCTCGATTATATTCCCCTGTTCGAAATGTTCTCGACCCGTAGAAGTTAGTTTGGTCAGGAGTGACCGAGTGGAACAAATTCCTGTCGTGGATTATTTTGTTCAAAGGTTTGCATGACTGTTCTTAACATACTGCGTGTTGAGGTTGGCAGCATCGTGTGGTCTGATGCGAACGAGCGGTTATCAAGCTTCGCGCTGCGCCTGGGCTTCGGCTTCGCGCTGCGCCCGAGCTTCGGCTTCGGCTTCGCGCTGCGCCCGACCTTCGGCTTCGCGCTGCGCCCGAGCTTCGGCTTCGGCTTCGCGCAACCCTGTCAGCATTTCCTACTGTTTGTCGCAATGACACACCCATCCCTGACAGTCTGTCTCCGTTCCTCATTCGCGCTGGTCGAATCATTTTTTCTATGATATTTTATTAAAGTCGTTTCAGTGCTTATTAAATCTTTTTTTTTAAAAAGCTATTTACCAGACCCAGTATAACATTGGTGGCAGCGAAAAGGGATTTTATGAAATCCTGGGATCGTCCTCCGCAAACGAGTTAAATAGTGAAGTGCTCGGAATACAACAAATAGAATTTAATAAATACACAATATTGTGCTATGACCACAATATACAAGTTTCAAGTGTAAAGAGTGTGTGTAAAGGTGTAAAAGTGAACCAGCTCCTAGTTCCAACCGGTCACCTCGGTTCCTCCAGTCAACAACTCCTAGTCCACTGTACAGTAAGCGGTACCAGGGCTACTACGCTGTTCGCGCTCTTAAAGGATCCTGAGTATCCAGTACGGACCAGAAGTCTACGACGTCTCCACATCCCGACGACGAGAAAATATAAACAATATAAAATGAAGTATCCAGTTCTCCTGTAAGTCGTAAATTCTAATCATATTATCGAAAAAACAGTGCTAATTAACGTTTCTGCGAACAACCTTCTGAATACCTTGAACTTAAAAGTGATTATAAAACTTTAATAACTAGGTGTGCCACATTAAGTCCGTCGTGAACAATTGTTATTGTTAGTAGATAAGAGTAACATAACATCCAGCGTCCTATCGGTCGCCCACGCGTTTCTCATACTGTAAGTCTTCGTTCATTGTTTCGATTGCGCTGTTTCATTAAAATTCGTTTAGTGTGTATCGCTATATAGTTTGTATAACAATTTACATTAATTCGCAACTGGTTCTCAACATATTTTTATTCTCAATCTATTTTTAAATCGTGAAATAGTTATGCCGAAAACAACCAAGGTTGATGACAGTAAAGCAATCATTGACGTGTCTGATCCAGAACCAATTCTAACTGAACCGTCATTAAAATCAACTGTACTTCCTTCTCAACCCGTTAAAAAACCTACTACAACTCAAACTATGACTGAACTCGATTTAAACACCTTATTTAAATTCATAAAATCTTACGATGGTAGTAGGGAAACATTAAATTCATTTCTGGTGAACTGTGATAACGCTTTCGAACTGGCAACGGACACACAAAAACCTATATTATTCAAATATATTTTAAGTCAGTTACAAGGAAAGGCGGAGCTTGCTTGTTCCATCAAAGAATTCAAATTATGGGAGCAACTCAAAGAGTTCCTTAAAACCCAATTTTCCGAGAGGAAGCATTATGCTCACCTACTCACTGACCTACAAGAGAGCAAGCAAGGCCCGCAAGAAAACGTAAACCAATACTCGTTACGCATCGAGACCTGTCTATCCCAGTTACTTACCGAGATCTCTCTCGGAAACACAAAGAAAAGTGAGCTCGCCGGTCGTACTGCCTCTATGGAGGATTTAGCCCTCCATCACTTCTTGATGGGGCTTCATCCCCGCATTTCCAATATAGTGAGGTGTCGTGGCCCCAAAAATCTGAACGAAGCCACAAATCTTGCAATTTCGGAAGAAAGAATCCAGCAATCATTATATAAAAAGAATATACCGCAATCCGACTCAAAATCAACCAACATCTCAACCTTCAACAGACGTTTCCAGTCAAGGCCAGGACCTTCAAATGCTCAACCCAGACCAAATTACTCTAATCCGCCAGTTTGCCGATATTGTAAAAATGTTGGTCATACTATCGAAAATTGTCGTAAGCGAGAATATAATAACCGGAGGCAAGGAAACCCTCCAAATCAACAACCTCCAACCTCAAATCGCCCATTTCAAGGAAGAAACCAACCTATTCATGTAATCAATATGCCCGAACCACAGGGCTTTGACGAAATAGATACTCAGAATTTAAACGAATAAACCTACCCGACCAGTGTCGTGCGGGAACACTAATGGGTAAAACCGACACTATTCACAATAATCCACTGAATCCACTGAATCATTTTAATCCACTGAATCATTCTAATCCACTGAATCCACTGAATCATTCTAATCCACTGAATCCACTGAATCATTCTAATCCACTGAATCCACTGAATCATTCCAATCCACTGAATCCTCTCAATCCACAGAATCCTCTGAATTCGTTTATTCCACTGAATCAATCTAAACCGCAAGCATCAGCGAAACTCGCTGTTTCAAAAACAAATACCCGATCAGTTCATTTCGCTAACCTTAGAACTAATAAGTCCGCTTCTGTTCAACCCCAAATTCCTAACGTACTCAATGTAAAATCTAACGCTAAATACTGTCGCTCGTATTCGGAATCTGAAATAAACAAAACCAAATTAAAAACATACAATATCGCTACAAATCCAGGAAATAAGTACTTACCCTTCATAGAAGTGCAAACATCTGTTTCCTCGAAACCATTGAAGTTCCTCGTTGATAGTGGTGCGTGCATCAGCCTTGTGAAAATAGACGCTATAGAAAAAATGCCCAAAATCACAAATCACATTATTAGTTTCAGCGGTATAGGAAACACCGACAATCCAATGCATTCCCTCGGTTGTATCTGCATAACCTTTGACTCTCTGACTAATAATTTCCACATCATTCCGAATTTTGACTTCCTCTACGACGGTATAATTGGCAATGATTTCCTTTCTACATTTAACTGTAAAATTGATTATACTGAAAATATGCTAGTAACTGACGGTAAAAAACTTAATTTGAAATTCACTGAGCCGATTTTTACCATTCCTCCTCGTACTGAAACCATAATTGAATGTTCCGTAATTAATCCAGAACTGAAAGAAGGACTCGTCCTTGACCAGAAACCTATCGAGTCATTATTGATAGCCAATTGTATGGTCACTGTTAAATCAAATTGTCGTATTAACATCTCAGTCGTAAACACTTCTGAATATCCTATTACTATTGATTCCACACTAAAACTTAACCTCATTCCTTTCGACATAAGTGACTTTATACCACACAAAATAAACACTGTCTCACGCTGTAATGAAATTCAAAATGCTTATTCAAGAACGAATCAAGTAATCGATCAACTTCGTGTCTCCCATCTTAATGATGAGGAAATCCAGGCATTGCACGAAGTTTGCGCTGAATTCTCGGATATATTCTACTTACCGGGAGATAAATTATCTTTCACTAACGCCATTAACCATGAGATCAAAACAACATCCTCGACTCCAATCCATACGAAAACTTACCGCTTTCCCGAATGCCACAAACATGAGGTCGAAACTCAGATGAACAAAATGCTCGACCAAGGTATCATCAAGCCATCTTCCTCTCCTTGGTCCTCTCCAATCTGGATAGTCCCCAAGAAGATTGACGCTTCCGGTCAAAAAAAGTGGCGCGTTGTCATCGACTACCGCAAGCTTAACGATATTACGATAGGAGACTCCTATCCCATTCCCAATATTTCCGAGATACTTGATCAACTCGGGGCCAGTAAATACTTCAGCACGTTAGATTTAGCGTCAGGTTTCCATCAAATTACGGTAGCTCCAGAAGATTCCGCTAAAACGGCATTCTCCGTGCCCCAAGGCCATTACGAATTTACACGAATGCCTTTTGGACTAAAAAATGCACCCTCTACTTTCCAACGCCTTATGAACACTGCCTTATCTGGCCTTCAAGGCATCAAATGCTTTGTCTATTTAGATGACGTCGTAATTCATTCTTATGATCTTTCCTCGCATGTCTCTAACCTCCAGGAAATCTTCAGCAGACTCCGCGAATTCAATCTAAAACTCCAACCCGACAAGTGTGAATTCCTCAGAAGAGAAGTTTCTTACCTCGGACATTTAATCACGGACGAAGGCGTAAAACCTAACCCAGACAAAGTTAAAGCTGTAAGAGATTTCCCGATTCCAAAGTGTGCTAAAGATATCAAATCCTTTTTAGGACTTGTATCCTATTATCGTCGTTTCATTCCAGATTTATCAAAACTTGCTAAACCTTTGACACAACTCTTAAAGAAGGATACTCCGTTTGAATGGCAAAATTCACAACAATTAGCATTCGAGACTCTGAAAGAAAAACTAATTTCCGCACCTTTGCTTATATACCCCGACTTTTCTAAACCGTTTGTGCTCACTTGTGACGCATCCAACTTTGCTATTTCAGCCATCCTTTCACAAGGCCCAGTCGGAAAAGATAAACCCATTGCATATGCTTCTCGTACTTTGAACAAAGCCGAAACCAATTACAGTGTCACAGAGAAAGAATGTCTGGCGATTTTATTTGGTACAAAAGTATTTCGCCCATACTTGTTTGGACATCATTTCAAAATAGTTACTGACCACAAGCCGCTAAAATGGCTCTTTAATTGCAAGGAACCAGGATCAAAATTAGTGCGATGGCGTCTCAAGTTAGAAGAGTTTGATTATGAAGTTGAATACAAAAAAGGTTTAATTAATTGCAACGCAGACGCTTTATCCAGATACCCAGTGAATCCAATCCGGGATGTAACTTTAAATATTGACTCGGATACGAACCCGTTTGGGACTACTAGCCCTGAAAACATACCCACAAATCCATCTCCACACACTGCAAACCGAAACCCCTTGGACGCAGAATTTCCGTTTAGTCCTCCCAACTTCGATGATCTCAACGACTTACTTCCGTTAGATCCACATCAAGACGCTGATATTCTTCCCAATACGCCATATAATCCTGAAACTGAAAACAGTGAAACTAATCCTCAAATTCCTACTTCCACTAAAACAAGCGACGATAATCCACTTTCCTTCTCACCGAATTCTGACATTCTCGATGACTCCTACGCCGACTTCTCTAAAGCTATGACGAACAAAACCATAAACAAGGATTACAACACTCACATAATTGAACACAATCACAGCCTAATGAAAAGCCGTTGTCAGATCATACTCATTCCGTTATCTATTGATTTCGATGAATCAAACCCGTACATAGAAGAACTTATTACAACTATAGAAAACTCAAGTGACCTAATATATTGCGAAAAGGAACTTTATTCGCATAAACGAGTTGAAAGTAAGGGAAAAATCTATTATTTCTTATTCACAAAAGTTCATTATTTTGACGAGTCATGCTATAAGAATATATTTTTAACTCTTATGAAAACCAGAAACGAAATTATAGTAACAGAGCAAACTAGTGAAATCGCTATTTCTGATTTTAAGAACCCATTTGAAAAAGTGTCATTCACTAAAATTTACAATATTCTCATGTATCTATTTAATAACACTAATATAACTATTAACATCCACCACGACTCTATAATATACCCTACACCTAGCGAAGTGTCCAAAATTCTTAAAGAAAACCACGATGTTCCCATTGCTGGACATCTGGGATCGTCTAGAATGTACAATCGTATCAAAGAAAGGTACTATTGGAAAAATATGAGATCAGAAGTAGAGGAGTACGTCAAACGTTGTTCCTTGTGCCAATCAAATAAGGCACTACGTCAAATTAATCGAGCTCCGATGCAGATTACAACCTCTTCTACGAAACCATTTGATCGCATTAGTATAGATCTAGTAGGTCCCCTACCGGAAGCCGGTATCACGAAATTAAAATTTATTCTAACAATTCAGGACGACCTTACAAAATACTCTGCCTCTTATCCTATTTCTAACGCCACTGCTGAGGAATCCTGCGAATGTTTAGTTCATTTTATTTCAGTATTCGGTATCCCAAAAACAATCGTAACGGACCAAGGCACAAATTTCACAGCAGAACTCTTCAAAAGAACCTGTGAATTTCTTAAAATAAAACAAATATGGGCTTCACCCTACCATCCTCAAACACAAGGCGCTCTTGAGCGTAGTCACTCTACGTTAAAAGAGTACCTGAAATCATTTATAAACGAAAACCAGACAAATTGGCACAAATATGTTTACACAGCAATGCTGGCATACAATACCAATACGCATACTACGACTCAGTTCACTCCTTACGAACTTCTTTTTGGACACAAACCATTTATACCTGACTCCATCTATGAACTTCGTTCAGATATAACTTATCCTGAGTACCTTAAGATGTTACACCACCGACTCAAATTATCAAGAGACATAGCACTTAAAAATATACAAACTTCCAAAGAAAAATCCAAGGAGTACTATGACCGAAGGACTCGATCGGTAAAATATAAAGTAGGTGACCTAGTGTACCTCAAGAATCACCTGAGGTTACGGAAAGCCCTGTCCCCAGTGTGGAAAGGGCCCTACAAGGTTGTCAAGATTCACGGCAACAACACTCTTTCTTTACAAATCGGCCGCCGACACGTAAAACATCACTACGATGAGATCAAATTAGCCGGAACTAATACCGAATAGATCATCTTAGGATGCTTATAAAAATCATGTTAGTCTTTATTATAGCATATATTATACATTAATATTCTTTTCTTTATTTTACCTTAGTATAGTCATAGATTTACCTATAAATAGGATAGATAAGTAGTATAATTAGACTCTATCGTTTCAGAATCACACCACTATTTCTCGTTGCAACGTCTTCGGCTCACGAGTTAATTCAATCTCTGGATAAGGGTCCCGGTATATATTTCAATCCGGCCAACACTGTAAAACTTATAAACGATCACGCTAATTTCATAATTCCCGTAGACCTGACATTCATAAAATCTCATCTTTCTAATATCAATGCCGTTCTAGACACATTTAAAATTTTATGCGAACAAAATAAGGCGATAGATGATTTTCGATGCTTTAATATGTTAAACCCTCTTACCTCTCTTCACGATGATATTCTCCGCGATTACGATGCTATTTCTCACCTGCTGTCCTCTAGACCGAAAAGATCAGCTTGGTTTGCCGGAATAGGCACATTTATGAAAAAGCTATTTGGAACAATGGACGAAGACGATTCCGAAAGGTATTATAATGCTATTCAAACTTTACAATCAGATGAAAAAAGGATAGCTTCTCTAGTAAAACAAAATATGTTTATATCCAAATCCGCAATTGCAAACTTCAACAAGACCCTCGTTCTTATTTTAAAGAATGAAGCTCGTCTAAATGAAATGACTTATTCAGTGTTAAAAAACATAACTATAATAACTAACGAACTTTTATTTAGAAGTAAAATAAGTGAAGTTCTAAATATCATACAAGCTAACCTACTGGCTTTATCCTTTAAGTTAGAAGAAATTGTAAACTCTATTATGTTTGCAAACAGCAATACTTTACATCCCTCAATTGTTACACCAACACAATTGTGTGCTGACATAGTAAGTAATACAAGACATATGCCTAAGTATAAGGAATTCCCTGTAAATATAGATTCAAGAAATATTAATGTGTTATTGAGAGTCTCAGAACTCGCTGTTTATTACGGTATTAATAGTGTAATATTTGTGTTAAGAATTCCATTAGTTTACCATGTTGAATATGACCTCTATGAGGTCGTACCAGTCCCCATACGTCATGTTGCGAATGTATCAAACTCTTATGCTATGATTATACCCACAGCAAATTACGTGGCTCTTAGTAAAGACAAATCCTCATATTGTACCTTAAATGATTTGAATGCTTGTAAATCTTTAAATGATGGAAATCTTGCTTGTGATGTTCCAAAAGTCTTATCAGTTAACACTAACCCTGTTTGTGAAGTCAAAATCATGACAGAAATTGTAAAAGTCCTACCTTTGCAGTGTAAAACTAAATTCATATATGGTAACGTAGACATTTGGCAAAATCTTGGCCATAATAACTGGATGTTTGTTCAAACACGACCTATTAAGGTAACTATAGAATGTAATAGTCATATTAAGGAAGTAATTATAAACGGCACCGGTATTCTATCATTAGAACCACGATGTGCGGCATTCTGCGGAAATGTAAAGTTATTGGCAACATCTAATTTGGAAGTCAGTATTCCACATATAAATTCTGATTTTAACCTTATCAATGATAATTGTTGTAATCTAGGAACTTTTAAGAGACTTAACTTAACCATTTCAAATGTAACTATATCTAATATACATCTGAATGACCTTGATGATTTAAAGGCTCAAACCGATCTAGTGTCTAAGGATCTTGATGATTTTATTAATAGTAAAAATAATTTGTTATTCTCTAATCATATAAGTTTCCCTATTCTTACTATAATGTTGTGTCTATTCTTTGCTATGTATTTAATTTACCATTTTCGTAAATCATTACTATGTTTATGTAAAAAGCCTATTTTAAGTGAAGAAGACTGTTCACATGTAGAACAAGTTCCACTACCTAGATTAAGTCATGAAACTGTATAATGCTAAGTTTAAGTTAAACCGGCGCATCCATTTCATCATCCTAATACCAAATCTCATCAACACCCTCATCATCACTCAGCTCCATGTTCATCATCCTGTAAACTTTGCTTTTACAGCAAGTTTACTCTTAAGGGGGGAGATGTTATACCCCTGATTCCCTCCTCCAGTAATGCTGACCAAGCCTGACTCCATTCCTCCCTACATCCAAGTCAGCTTTCCTGTTCACTCATTACACACACCCAGTCAGTCAGTCTCCGTTCCTCATTCGCGCCGGTCGAATCATTTTTCTATGATATTTTATTAAAGTCGTTTCAGTGCTTATTAAATCTTTTTTTTAAAAAGCTATTTACCAGACCCAGTATAACAGAACGAAACGCAACAATGCAAGCACTATTACTTCACGTCGGTTTTCTGTGGGTCGGGTGGTACTCTCCCGGGCGTGCGGACCCATCTTGCTGACCGAACGAAACGCAACAATGCAAGCACTATTACTTCACGTCGGTTTTCTGTGGGTCGGGTGGTACTCTCCCGGGCGTGCGGACCTTTCATGCAGAAACCAGTAATAGCTTCAACGTGGCTCTACCACCTAGACATTTTAATCTATACTAAGTATTTAGAAAGAGTAATAAATTCAAACTCTATATTATTACGAGTATTACAGGTACGAATAAGATTGTATAAATTGAAAAAGATTAAACAGAATGTAAAAAACTGTCAACTGAATTAAGAGGTCAATAAGCTTTATTTCGTAACAATGAAGGTATTTGTGAATAAGACATTTCCTGTAGACTTGAGTTTAATGATATAAGACATTTAGTAGACGTCCCTTAATTTTGTCATGTGATTACAGTCGGATATAGTTTAGAATAACAGTGTTTCTTCCATTTCTTACTTGTAATACGTTAGTATACAGGGAATCACCAATGATTACTATTGTACAATATCGTTTCTAATTTGAAAAGATAATTGTAATATTGAAAGATGTCGAAGATAAATTCATCTGCGTCCCATATAAAAACACCCCTATGACACGTACAAAGGTTTTAATAAGAATAAAATATAATTACCTTTGCAGACATGTACACAACTGTAAAATTCACGTAATTAGAGACTCATTGTTCTCTGCCTCTCCGAATATCAAGAGTTCGCATATCATCGCCATATTTATTTTCACGTGTGAAAATATCCTACAAATAATAAACATACAATATAAATAGCTCATACTATTTTAAAAAATATAAAGTCATTTATTTATAAGAAAAGTCACATTAATAAACTAACTTAAAGAATTACGAATCGGTTCTGGCTTCTTTAGGGTTCGTTCAAGACTATATTACAACCTTATTTATTGTACAGCTATTGATATATTTTACTTTTAATTGTTATTTAAATCTGATATTGTCACGTGTCTTGTATAAAATAAATATTTACATGGTCTTTCGAGCCGAACAATAGAAGTAATTAAATTAAATTACTGCAATGTTTCGTATCTGAACCTTATTTTTTTCTTTAAATCCAAAGATCCCGTCAATAAATATATACATGGTCCTTCGAGCCGGATATCAACAACAGAGATTAGTTGAAGTCACAGTTTACAACGCCCGGGGGCATGTGCAAGACTATATTACAACCTTATTTGTTGCTATGTATTTAATTTTAATATATTTTACTTTTAATTGTTTTTTAAATTTAACATTGTCATATGTCTTGTATATAATAAATATATATATGAGTTTTTGGCGGGATTTCGGTCTGTCATGTAGTGGATTTTATTTTTATCCATTATCTTGTGTTACTTGACTCTGTGTAAAATTGGTGGTGTTTTTGTAATATAGTTTGTTTATTGTACATAAGTGAAGTGAATGGAAAATAATACCACGGACCATGAATTCTGAGATGCCACAAAAACTCCATGGAAAGTTCTAACAAGATGGTGGCCATCTTATTAGTTAATTGAAATTATATCAAGAAACTTGTAATATCGATACTCACTTGACAATGGCAGTTATAGTCTACTAGAAAACTGGTTGCCAAAAATGGAATGGAAGAAGAACTTGTAATCCTATTAACTACTCGACAATGGCAGTAATAACCTAAAAGATTGGTTGCCAAAACTAAAGTTAAAAATATATATATATATATATATACATGGTTATATTAAAGGGATTGCAGATATTTTACCCAGTTAAGTCAGGAAAATGTGCTATACACATGTTATAAGACAACATTAAACGAATTTGATTAGTCATAGAATACACTATTGATGGTGAATAAAGTAAAAATATGTGCACAGAGCGATTAAAGTGTATCATTTATAAAAAGGGGAGCTGATGTTACTCACGTCCTCACGAAGTGTAACTCTCATTCTCTTGTACGTACTCCCCAGGTGGTGCTAAAGTCTAACAATTTTATTTCCACTGCACTATTTTTAGAATTTGGAATATGGCATGCACCAACGAATTTTTCGGAATTCGCATACATTTACTAATTGAAATTGGCCTATCGGCTGACGGTGAAGAAAAAAGCTGCATGAGGAAACATGAACCTGAGAAATGTTCTTGTAGTACTACTGTATGTGGGAAAACATAGAACTGTGGATTTCTCAGAATTTGTAATAATCAATACGTCTTGGGCTGGCGTGGTGATAACGCCCGTACCTTCCTTTGGGAAGAGGCCTATGGCTGTGGGTCTCTTACAGGCTGATGACTGCACTATTCCACATAAATTGAATCTCGCAGCGGAAAACAGAATAAATAATCAATCAATCGACGACAATAAAAGATGGTTACTCTTCGAGTATTTAGCTAAACGATTAAATAAATCTATGTATAAACAGGCACAAACAGAAGAGTGAATTACATTTTCTTCCCCTGTTTCTCACGAGCTTTAGTGATATTAATAAAACGTTTGGAAACCATTCGGTTTTTGTTTAATATTGTAATTTGACAAATTAACAAATCATGATCGAATTTGGAACCCTAGACGATCAATAGTAAAAAAATCCTACTTTCATCGTCACGGCTCTGTAACTGTACGCTAAGGCCTCTCGTTAAATTATCAAAATTGTGATTTTCTTCAATGATTAATCAAATATTCAAAAAATCACTGAAACGCGCTTCACTAACAAGTCTCCTTATGTTTACATGTTTAGACTGTATTGTGGGCATTAGATATAGTTTGCCCTTTTGTTTGTACAATGGTAGAAAGTGTTTTGTACATGTCTTTTAAAAATGTTTGTGCTAACACTTTTAACGTAGCCAATGTAATATCACCCCTCTGGTTAATTGTTGTTTCTGTATTTCATTTCTCTCCTAGTCATTACCTTACTGTCTATTCCTTAATAACAAATATTCCTAAGAACGTTTTTAAACATACTCTTATTTTTGGTTATTTAAATTTCAATGATAGACTTTTGTAAGACGCGGTGGTATTTGTATAAAATGGGTAATTTACATATGTTCCCATTATAATGTACAGCTATTTACACAAAATTTTTTTATTAACCAGCAAGGTTAAGATAAAAAAAAGTGTGTGTAGTACACGCGTTAGAAGTTATACTTCTTTTGCGTAAAAAGATGAAAATCTTTTCAAATTTTTTTATCTTTCGCCTTATTCTACATTTGTAGAAAAAACGACACTAACAATAGAAAAAAGGTATTTAATACATTGAAAGTTTTAATACAAAGAAACAAAATGTTAAGTATAGCTAACTTCAGGGTGTCGGTTTTTCGTGACGATGTGCGCGCGCATCGTAAAAATTTACTCTCATCATTTTTCCCTAACGCACCAAAATAAGTATAACTTCAAAAATACACTTGAAATTAGTGAAAATGGTACTTAACTGAGATTGTACTGATTATTTTTAAATAGGCATCAATTTTAACAACAAATACAATTCCGATATAATCTGATCACTTGCATATCGATACTTACCAACCCTAGATTCTAAAGGTGTATTGTTTTTGAGCGAATCATTGTATTTTATAGGTCGAACGAAACTCAAGTCATAGTGGTATCTTGTGTGACCTATACTCGAAATTGTAAATTGGCTATATTTGTCAGATACAAGCAATTATACAATGCTAGTGACGCGGATTTACACTGTCCCGGACGATTTCCCAATTAGCAATAAATACTCTTAGGAATTTTTACAAACTTGAAAAATATGGCTGATATGTTAGTAATAACAAAAATTGATTAGATTTTTATAAAAACGACTTGAAAATAATAACTGCATAAAGAATTGCACCTCAAAGGCACCGCAAGGTTTAAAATTAAATTTTGTACATGTGCAGAATACGTAATTGCTAAATTGAAATAGAATATAAGAAATATAAATAACTCTTATAAAAATAAATAGATTCAACCGATTTTATAAATTACTAACAATTGATTGCGACTTCTCGCGCATTATTTATAGTTACTATGTCTCACTAGAAGATAAAAGTATCTTATATGTATTTTTAATTACTTTTATTATTAACTAGCTGACCCGTGCGACTTCGTCTGCACCAAATCGGTTATTACCGGTTTCGATTGTACTTTTAAACGCGAAAAATCTAAATACATCTCAAAACCCGATTGCAGCGATACCTACTGTTTCAAATTGTGAATCCCAACTATCCAGGGACTCACTCAAACATATACCCAGTTGGTATGTGAGAAATATTTTAAAATATGCTTAGAACCCGTTCGCAGCATCACCTACCAGGTCCAATTAAGATAACAAATAACCTACATATATTGCCGATAAATGTCTTTCCAGTACGTTGTCCCAGTAACTTCTGTCCCAATAAGCCTACAACCCGTTCGTAACATCATCTACCGGGTTCAATTAAAATAAAAACTAACCTACGTATATTGGCAGTAATGTAAAAAAAGCTTGAGAGGTCCATGGACCTCCAGTTGGAACGTAGTTCCTTTCCCTTTTTTGTAGGCGTTTACTATACGCTCAGTATAGTTTACATTATAAAATATCAAGTTGATAGAGTTAAATTGTAATTTAAACGTTAAAATATATTCATAAAATAAATAATGATAAATTAAACACTGAATGACATCATAACTATTTTCAACTTGTATTAAAACTTTTTCACACTACATTGTATTAAAGAAAAACATAAATATTAAAAAGATATGAGCAAGATGTGTCATCTGTCACTTGCCTGTGACTATTTGTCTAAGAGCTAGGCAACGGTTTCGACAGCGAATTGGCTGCCGGTAAACCTTTACAGGCAAAAATATTGAACTTTATATAATTTTAGAATGTTTTGTTTTTCACTAACTTTTAAACGCTACTAAAACGTGAATTTATTATTGCCAGACATTTTTGATATTAACAATAATGTGCCCGATGCAATTTTTTGTAAATAAAGAAGTATGTTCAAACCATGTTAAGATATCTGTAATTTTATTGAAGTTATATTTCTTTTGGCGCGTTAGGGAAAAATGATGAGAGTAAATTTTTACGATGAACGCGCACACCGTAACAAAAAAATGATGAGAGTAAATTTTTACGATGAACGCGCACACCGTAACAAAAAAATGATGAGAGTAAATTTTTACGATGAACGCGCACACCGTAACAAAAAAATGATGAGAGTAAATTTTTACGATGAACGCGCACACCGTAACAAAAAAATGATGAGAGTAAATTTTTACGTTGCGCGCACACACCGTCACGAAAAACCGACACCCTGAAGTTAGCTATAGTCAACATTTTGTTTCTTTGTATTTGTTGTTTGTATTTCTTTATATTAAAACTTTCATTGTATTAAATACCTTTTTTTTATTGTTAGTGTCGTTTTTTCTACAAACGTAGAATAAGGCGCAAGATAAAATTTTTGAAAAGATTTTTACTTGTTACGCCAAAGAAGTATAACTTCTAATGCGTGTACATAAGTACACACACACACACACTTTTTTTTTAATATTATTTTATTTCAACATAAAAAAGGGTAAATTAAAAATATAATGTATTTTTTTATGTCATAGGAGGCAAACGGACAGGTGGGTCACCTGGTGTTAAGTAATAACTACCGTCCATAGACACTTGCAACACCAGGAGAGTCGTAAGTGCCTTGCCAACCTGTGTTGGAGGGGGAGGAAGCGGAAGGGGAGAGGAGGAAGGGGAAGAGAGGTGGGCCTCTCCGGTGCTCTCACTAATCGAACGAAACGCACTAATGCAAGCATTGTTACTTCCCGTCGGCTTTTTGTTAGAGGGTGGTACTACCCCGGGCGAGCCGACCCATTCATCCTGAAACCAGTAATAGCTTCAGCGTGGCTCTACCCCCTACCAAAACCTATGTATAGAATAACTTAGTTATAACTCTAGCTTAGCGCAACACTGGCTGTATAATAAAGATAGCCATAATTATGGAAGAGCCTGGTTAACAAAATGAAATATGTTCTTTGCAAGGGAAAAAATAAAATGGTTTGAAATGAATTATTTTGTTTATAAAGAATATCACCAGGCACATTATTGTCAATAACAAAATTGTCTGGCAGTGAAAAATTCATGTTTTTAATAACGTATAAACGTTAAACTTATAAAAGTTACTGACAAAAAATGTTCCTTAAATTATTTATAAATCAAAATGTTGATCTGTAAACTGTAATAAATATAATTGCTACATCAAGTTGAACTAAGAATCTAAGTTGTGGATTACTTTCATGAGCAAACAAATTTTTTTATTTTGATTTTACAAAGTATTTTTGGCTCATTTTTTTATTGAATCATCATTTTAAGTGAATTCACCAAAAAAAATACTAAACATAAGCATACTAAATATTGACTTTGAATTTGGTAACATTGCTTTACTCTTATGACAATATGAAGCAAAGTGAAAGCAGTCCAGTCACCTAAAATTTTCAATAAGACCAAATAGAATAATCAATTTTTCAGTGGTTCCATAAATTTACTAAAGATAATTATTTAAATTATGAATTTACCTATTATCTTCTATCTATATTATAATAAAACTGTAGCAGGGTCAAATCTGTACATTAAATATTTTTTGAAAATTTTGATGGGGGTAGGCTTTGTTGTCGATATAGAAGCCAAAAATAACCCTTTTAAAATTTTTGTCTGTCTGTCTGTCTGTCTGTCCCTGTGAACGCGCATCACTCTGAAAGTACTGAACCGATTTTGACGAAACTTGGCACAGTGATAACTAATGTTACGAGATTACATTTAGGATATTTTTTTTCTCATAAAACGCAAGGGATTCTCCAGGATAACGGACAAAAGTAAAAAAAATGTAGTTCATGATAAGTTTTATTATAATATAGATAGAAGATAATAGATGCAAAAATATAACTAAAATTAGTTGTAGTTAAATAACTTTTTTATTATTCTAATCGATATTTTTTACGTATTTTATAGATAAACAAATAAAATAAAAGTACACTGGACGACCGAGCCTAGGTCTTTAGCCTCGGTTCTTTAAAAAACATTTTTAAGTTAAAATACACTGTTAGTTTTGCATCACAGAATTAGCAGGTAATGCAATTACCGACTCCGAAAGACGTGATGACTAGTTTATGGCAGTTTTCAGTATATAAATGATCCCGTTGTTTTAGGAAAGTAGCCGGTAGTAGCCTTTCAAAATTATTATTGATAATTATCATACTCTACCACTTATGGAATTACTTACAGTTAAATTCATAACTATCTGTGCTCGCTGGACATATTCTTTAAAGCAGTAATTATTTTTAAACTATGTTTGTATTCATTAAAAGAGTGTATTTTAAAGTTTTCACAATTAAAAATAATATTATTATTTAAGAATGAATATTATATTAAAGTAAATAGCATATATGTGTTTAAAAATAAAAAATGATTACCCGTTTAGAAGTAAAGCATAAATAAAATAGGTGTAAAGATCACTTTTGGGGTGTAAGGGGTGTAGAGTAATATCATAAGACTTGAGACACCCAAGCCAATCTCACCTGCACGTGGTGCACCCTGCTGAATAACGAACGGGGCAATGGCGAAAGCGGGGTGGTAGGGTTTTACAGCCTGACTGGGTCGCAACCACCATGTATATGGCGAAAAAGCCCGTCATAGTGATTCGCTCCTGCGGGTCGCGTTTCAGGATCAGTCTGTGCATATCCAGCTTATCGCAGACCGGCATGACAGCGGCGACCGGCGATGGATAGTGTGTCACTCGGTGGTCGCCATTGTTTTTGGATTGTACTGTGCCTTACCATCAGGCATAGTGCAGTAATTTAGCCAAGCTACAATAAAAAAAAATTGACATTTTCTCGAGATTTGTTACGCTTGCAAAAGGCATATTTCATTTTATATCATACAAAATCGAGTTCCTACTAATGACTAGAGAGACTTCCAAAATTTATCTCGCACAAATCAAATTTAGGTCTAACCCCAAAATAGTTTCAGTAGAACTTTGTGAACATGTATAAATGTCGGTTAAGCTTCAGTTAACATATTTCATTATGTTACACCAAATGGGTTTCAGAGAATGTTGCTAAAAATGGATAAAGTATTTAAATAAATAAATAATGAAATTCACCTATTAATTTTCACGCTCTAAAGAGCACAATAAAAATTATCTGTTAAAACTATTAGACTGTAAAAACTTAATATCACAAACTAGTTTAATTTTTTTTTTTTCGAACTGACTAGTTTAATTCATAACATTATTTTTTGTAACAATAAAAGCAGGTAAGTAGCTCAAGGAAAACATGTCTATTTAAACAGGTGTAACTATCTTTTTCTTTTTCTTTAACATGAAACAGAGTTATTTTAAGTTCATCTATACATATAGATATTGATTACCAACAAATCAAAACAGTAAGTTGTACGAACTAGTTGACACCCGCGACTTCATCCGCGTTGTTAATTATCTTAATATAAAAAAACATTGAAAAACTGAAAGCAAAATATACTTTGCATATAAAATTATATATTATATGAAAGTTGAAACACTCGTAGTATTCAAGGACATTATACTTCATGGTCACATTTAACATATAAAATAATAATTTTAAAACAAATACTAATAAACAACAAAAAGAATTTTAGTTAAAGTTTTTTCTAGGAATTTCAAAAGTATGGATACAAACATAAATAAACCTAGGTGCAATGACCGATGCCGAAAGGTGCAAGGGCCGACCCAGAGTTAATAACCTTCAATAATAAAAAGGATAATAAACCTTTTTTATTTATACTTCGAAAAATTATCCTTTGTGAGTTGGTCCTTGTCCCATGTTTTTTCACGCTTCACTGAACACGGCCCAACGATTCACTGACACCGTCTTGCGGCGTGCTTTAACAAAGGTGCGTAATGGATTGAATATAATTTTTGTGTTTCTCTATATAATTAGGTCTAATATTAAGCACCTATTTTTCTAATTGATTTAGAACAAGTATCAAGTACTGAGTATCCTGTAAAAATATTGCTAACGAGTAAACAGTCACGTGGTATAAACACACCGCTTGCCCCTCTTCGCATATTGTTGCACGCGTAGTCCTTATAAAATCAAACTTTCTTGAAACTATGATTACTTGATATTGAATGAAGCTACCGTAATGTTTATAGCTTTTGGAGAAGGGATAAGTGTGTAAGATGTAACACTGAAAAAATCTGATTATTATTATTATTATTTATTTATTTATACATATACAATACATATAAAATTTTACAGAGTTATACATATACAATTTTACAGAGAAATGTTAGAATGGTAATTATAACTATATTACTATTATTATATTATATTAGCTAGCCGAATTACTAGCAAAATTATAATTACATGAGCATTAGTGACTGCTGTAGTTAATAACTGTATTACAACCACTAACACTCACCGCCGGACAACACTAAGCTTTTTGTTTGAAAAAGTTAACACATAAATCGTAATATGCAACAATGTAAAAATAGCTTATCTAATAATGAAATGCTGCTAAGCAAGCGTGAGTTAATGTCATGTTGAGTGATATGCATGTATAGAATTTAAGTGCGGTTTGATAATATTATATTTTATCAAGAAATAATTGCAAGTAAACTAATTATGTAAATGATAGTAGTTCTTCGGCTTCTTCATGCGTTAGGCCCAAAAGCCAACTAAAAATATATTTTTTACATTTAATTTTGATAAGTGGATAAATATTGAGAGTTTTATTGATTTTATTATATAGCATAGGACTCAAATAATGATAATGGCGACCAGCAAGTTCTGTTCTTCGGGGCTCACTAGGACATACTAGATCATATCTACGCTTCGAATCTAATCAAAATCAAATTATATACCTAAACCTTCCTCATGAATCACTTTATCTACAGGTGATAACCGCATGAAAACCAGTTGAACAGTTTTTGCGTTTATAGCGAACAGACAGACAGACAGACGTGGTAGAGGACTTTGTTTTATAATATATAATGATAGTGACATAGATAAAAATCATACATATACTTTTAAGTTAATCACAAGAACTCTCTTCAGCACCTTGAATAATATAACCATAAAGTATTGTATTATCTCTTTATTGCGTAGAAATTTAAAAATAGTTCGTCTTTAAAAATGAGTTAATTAAAACAATACTTTAAAATGACACATTTATTTTATTAACAACTAATCACTTAAAACAACTATTACATATTTTCTAATATTTATATATTATCATGAGTGACGTCATTTGACAATTTCTAGCCATATCTAAATAACTATTATTAGAGAGACTATTAATAGTTTTGTATATTGATGATTTTTTTTATATAATTCGCTCATACTTACTTATTCTTACATTTTACACAGTATTCGTTATTACACAGTGGCGTAGCGTGCCTTGTCGGGGCCCCGTATAAAAATTTTTTTGGAGGCCCTTATATGGAGGTAAAGATTTTTCACAAAAGGAAAAAAATATTGTGAGAAGAAATATTTATTTATCACATAATTTACCCATTTTACAAATAAAAATCGAATAGTAAGTAAAACGGGGAAGTCCCGCAGCCCGCCATAACGATGTAGAGTGTTGCCAACTTTTGAACCCACGCTTAAGGCGGGAAAAAAAGGAATTGCTTTATAGAATTTTGTCATTTGTAAAATAAAATAAATTAGAAAGTTTTTATTCTTTTTCCTTACACCCTTTGGGGGCCCCCGTTGCCCGGGGGCCCCGTATAATTGATACGGCAAATACGGCGGTAGCTACGCCCCTGTTATTACATCTATCACTCAAAGTAATTCTTCTTCTTTTTCTTGTTTTGGCTCCGCAGAGGCACTTGCCAGTGCCAATGTTTTGTTTCGATAGAGATTACAAGATATTTTACACAATAAGTGTCGTATGAATAATTTCAATGTTCCAACAAGACGGTGGCTCTCTTGTTAGAACTTTCGAGGGAGTTTTTGTGGCATCTCAGAATTCATGGTCCGTGGTATTATTTTCCATTCACTTCACTTATGCACAATAACCGAACTGTATTACGTAAAACATTACCAGTTTTACAAAATATAGACTCAAATAACACAAGATTATGAATTAAATATAAAATCCACTACACGACAGACCAAAATCCCGCCAAAAACTCCCAAACAACGTAATCTAATGCTATTACAATCTTTAAGGTACAGATTATAAATAATCGAAGATAATATTATTCATTAATTTAAGTTGTTGATGTGTATTTGAAGATTGATGTGTGATATTGACGTAATCAGTATAACATAATTGAATGAGAATAGGGTTACACAAAAATCATTTTTTAAACTTATAAGACAATTACAATAAACAATTATCGTTTGTAATGTCCATTCGCGTCTTTCCACAAATTCAAATCGACAAAGGGTAGTTCATCGCACGGTACTAATTTATTCCTGTAACAAAATAAAAAAACGTTATTACCAAAGAAAATCTACGAACGTTTAGTAAACTAGGAGAAAACTATTAGACAGTTGATGCGTAATGGGAAAAAGTTACGTTTAGCTAAATACAATACTAACTGCCTCCAACTTTGTAATAAAATACAGTAAAATATTTAACAACACTTAAATCATAACTGAGATATACCAATGTATATAGGTTTTTAATATATCTATTACTATTGTTATATTGTTTTTTTGCAATCGAGATTTAATTATGTTATTAAATAAATTGCAATACTTATTTTTTTATATATTATTAGATTTTGCTCGTGACAATGCTCGCGTTAATGTAGATTAGTTTTTTTTTTCGGGAACACTACATTTTTCTTGATAAGAAGTACTCGTTGTACTATTCTGTACACCTGAACGCGTGTGCAAAATTTCATGGTGATCGGTTCAGTAGTTATCGGGTAAAAGTGTATCAAACAAACAACCATATTTTCGCATTCATAATATTAATAGTGATTTTATGACAGTGAAAAGAAAAAATATATTTTCTTCGTAATAATATGAATTGAAATAAAAACGATATAATTATGGTTACACCATAATATTTTCTGATAAAATCATCCCTGTTAGAATATATAGGTACCGTATCCCTTACCCGTGAGAAATTTGCTGGAAAGCTTTCGGCTGCATAATATTTATATCGTCAGCATTGTCACAAAGCAGTCTCGCCATTGAAGCACCGTGCCTGATTGCTTGTAACTGACCTGTAGTGGTAAAAAAATTAATAATAATATTATTTTTATAAATTCGTGGTGTGTGGTAACAAGGAAACTGAGATCAAATCTTTCCTTAACAGTACGAACAACGTAATGAAATAGTATGGCATCTGAACGTCACTTTGTCAATTCTGTCATTATTTTAATGGGAGTACATATACCACCAGTAGTCCTCCTACCACCCAATATATTTACTAAATCTACACTGGCTGTTCCCGGAATGACACGAAATTATAAATTTATCTCCTGCCAAAATTACCGCCCAACGCGCCTAAACAAGTTTTCACTTCAAAAAGATGCACACCAAACGTCTGCAGAATTAAAAAAAAACCTTTTAACTGGATGTGCACTGACTCTTCCCGGAGCGCGATAGGCCGACCCTCGCACGTTTAGACAATAGCAATATCTATGGGCGATACTCTGCACTCGGTTCTCGTTCTAAATCAATTAAAAAAACAGCTTAATATTTGACCTAATTATCTAGAAAAATACAAAAGTTATACTCAAACCTCTACTCGTCTATGTTAAAGCAGTGTCAATGACTACCGTCGGCTGAAATGAAATTGAAAGACCGAGTAACAAGCGATAATATTTCGAAGCATGAACAAAACAAAAGGGTTTATTGTCCGTTTTATTATCGAAAGTTATTAACTCCGGGTCGTTCCTCACAGCTTTCGGCACCGGTCATTGCATCTAGGTTTGTAGCCATACTTTTCAAAACCTTAGACTTTAAACTTTAACTTAGGTTTTCTTTGTTGTTTAATAGTATTTGTTTTGATATTATTATTTCATATGTTAAATATGACCAAGAAGTGTCATATCCTAGTATACTGCTAGTGTTTAACTATTCACCTGGTATATGTACTGAATAAAAATTCCTTTGAAGCTGAATCACGTCAAAACTATTGAATATATCGACATAGGAGGACCCTCTTAATGCGGATTTTTTCGTAGATGATTCTAGGTTACTTATTTTATCGATTGCATTGACCCTAACGAAGCGAGCGGTAATCAGCTAGTTTTATATATACTGAAAACAATATGATTCGTTGTTTATTGTTGTACATATGATTAAAGATAGAAAATTCTGTCCAGAAAATAAAATAGATTTTGTCACTAAAGGAATGTGGCGAAATACGGAAATCTTGAAATGGAATGTCTTTATTTCCAAAGAATATGTAATAAAAATACAAAGCTTTGTCATATGTATATTATTACTACGCTATGGCATCGTAAACATTTTTCGGTATGGTTTCTCGTTTTATGAAAGTGAGATTTTTTTTAAATTACTATTTCGTTGTTCATAATTTTTATCCGAAATTAAACATTACTTCAACTATTTTGATACCAATTAAATGTTACTAATTTATATGTTTTTTACAAAAATAAATGTCTAGATATATATTATATTTATCAACACATGTGATTAATAAAACTATTCATTATATATAATACGTGAAAAATGATTACCACTCATACCAAACGCTTGTAGAAAAGCATACATTTTCAATAGGAATTGTTATTTAAAAATATTATATTTAAGGTCTTTTACGTTGTAAAAGACAAGCATTCTAATTTGGCTGTTAAGTTGGCGGGTCTTTGTTTCTTTTAGTCTGCCTACTTTTGCGCTTCTTCATCTGTGTACGTGATATATTTCTTCAAATTATATTATTCACTTTCAAGCCATTTATCAGTGAATGTCGTTATGAACACCCGTTCAATGCTTATTATACTTCATATGGAGTCAGTGACGTAATAATCTTAATAAAAATATGTAAAAAATATAGTAGACGTATTAATAAGTGAAATTAATTTGAAAAGAATAATTATTTATGTTTTTAGTAATTTATACAACAAAATTATGCTTACTAAGTGTGAACGAGCCGTCAGAATCAGGTCCATTTTCAAAGAAGTATCTGTCACCAACACGTGTCCTATAGAACTGCTCGGTTAAAATACATAAGAACGTTGGTCCCGCCTGAGTTCCGGGCACATTTTTCTCTAATGAACCGGCCACAACAAGTTCGACATCCTCGGGAGACTCATAGATACCGCGTAGAATATTCACATTCTGTTAACCACAAAAAATTATGTAGAGATTTGCACAAAAAAAAGTGTGTGTGTACTTATGTATACACGTTAGAAGTTATACTTCTTTGGCGTAACAAGATAAAAATCTTTTCAAAAATTTTATCTTTCACCTTATTCTACGTTTGTAGAAAAAACGACACTAACAATAGAAAAAAGGTGTTTAATACATTGAAAGTTTTAATACAAAGAAATACAAACAACAAATACAAAGAAACAAAATGTTGACTATAGCTAACTTCAGGGTGTCGGTTTTTCGTGACGATGTGCGCTCGCATCGATAAAATTTACTCTCATCATTTTTCCCTAATGCGCCAAAAGAAGCTCTTCAAAAAGCAAAACACAATTTAGCGGTCAATGGTAAAAACAATAAGCACTTCGAGTATTCACCTCTCGTGATATAAAGTCCTGCATATCTTCAAAAGTCTTAGGGACAGACAGGCCGCAGGCACCACGTGTGGTCGCATAGCTGCTAAGTCCATGATCTCGGCCTCGCTGTATATCAATAGCACGCAAATCACCGCCGTATGTATTATTGCGCCTGTCAGAAACAAAAAAGAAGCGTATAGCAAGTTGAAACTAATATTTCAAAACCCATAGATTAATTTATTATACGTATAGATTTTATTTCATATCCGTACATACTAAACCGAGTGATTTAGGATTACTATTCAGATATATGTACCAAACAACAAGATCCAGCATTATCATGATTGTACGAATTAGTTAAACATTGCTATTAGATTTTAAAGGGAACACAGAAATATACAGTGCAATCCAAAAACAATGGTGACCACCGAGTGACACACAGTATCCATCGCCGGTCGCCGCTGTCATGCCGGCCTGCGAAAGGCTGGATATGTACAGGCTGATCCCGAAACGCGACCCGCAGAAGCGAATCACTATGACGGGCTTTTTCGCCATATACATGGTGGTTGAGACCCAGTCAGGTGGTAGGGTCTTACAGCCTGACTGGGTCTCAACCACCATGTATATGGCGAAAAAGCCCGTCATAGTGATTCGCTTCTGCGGGTCGCGTTTCGGGATCAGCCTGTACATATCCAGCCTTTCGCAGGCCGGCATGACAGCGGCGACCGGCGATGGATACTGTGTGTCACTCGGTGGTCACCATTGTTTTTGGATTGCACTGTGCTTACCATCAGGCACAGTGCAGTCATTTTGCCGTGCTACAATTTAAAAAAAACTATTCTAATAATAAAATTTCATATGATATTACAACAATTTTATTAAAAAAATAGCTGTACCCGCGACTTCGTCCGCGCGGAATATTATGTAAAAAAACAGTGATTAATAAAGTCATCTGAATATATTAAGCCCATTTATTTATCTTATTTTCTCTCGTAATTGCGCCGCGTCGTCATTATTATTACAATAACTTTTGATAGAGTGGACTGATTTTAATAAAATAAAAGCTAAGTTATTCTTGAGAACACGCTTTATGATTTTCTTGGTGAGGTTTTATTGTGAACTCAGTACTTTAGCAGTGATGCGTGTTCATAAAAACAGACAGATAGAAAGACATTTCCAAAATTGATTGAAATGTATTTTATTAATTATTCCTAGACATCAGCAACAATTTTTTTCACGATAATCTAAAACGTACAGACCGGTTAGATTTACGTTCTTATATATGTATAGATATCATATCCCGACTTAGAAAAGTCAATTAGATCAGTTACAAAAATTCCAAACAGAGTCGGAGCGAGTACTGATCCCTGTGGTACACCACTCAGGACACACCTTCGATTTGACAGAGAGTTACCAACTCTCACCTGGAATGTTCTGGTTGCAAGATAGTTCTCTATCCATCTGAGTAGCATACCACGTATTCCGAAGTGATCTAATTTTCTTACAAGACGTAGATGAGGAACCTTGTCAAAAGCTCGTTCAAAATCTAGATAGACAACATCAACAGGATTCTTGTTGTCGAGTTCTTTTGTCCTGGAATTAACACAAGATAGCAAGTTTGTAACAGTTGATCTTTTTTCCATAAATCCATGCTGTTTTACAGATATTAAGCATTCTCTGTTTAGAAATTGAGTAATTTTACTATTTATTATCTTTTCCATGATTTTAATGATTATGCTAGTGAGGCTGATGGGGCGAAAGTTACTAGGTTGCATTTTGTCTCCCTTTTTGTAAATTGGGGTGACTATTGCATGTTTCCAGTCTTGAGGCAGGTAAGCATTTTTAAAAGACATATTCATCAGGATGGTAATTACAGGGGTAAGTGTCTTGGAACAATTTTTAAGGATACAGCTTGGTATTTTATCTGGTCCAGGAGATGAATGGTCTTTCAGGCTCATAACAATTTTTTGTACCTCTGCTTCTGTGAACAATATGTCACAAAGGCTGTTATCTACGCGGGCACTGGTTGTCACATTAATAGTTTGATTCATGACTGGCTCTTCAGAGTATGCTTTTAAGAACTCCTCAGCAAATACATTTGCAATGTCGTCAGGTTTTGTTACTAAGTCACCATTATGGCTTCTTATAACTGGTGGAATGCTGACTTTGGATGAGCTACCTTGACGAATGTAGGAATAAAAAGATTTGTCTCCAAACTCTAAAATTTGTGCTTCAAAAACGCTTCTCTGTTTTCTAGTTAATGTAACACATTTATTGTTTACTTCACGGAATTTTTTGTAGTCTTCATCTAAGCCAGAGGCCCTATATCTATCCCAGAGCATTTTTTTTCTAGCAATTATATTTTGAATATTTTCATTGATCCAGGGTTTGTTGTGTAATTTACCCTTGACTTTCTTTTCTGGAGCATGTCGGTCAATAGTAGTATTTATTGCTTTCAAAATGCCATGTTCAAATATATTTGAACTTGTAAACTAATAACTACCATAAATTACTACTGGTGGGGTGTAAGGGGTGTTGAATAACATCGAAGACTTGAGACATCCAAGCCAACCTCACCTGCACGTGGTGCACCCTGCTGAATAACGAACGAGGCAATGGCGAAAGCGGGGTGGTAGGGTCTTACAGCCTGACTGGGTCTCAACCACCATGTATATGGCGAAAAAGCCCGTCATAGTGATTCGCTTCTGCGGGTCGCGTTTCGGGATCAGCCTGTACATATCCAGCCTTTCGCAGGCCGGCATGACAGCGGCGACCGGCGATGGATACTGTGTGTCACTCGGTGGTCACCATTGTTTTTGGATTGCACTGTGCTTACCATCAGGCACAGTGCAGTCATTTTGCCGTGCTACAATTTAAAAAAAACTATTCTAATAATAAAATTTCATATGATATTACAACAATTTTATTAAAAAAATAGCTGTACCCGCGACTTCGTCCGCGCGGAATATTATGTAAAAAAACAGTGATTAATAAAGTCATCTGAATATATTAAGCCCATTTATTTATCTTATTTTCTCTCGTAATTGCGCCGCGTCGTCATTATTATTACAATAACTTTTGATAGAGTGGACTGATTTTAATAAAATAAAAGCTAAGTTATTCTTGAGAACACGCTTTATGATTTTCTTGGTGAGGTTTTATTGTGAACTCAGTACTTTAGCAGTGATGCGTGTTCATAAAAACAGACAGATAGAAAGACATTTCCAAAATTGATTGAAATGTATTTTATTAATTATTCCTAGACATCAGCAACAATTTTTTTCACGATAATCTAAAACGTACAGACCGGTTAGATTTACGTTCTTATATATGTATAGATATCATATCCCGACTTAGAAAAGTGAATTTAATATCATATTAATAACGTACAACCGCCCGCGAGTTCGTCTATAAACAAACAACTTCTATTTACACTTGATAACTGTTGTCGTAATATAATTGTTTACATGTATTAGCGTATAATATTTGTAAATATACATAACTACATTTTAGTGCATTATATTAGTACAGGCTGCAACCAACTTTTCTTATTAAACTCTCAACCATAAATATTTGGAAATTTCTTAAGAAGCTTTGATTTTCCGAAATATATATGTTTACTGATTAATTAATACTATAATATTGCTGTACTAAACACCTCATACAAAACATTTCGTACAAATATTTGAGGTGACTGTAACGATACCATAAACTGTAACCACGGTTTGATAAAATTATTAAACCTGTAGAATTACTACGTGAAGGTTGTAAAATGACGACTCATTTTAGTAGGTTTTCTCACATGTTTTGGTAGATTAATCGAATTATATTTTATATTGTATTAGCAACACATTGATTTGTAATTTTACTTATATTTTGTAATGTGTAATACGAAGTTTTACAAGAAATTTCAACAAGGAATAGTCAATTGATTTATACATCATCATTACATAGTATAAAACAAAGTGCCCTACCGCGTCTGTCTGTCTGTTGGCAATAAACTCAAAAACTACTAAACGGATTTTCATACGGCTTTAGCCAGTAGATAAAGTGATTCATGGGGAAGGTTTGGATATATAATTTGAGAAGGTTTTTTTTATCAAAGCGGGATAAACATTTGAATATTTTCGAGTTTTTTTTTTCAATCTATTAATTGTAATTATAATATTGTATATGAAAGTAATTATAGATTTCACTAATAAAATTGAAATAAGTGATGTACATAGGTTTTTATTAATCTTTACTAAATTGTAAATATGAACGCAATTATGTCTGTCTATATTTTTTATATTGTCACGATCAAGTCTCTGAACCGATCGCAATGAAATTCAGCATAAAGGTAGTTTATTTTTCCGAAAAACCAACAAGTGAAGTCACGGGAAAAAACAACTTAATATATACAATATCAATAAACTTCTATTTTCGATGACAGTAACGTGAAAAGGTATGGCCCTCAACCAATAAATTTATCGATAATCGATATTGAACAGAGCAATTGTTCTAGAGTGTGAAACGTCAAAGCTGTTGACAGGCAAACGTATGTACCATGTACCTACGACATCAAACAAGAAGCTTTAACATAAGTTTAATATGTCACAAAGGCTGTTATCTACGCGGGCACTGGTTGTCACATTAATAGTTTGATTCATGACTGGCTCTTCAGAGTATGCTTTTAAGAACTCCTCAGCAAATACATTTGCAATGTCGTCAGGTTTTGTTACTAAGTCACCATTATGGCTTCTTATAACTGGTGGAATGCTGACTTTGGATGAGCTACCTTGACGAATGTAGGAATAAAAAGATTTGTCTCCAAACTCTAAAATTTGTGCTTCAAAAACGCTTCTCTGTTTTCTAGTTAATGTAACACATTTATTGTTTACTTCACGGAATTTTTTGTAGTCTTCATCTAAGCCAGAGGCCCTATATCTATCCCAGAGCATTTTTTTTCTAGCAATTATATTTTGAATATTTTCATTGATCCAGGGTTTGTTGTGTAATTTACCCTTGACTTTCTTTTCTGGAGCATGTCGGTCAATAGTAGTATTTATTGCTTTCAAAATGCCATGTTCAAATATATTTGAACTTGTAAACTAATAACTACCATAAATTACTACTGGTGGGGTGTAAGGGGTGTTGAATAACATCGAAGACTTGAGACATCCAAGCCAACCTCACCTGCACGTGGTGCACCCTGCTGAATAACGAACGAGGCAATGGCGAAAGCGGGGTGGTAGGGTCTTACAGCCTGACTGGGTCTCAACCACCATGTATATGGCGAAAAAGCCCGTCATAGTGATTCGCTTCTGCGGGTCGCGTTTCGGGATCAGCCTGTACATATCCAGCCTTTCGCAGGCCGGCATGACAGCGGCGACCGGCGATGGATACTGTGTGTCACTCGGTGGTCACCATTGTTTTTGGATTGCACTGTGCTTACCATCAGGCACAGTGCAGTCATTTTGCCGTGCTACAATTTAAAAAAAACTATTCTAATAATAAAATTTCATATGATATTACAACAATTTTATTAAAAAAATAGCTGTACCCGCGACTTCGTCCGCGCGGAATATTATGTAAAAAAACAGTGATTAATAAAGTCATCTGAATATATTAAGCCCATTTATTTATCTTATTTTCTCTCGTAATTGCGCCGCGTCGTCATTATTATTACAATAACTTTTGATAGAGTGGACTGATTTTAATAAAATAAAAGCTAAGTTATTCTTGAGAACACGCTTTATGATTTTCTTGGTGAGGTTTTATTGTGAACTCAGTACTTTAGCAGTGATGCGTGTTCATAAAAACAGACAGATAGAAAGACATTTCCAAAATTGATTGAAATGTATTTTATTAATTATTCCTAGACATCAGCAACAATTTTTTTCACGATAATCTAAAACGTACAGACCGGTTAGATTTACGTTCTTATATATGTATAGATATCATATCCCGACTTAGAAAAGTGAATTTAATATCATATTAATAACGTACAACCGCCCGCGAGTTCGTCTATAAACAAACAACTTCTATTTACACTTGATAACTGTTGTCGTAATATAATTGTTTACATGTATTAGCGTATAATATTTGTAAATATACATAACTACATTTTAGTGCATTATATTAGTACAGGCTGCAACCAACTTTTCTTATTAAACTCTCAACCATAAATATTTGGAAATTTCTTAAGAAGCTTTGATTTTCCGAAATATATATGTTTACTGATTAATTAATACTATAATATTGCTGTACTAAACACCTCATACAAAACATTTCGTACAAATATTTGAGGTGACTGTAACGATACCATAAACTGTAACCACGGTTTGATAAAATTATTAAACCTGTAGAATTACTACGTGAAGGTTGTAAAATGACGACTCATTTTAGTAGGTTTTCTCACATGTTTTGGTAGATTAATCGAATTATATTTTATATTGTATTAGCAACACATTGATTTGTAATTTTACTTATATTTTGTAATGTGTAATACGAAGTTTTACAAGAAATTTCAACAAGGAATAGTCAATTGATTTATACATCATCATTACATAGTATAAAACAAAGTGCCCTACCGCGTCTGTCTGTCTGTTGGCAATAAACTCAAAAACTACTAAACGGATTTTCATACGGCTTTAGCCAGTAGATAAAGTGATTCATGGGGAAGGTTTGGATATATAATTTGAGAAGGTTTTTTTTATCAAAGCGGGATAAACATTTGAATATTTTCGAGTTTTTTTTTTCAATCTATTAATTGTAATTATAATATTGTATATGAAAGTAATTATAGATTTCACTAATAAAATTGAAATAAGTGATGTACATAGGTTTTTATTAATCTTTACTAAATTGTAAATATGAACGCAATTATGTCTGTCTATATTTTTTATATTGTCACGATCAAGTCTCTGAACCGATCGCAATGAAATTCAGCATAAAGGTAGTTTATTTTTCCGAAAAACCAACAAGTGAAGTCACGGGAAAAAACAACTTAATATATACAATATCAATAAACTTCTATTTTCGATGACAGTAACGTGAAAAGGTATGGCCCTCAACCAATAAATTTATCGATAATCGATATTGAACAGAGCAATTGTTCTAGAGTGTGAAACGTCAAAGCTGTTGACAGGCAAACGTATGTACCATGTACCTACGACATCAAACAAGAAGCTTTAACATAAGTTAGCACGTAGATAACCTTTCATTCCCTAGTGACATCTCTTTGATCACTTCCAACCGGGTACGATTGAAGTGTTCCTCTAATATGCCCTTCAGAGTAGTTTCGTAATACAATCCTTTGCATTACCATAGTCATAAATCAGGGCCCATTTACGCAGAAATAAGTTTACGTCATAATGGTCCTTGAATTGCTTATGATATTGTCTTTACGAGTTTGTTTTATCTTAAATATTCATAAGCTCATAATTGTAGGGTTACCAAATTTATATGCCGCGTCAGGATCATATAAACTTTATTGTAATGGAATTTATGGTTTGAAACTAGTAAATAAAGTATATATATATTGTAGTGTGAAATTAGTTTTAATCAGTGTCATGTTGGAACTCTGTTAATGCCTTTAACATACAATTTAGAAAATATGCGTTCGTATTAAAATTAATAGACGACCTTCTAAAATATTTTCTCTCTTGAAACAACAGATTTAAAACCTTAGCCAATTTTTTTTCTGCTCTGAATATAGCTGTGAATTAAAGGTTGCACCTAATATCATAAAGAGCATAATACCACGCTATTTTCACTTCTCAGAATCGGATTTGTATGGAAAAGGCTCGTCTATTTTTGGTTATCAATCCACTCTCTAGATGGCACTGTTATATAATTTTTTGGCAAGTTTGATAACAAAAGATGGTGGATGACAATAAAAAGCCCGTCATAGTGATTCGCTTCTGCGGGTCGCGTTTCGGGATCAGCCTGTACATATCCAGCCTTTCGCAGGCCGGCATGACAGCGGCGACCGGCGATGGATACTGTGTGTCACTCGGTGGTCACCATTGTTTTTGGATTGCACTGTGCTTACCATCAGGCACAGTGCAGTCATTTTGCCGTGCTACAATTTAAAAAAAACTATTCTAATAATAAAATTTCATATGATATTACAACAATTTTATTAAAAAAATAGCTGTACCCGCGACTTCGTCCGCGCGGAATATTATGTAAAAAAACAGTGATTAATAAAAATGTTAGTTCGAAACGCATATTATAGAGGCGCTGATTGGAAAGAACGAGTGCGACCTCTATTTATATAACGTACTCTGTGCATAATACAAAATAAAGTTAAAATTTCGTAATAGTAATCTAAAATTGACATTTATTTAACCTTTATGTTATAAATATAATACGTAATAATATTAATTATACATAAATTTGTGTTCTGTACAGCTATATTCAAAGCGGTACAAAAGTTTGGCAAGAACTGTAACAATATATTTTTCTCATACAAAGAAAGACATTTGACTAGCACTAAACAGAAGTGTAGAATACAGCCGTACAAAAAAAGAGCGGTGCATTTTCCGTTTTTTGAACATGTGGGTCACCTGATGTTAACTTAGCAACATCAGAGCTTAGAGGAGTAGCAATCGCGTTGCCAGCTTGTTTTTAGTGGGAGGAGAGGGGACGGGATAGGGAGGAAAGGGAGGAGAGGTGGGCCTCCGGTGTTCTCACTAACCGAAGGAAACGCAACAATGCAAGCACTGTTACTTCACGTCGGTGTTGTGTGAGAGGGTGATACTACCCCGCATGAGCCGACCCGTTCATGCTGAAACCACTAATAGCTTCAGCGTGGCTCTACCACCTATATTACATATGACTTACTACCATTACACGATATGGCCTGTGAAATCAAATCTCTGTACGAAACTTTTAGCAATCTAATAGGGTAATGACACTTGTCCTGTGTGTGTAGTAGTAGGGTAGTGTTGCCCAAATGCAAGACCAAGACGAGACTTGGCTTGGTCTTGATATTGGTCTTGCATTAAGACACCTGGTCTTGGTTTTGGTCTTGGTATTGCACCCTCAGTCTTGGTCTTAGTCTTGTAGCAAGAGTCTTGCAAGTCTTGCAAATCTTGCTATTACGTATTTGTCTATTGCTCTTTATTAAACACGTTAGGTTAAACCTTAGAACAATTCAACAAATAAGTAGACTTATATATATGTATACATAGTAAAGTCCAATGAAATCAACTAAATTCATAATGAACAAGTTTTTCAAGGACCAATTGCTGGAATAAAAATATGCAATTCCTTCTCATAGAAAGATGCTTCTTTAAGCCTGAAGTCTCTGTTTTTTTCCTTTTTTTTATACTGACGCATTTTATAAATAACTATCTAAGTCGCAGAAATTATTTCAAAAAACTCATTAAATCTACATTTTGATCTTAGAGTGTCTGCAGAGTCTTGCAGACCCAGTCTCGTCTTGCGCTAGTCTTGCAGAGAGTCTTGGTATTGGTCTTGCAAAAACGTAAGAACAAGGTTAAGACTGCAAGAGATTTTGGGCAACACTAGTAAGGGGTAAATATAACTTGTTCATTCGAGCCAATATATATGGTATTTTAAATCTTTTTGCGAGACCATGTTTTCTAATAGAATTCTACCTGTGACTGCATCTAACAATGTGGTATAAAATAATTGAATAGTCATTTTAATTAAATATTACGTCATTTAAAATACAAGTAAGAAGATTATGAATAAAATAATAAATAGTAATAATTTAAATTGTACCCATTTCAAAAGCTTCCAGTTATTTAATTCAGTTAAAATTTTCAACTGAAATCATTATTCAGGTGTAAAGTTTGAATAAACCTTTGCTTTTTAAGTGTAGCAGCAGTATGGTTAGAATAAAGAATTAGTATTTTCAATAAGGGCTTGATAAATTTACATACTGTAGGTTCAAGAACAGATATTTGATAGCCAGTGAAACCGTGTCTTAGATAATTTAATAAGAAAAGTTGTAATATTATATAAATAGTGTTTTTATACTTACTTAAAAAGAAACTGTGTTATTTCAGTATCCCAGAACTGATCGCTGAAGTCTTGCTCTTGTACTGTGAGTCCCCGTGCCAAGTTATCAAACGAGTTGTTAATTTCAAGAATCAATGGCCTGTTGAACCAGTCACTCATACGGACTGCCCCAACTAGGTTGCGATTTTCAGATATTAACCTGAAAAATAGCTTTTTTTGTATCATAGGAAGCCAACGAACAGGTGGGTCGGGTCACCTGATTTTAAGTGATCACCACCGTCCATAGACACTTGCGACACCAGAGCAGTGTTTCGGAGAAGGGGGAGTGGGAGAGAGGAGTTGGGTATCCGGCGCTCTCACTGACCGAACGAAACGCAACAATGCAAGCACTGTTATTTCACGTCGGTGTTACTGTGTGTCGGGTGGTAGTACATTCATGCTGAAACCAGTAATAGCTTCAGCGTGGCTCTACCACCTACGAAACTATTCCCTGTAAGAAGTACATTGCTACAATTTAGAAGATCGATCGAGTCTTAGAAAATATTACAGCGAAATTCACAAAAATATACTTGGTATGTATTAGATACTTTCTGATCTTGAGATCTGATACTCTGAAGTCAGAAACTATGGTATATTATGTATGAGGATTACATACCGGTTCAACAAGAGGACCTGCAACTCCTATTTACATTGAACTGTTGATTCTAATCGATTACTTAATTGAAAGTTGGTATGATTAATATTAATGTACCTTTCCTCAATATTAATGCTTTGTTAAGGCAGAAACTGTATCATAATCATAAAATATTGTTAAATATAACCTATTTATAACGTTTTTATTAAACATTAATGAGCAAGAGCTTAATAATATTAATAACAGCTCAAAACAAGGACAACAAACGTACTTCAAATAACCTCGAATCAAGGTGTGGAAATGCCTAAAAGCGGCTGTAGCGTGCTCGAGCAATACTGAAGGATCCACGTCAGGACTGTAGTCATTGATGTAACCGTGTGCTCCCGGGTAAATTAGCTTGTTCTTGACCATGTTTTCGAAACCTTTGATATAGTAAAAAATATTAAAACTATACCAATATATTGCATAGGTTTAAAGTCTTTAGAATATTTTTAATTTTAATATAATTATCAGAAGGCTTCGATTTTGAAATCGTTATAAAACAATTCATCTTGATTTTATACCGTAATTAGGTTTATCTTAGTTATTACACAAGTACTTTAATAATTAATAGTTATAATAATAATAATTACAATTATTAGATAGCAAATACTACTAATAATATAGGGGCCATTTACGTATTACGTAAACACTGATGGGGGGGTCATGGATTTGCTTATTTTTGATAACATAGGGGATGGGGGGTCTGGGTAGTGATTACGTCAGCAATATTTCTCTATTAAACCGAAACAGATCTAGATAAATGTTTACGTAAGCATGGGGGAGGAGGGGGAGGGGTGGTCAGAAATTACAAAAAATCTGCTTACGTAATACTTGAACGGCCCCATACTGTTATTACATAGTAGGATTTAGCGTTTTTTCACAGTCTTCCCCGATGTTAAACGACGGTGACTATAAACTTGATGGCGCTAAGAGCCCGTCCAGATGAGGCGTTTTACGCGCGAGATACTAAAGCTACACATATCCCGTCCAGATGGTGCGGCGCGTTTCCTAACTCGCGCGTAAAACGCGTGCAACGAGCGAGACTCTCGACTCGCTCGCTCGTTGTACGCGCGAGTGACGCACGTCTTGCGATACTCAGGCCCCATCGCTACGTCCAGAACTACGCGCGAGTCAGTGGTGAGGTAGAAACGCGCGCAAATCGCCTCATCTGGACAGGCTCTAATTAGCCAGACGGCTATTAATAAAGCTGTGCCACCGTACAAATAATCCACGTACATACGAATCCCTGAATTCAATAATATTCGCACTTATTTCAAAAACAAACATTATACGTAGTCATTTTATAACAACTAGATATATAAATTAAAATATATAACTCTTGCTACAAAGACAAATAGAAAAAAACTCATTTCTAGAAGAAAACATATTTTATACTACTTTACTGAACAAATTGCAAGCAATGATCGTCGATGCGGAACACCGTAATTAAATTTCTACAAGCTGGATTTCATGAGCGAAGATAAAAAATCATCCAAGGCTTAATTAAATAAGATCAACAACGAATTACGTTTGACCAAGCAAAAAACTTACAGTTAAAACTTCGTAAAAAACACAGTTGACTGAACACTATTTAATTTAATATTATATTAAAAAACCTTACCAAGGAATATGGGCAAGTATTCATAGTAATTGATTTGCTGGATTTCGGCAATGTGAATGCGTCTCGCTTCCTGGTAAATGGTCTCGTCGTCCCAGTAAGGGTTCAGATGGCTCAATATATCAGCGATACGATTGTGTTCGCGTAACAGGATGATCGATAATACAGTGAGCTGGGGGTTTTGATTGACCCGGGTATCCCCTGTAAATACAATTATAGTCATATCTTGTTACCTCCTGCTGTATATATATTATTACTATTAAAGGCTAAAGTTTATTTGTAAAAAATAATATCTGAAACTATTAATCCATTTACAAATTATCGTAATCGTAAACTTAATCAGTACTGACATAGATTAGGTTTTAATCTTACTGGATTTTATAATGTATTCAACATAAGCGAAGTCATTAACGGTGCAAGTACCTTTATACATACAATAAGAATGTAAATCTAAAGTGTCTGTACGTTCCGATTTTCGTGAAAAAAATTATTGCAGATGTCTAGGAATAATTAATAAAATACATTACAATCATTATTAGAAATGTCTTTCTATCTGGCTGTTTTTATGAACACGCATCACTGCTAAAGTACTGAGTTCACAATAAAATCTCAACAAGAAAATCATAAAGCGTATTCGCGAGAATAACTTAGCTTTTGTTTTATTAAAATCGGTCCACTCTATCAAAAGTTATCGTAATTTTAATGACGACGCGGCGCAATTACGAGAGAAAATAAGATAAATAAATGGGCTTAATATATTCAGATGACTTTATTAATCACTGTTTTTTTACATAATATTCCGCGCGGACGAAGTCGCGGGTACAGCTAGTTTTTTTAATAAAATAGTTATAATATCATATTAAATGTTATTATTAGAATAGTTTTTTTTTATTGTAGCACGGTAAAATGACTGCACTGTGCCTGACGGTAAGCACAGTGCAATTCAAAAACAATGGTGACCACCGAGTGACACACAGTATCCATCGCCGGTCACCGCTGTCATCCCGGCCTGCGAAAGGCTGGATATGTACAGGCTGATCCCGAAACGCGACCCGCAGAAGCGAATCACTATGACGGGCTTTTTCGCCATATATATGGTGGTTGCGACCCAGTCAGGCTGTAAGACCCTACCACCCACCACATTATTAGAAATGTCTGTCCGTCTGTCTGTTTGTATGTACACGAATCACTGCTTAAGTACTGGGTTCACAATAAATCATAAAGCATATCTTCGGGGGTAACTTAGTCTTTGTTTTATTAAAATCGGTCCACTCTGTCATACGTTATTGTAATTTAAATGACGGCTGGATTTAAATCTTTAACTAATTTAGTTCAACGTGCTAATCCCAGAAACTATTGTCCGACTTAGGAATTTTTTGAGGAAATTTATTGGCTATATATCGTCACGCTAAGACCAGTGGTAGCCGAGCACCAATCAAGAATGTTTCAAAATCGTTTTATTTTTCTTTTGAGAGCTTTCGCTCCGTGTTATCGTTAGTCCAACGTAACTATTCAACGCGGACAAAGTCGCGGGCAGAAGCAAGTGTATAATATATTGGCGGCGTTCTACTACTGAAGCACGTACAAGGAATAAAGCCCCTTTTTGTCCCTATACACAAAGTATCTTTCACTTTCACTACATTAAATACGTATATTCAGGTCTATATATATTTGGTCCAACGGTTGAAAGATTCTAAAATTAGGTTTTATTTACTTCATTGGACGCAACTAATTAGAAACGGCAGAGAAAAGGGAGTGATGTATTTTCTACGCAAGTAATTATACAGTTGTGGACTTTGGGGCTTCAAAGGAGTTTCATCATGCGAACATTCCGTTCGAGATGTTCTACTGCAGTATAGAATTATTCAATAAAGGAGTGAGCAGCGTTTGAAGGGCACAAGTATTGGCTTGGCGCTTATCAATAGGTGAATTTTACACGTGTTGGCAACATCTATAAAGTATTTTTTATCAAATATCTATTCTACTTCTACTTTTACACTTCTGTTTCATCGACGTTCCTACTCACTCAATAATTAAATCTGAACCAAATTATGCAATAGATTATTGCGATAGCATAACAGATTACTCTGCATGTTTATTATTAACGTGTGATCTCTAGAAATTATATATCATATCATATACAATAAAAGTTATTTAATACCTTTGTAATATCATGTTACACAGATTTTACCTAAAGGCAATTGCTATCAGTATTAAATTACGTTAATGATCTTCTTAATATATAAAAATCCTATGTCATGATGTCGGTCCACAATGAACGCCAAAACTACTCAACCGTTCTTCATAAAAGTTGACATTTAAGTATTTTATAATTTGGTCCAACTTGAGAGATAGGATAATTTATATTTCAATTAATGTCCTCAATATTTTTTTATTGCAAATTAAATGATTATCAATGTTGATTATTGTAAGTTTCATCAGTCTTGAATAGATGGCGCTTTAAATTAGTTTGTTAACAGAAAACTGTTGGACCGACCGTTAACATAATTTCCATTTAACGTGGCCTAGTCAGCTAGTATACTATAAAAATTATACGTTTTATTATAGCTGGTAAATCCTTTTGTTAATATCTCACCAGCCAAATAACACGGTTCCGTAGGTGACTGTGCGGTTTCACAGGTAAGAGTGACGTTAGGGTCCTGGGGCGGCCATTCTCGACCTCCTCTAAACAAAGTAAGAAGTCTTCCTCCAGAGCCTGACCGCAAGGATGCTGCTCGACTTGCACTGCTACCATAAACCAATGACAAGTCCATGTAGGCTGTGACTGTTGAGATCTAAATAACGAACAAAAATTTTCATTAGCGGCAGAATTGCACGAACTCTTTAGTAATTCAAAAGACAATATTGTTTAGTTATAGCTTTATTCTTGCGCATGACTTTGTTCGAATAAGATCCCAAAAAGAGCATGAAAATAATTATAGAAACTCAAACTCCTCCACTCAGGTAAATTAACATCCCGGCTTATGTTTATTTGTATACATAAATGTGGCCGCAGCTGCGCACGCTTTTGATTTGATTTGTTGCTATTATTATTTCTTGTAATTACTTTTTTTTATGTCATAGGAGGCAACCGAACAGTTGGGTCAACTGATGTTAAGTGATCATCGTCAATACACACTAACAACACCAGCGGAGTCGCAAGTGCGTTGCCAGCCTGTGTTTGGGGAGAAGGGGAGGAGGATTGAGAGGAGATGGGAGGGATGTGGACCTCCGGCGCTCCCACTGACCAACGCAACAATACAAGCACTGTTACTTCACGTCGGTGTTTCTGTGAGAGGTACTGGTACTACCTACCCCTGACGAGCCGACTCATTCATGCTGAATCCAGTAATAACTTCAGCGTGGCTCTACCACCTACAAAAACCTTTTTTTGTTTATGTTCCCTGCTTACTTCCCTCTGACACAGGTCATAGACATTTTGTAGCGTGGGGAAGAGTGGCGGCATGGGCTTCTTTGATCTCAATTTGGTTGGCTACCTATTGTAGTTGCAGCCTATTATAAGTTTACCCCCACCACTCTTCGTCACACAAAAGTGTTGCGGATCAGAATTTGAAAGCCTTAAAAAAAACCTTATGAATCAAACAGTGCTGAAGTTTATCAATTTTTGTTATATATATTGTTAGCTATCTTCGTACTACTATTGACTACAGCGGAAGTGTTACTAATTACTTGATACGCCATTGGTCGAAAGTTATCGGCCGGTCGTATCTTGACTGAATTGCTATAAAAGGCGAGTCTGTCGAGTCATTAGGGGCGTCGCGCGATACAGTGACACAAAAATTACATCACTGCTACAACACTACACATATCACCTCCACACACGTGCACGCTCACACGCTTACACATAAAAAGTGGAAGGGTTTACCTTTATTCCCTTATCGAACTTAAATAGTTCAGAAATTTTCCGACACAAAATACACATAAGAGTTATTGAGATACGCATGCCTGGTACATATGTATGTTTCAATAACTCATATCTGTATGAATAGTTTAGCTTAACTTAGGTTAGCTAAGATAGATCGCGAATTGCATGTAACAGGCAACAGCCAAGCCGAGGTGTGCCGTGCACCCTTGAGCTAGTTGCCCAAATGAAATCGGCTGAGTGCTTTAAGCGCTCGCCTTAGTAGTCTGGTAAAGCTGTAGAGGCCTCCAAAAAGGCCAATAGCGTAGTCAGTTCGAGAAAAAAAAAGTCATTGGGGACATTATTGCCCAGTCGTGTTTCTGGAAGGTTGTATCGCGTGGTTGTTGTTGTATTGCATGAGTTCTTTCCAATTTACACTGTTATTTGTATTTCTCTGGGTTTTTATGAATTATTGTGTTACTTGAGATTTAATTGTTGATGTGAGTTTTTAATTGTTGTGTTATTTTTTATATAAATCCATTTCTGGTATTCTAATATCGGAAGTGGGATTAATTTGTAAATTCAATTTACTTTTTGGTATCTAATATATATATATATACACTAGACAACCTTGTATTTATTACTCACTGGATCCGCAACAGCATCAGGTGTTGTACAGCCTCTATCCCTTGTGGTGCCAGTCCTTATAAAGTTCATGCACTGAGTTCCTTGAGGTGCGTGTATCGGATCATGAGGAGGTACTAAGATAGGTCCACAAGCCGGATTGGTCATCGCGTCTATCGCAAGCTGGCCGTTGTCGTCACAGCACGTCACCTTATCTTTATCTGCACATAGTAGTTAAGAGGATTAGTATGTATGTATTAGTATGTTGTTAATTTTGTTAGAGAAAATGTAGATTAATAAATTTAATTATTATTCCTATATAATTCTAGAGACTTTCGGATTTAAAAGACTATCTTAAGCAATTTTTTGCAAAAAAAATTTTTTTTTATCAATTTTTTTAGTGTTTAAAAGCATAAGTCTTCTATATATAGATGTACTGTAAATTAATTTTGATGTCAAAATCGTCGCTAAACTAAAAATGCGCAATAAATATATGATCAACAAATTACAGTTAACGATAGACTAGAACAAAAATAATTAGTAAGAATACATTTATATTATTAAATCAATACGACACATACACACGCACATATATGTACAAATGTAATCTGGTTATTCGACGAAGGCTAGGTACCTCTAATTTAGGAAATATGTTTAAGTCACAAACTACAATTTCACGTAAATTCTAAATGTGTCCCAGACTTTGTACACGACGGGTTTACGACTAGTCACGCTAGCGGAATACAGAAATATCAAATGCTTCTAGTTTCGTTTCAAAATTTCATAGGGTTAATAACATTTAAAAAATAATATATACACAAAGAACATAATTTTTCTATATATTCTTATTATAATTAATCTATTTAAACCTCTAAGTAACACAATAACTTAAAGAAAATATTTCTATACTTTAGCTGACAAAACAACAAGTTTTTTTTATCATACACACAGATAAGCAGCTGTTAACAGTAAAAGTATTACAGGAAATTAGAACATTTTACTAGAACTTATCGCATTTCACACGGAGAAAATTACTTACTTCAACTACAATGTACAGTAAAACTATTAGGAGAAAACATTTTCATTATCTCAATTTTGTAGTAGTCATTTTTACACACAAATAGGCGGTTTTTAACGGTTTAAATAACAGTTGAAGTAAGTTGCTTTTATATCTAAAACACAAACAACGCATCGTTAGTCATTACGGGAATAAATTTAATAAACAGAAAACGATTGGGTTTTATAGCACTTAACAAACTGCGTATAAAATAATTAATAAATCGAAATTCATTGTAAACTACAAAATATTAGTCATCACATTATTAAAACAATTGTACCTACTCTATTAGTCTATGTATGAACATACAGAAAATATATTGAATCCACTTACAACATTTGAATTTCAAGTTCTTGAAACTTGCTGAAAAAATATATTAAATGATAGGAATAAGAGAGATAAACGTTATACCTAAAACTAATTTGTTAAAACTAAATTGCTGTTTTATCTCTTTTTTTTAAGTCATAGGTTTCAAACGAATAAGTGGGTCACCTGATGTTAAGTGATCACCACCGTCCATGGACACTAACAACACCAGAGGAGTCGCAAGTGCGTTGCCATCTTTTGGGGGAAGGGTTAGGGGAGAGAGAGGGAAAGGAGAGAGGAGAGGGAGGTGAGGTGGGCCTCCGGTGCTCTCACTGGCCGAACGAAACACAACATACTTCACGTCGGTTTTCTATGAGAGGGTGGTACTACCCTGGACGAGCCGACCCATTCATGCTGAAACCAGTAATAGTTTCAGCGTGGTTCTACCACCATTAATTATTAGTACCATTATTACACCGTTATTATGTATGTAATAAAACACAATAATATAACACCCTAATCTATGCAATTAATTAAAATAAATCAAAGAACTATGATTGGCAATGAAACAGTAATAACCAATATAAAACTCAACCAAGATACTCGATAAAGTATGAGCTATATTATACTGACTGTAAAATAGCCATTTATTTAATATTGACTATATTGTAGTATTTACTAGACTGTTATTCTTGAACTCTTATCGACCATTACCAGAACAATTACTTCTTATTCTTCGTCTTTCGTTACAATAGGTATGTATAGTTCACGCCAAATTTTTTGACGGCTCTAAATATAAATGCGCAAAACACATAAATACATGCTATATATCCACCATCGAGACAACTTAAAGATAAATAAATGTCAATTTTAAATCCTATAATAATATTTTTAATTTGTTTGTATTAAACAATTGATAAATCGTGGTAGAGTCACGCTGAAGCTATTACTGGTTTCAGCATGAATGGGTCGGCTCGTCCGGGGTAGTACCACCCTCTCATAGAAAACCGACGTGAAGTAACAGTGTTTGCATTGTTGCGTTTCGTTCGGTCAGTGGGAGCGCCGGAGGCCCACCTCCCCTCCCCTCTCCTCTCTCCTCTCCCTCCTCTAACCCTTCCCCCCAAAGGGTGGCAATGCACTTGCAACTCCTCTGGTGTTGTTAGTGTCCATGGACTGTGGTGATTACTTAAGATCAGGTGACCAACCTGTTCGTTTGCCGCCTATGACACAAAAAAAAAGATTATATTATGGGTAAACCTGAAGTAACAGCTATATTCAGAGCGGTCAGAAAGATTGACGAGGACTCTAACTCACCATTTTACTTAATCTGTAAAAGAATTTATTCGTTGTAAAGCTATAATGAGTATTACAGTAAGGTTTTATTTAAGAAAATAATTATTTGACCTTAACATCAAAATATGTATCTAGTTTTGGTTAACTCCCATGATTAATTTTAGTAAAACTTTAGTTTACTGTAAAAGTAACTGTAGAAATTTGAAAATTTTTCGATTTATTTTTTTGTATCGTATCCACTGATTTATATGGAATCATCGATAGCAATCGCCAGAGTTTTTGAGACTGCACTGTTTTTATCATTAAATAGAGTATAATCATTTGGTAGTTCAGTAAATAATATATAAAGATTTTTATAAAATATACTCGTATATGTAGAAATTGAAAATTAAGAGGGAATAAATTTTAATTTACCCTTTATCACCATACATTTCAGTTTAAGTGTATTTAGTCAAGTTTATACTCAATATTTTTAACACTTTATCGGTGTTATTACAAAATAGTTAAACACGTATTGAATACTTGCTTTAAAACGGCCTCGTATTAAATGCACCGCAGTCGCTGAATGTTCACTATTTTGCTATTTTGTTTCGCTTTGGTTACGTTAGGTTAGACTTGCGAAAAAGGATAACGCGAACTTACCTCGGGTGACCACGGTGCATTTAATTCGAAACGTTTTTAAAGCAGGTATTCAATACGTATATAACTTTTTTGTAATAACACCGTATAGGTTTAACATCTAACCACAATCTCACCTCATGTTAAATCATGATATTGTCAAAAATGGTGGACACGATAACCTTAGACAAAAGACTGACTATCAACTACAGTTGCCTTTTTTTTCGAACTGACTACGTTATTGACCAAGCAAGGTCTTAACAGCTTCACCGGACTACTGGTACAGCTGTTATAACACACTTCTAGATGATTAGCGGCAGATTTCTACTTGTAGGTACTAACTACTAAGCTAAAAACAAGACCTACAACCTTGTAATTTTTTTGGTCATGATATTTTCCCTCGCCGAAAATCCGAGTCAATCACAAGGATTCGAGCGTATATACTCTTAATACATACATACAAAGATTTACTTAAAAAAAACGCGCGATACAGTGACATAAAATATCTTACATTACTGCAACAACTCCACACACGTGCACGCATACACGCTTACACATGAAATTGGAAGGGTTTTATTTTTTTCCCTTATCAAACTGAAATAGTTTAGAAAATTATCCGATACGAAATACATATAAGAGTTGTTGAGGTATGTATGCTTAGTACAGAAATATGTTTCAACAACTCGTATATGTATGAATAGTTAGCTTAGCTTAGATAGCTCAGAATTACATGTATCAGGCAAAAGTCCAAGCAGAGGTGTGCCGTGCACCCTTGAGCTAGTTGTCAAATAAAATCGGCTGAGTGCCTTAAGCGCTCGCCTTAGTAGTCCGGTGAAGCTGTTAAGACCTTGCTTGGTCATTGACCAAGCTATTGAGCTTAGTCAGTTCAAACAATAATATAATTAAAAAATAAGCAGACACAATCTTTTAAACATATTTAAGTATCTATTAACTTTTTCTTAGCTTTATTTCGAATTAGTATATTGACAATAACTTTTTTCCCTTCATGGTAGGCGTTATTTATTTTTCTTTATTTATCTAATATTGATTTCTACTAACAGTAACTTTGAATATAAAAATAAATACAAATACAGTAAACAGTTGTTTTACAATTTCAAAAATATAAATATATTTTTTATATCAAGTTGTTTACATAGCCGGCTAGTAGTTTTATTGTTCTTACTAATATATAATATTATAATACATATCATCATCATCATATATATTAATACGTAAAGCCCAAACTTTGTATCCCTTTTTAACGGAATTGGGCGAACGGATGAACGTGAAATTTGGCATAGTTAAAGTTTATATGGAGGAGAAGTGCAGAATCCTATTTATTTCATATAAAATGCATTAGAACTACATACATTAAATTAATTAAAATATGCATTACTCACACTAATGTTTCAATTTTACACAACTTATACACACATGTAAATAAAAATTTTGACATTTATTATGTCAAGAAAGGACTTCAAAAAAGGTTGTGAAGAAGGTTGCTATGTATTATTTTACTCTTACGTTCCAATTACCCTTTTTCATTCTACATTCAACAATGATATTATAACATACAACTATTATTATAATAACTGAGTAACCATGATAAAAACCTTTGATTATAGAAGTAACTTGACAAAAGAACCCTAATAAAGTTCAAACTTTAAAAAATCAATGAACTATGGTCTAATGTCGACCAATGGGCGCCCACTAGTATACATAATATTACGTTACGTAAAGGGATACGTGTATAATTATAATATTAGTAAATATTTCAGCTTGCAATGAGGTTTATCATAAACCGTTTAGGCAGTTTTAAACTAGATGCTGATAAAATCTTTCCAGAGAATGAATTGGTTGTTCACCAGCGTAATAAAATAATTGTCTTTTTAAAGAGCCGAGCTAGACTCGGTCGTCCAGGTGCTGATATAAAATGCACATAAGTAAGTTTATTGGCATGATCATCAATAATGAAAAGGAGAGGGCATGTCATGAGGAGAGATGACAACCATGTAACTAGAAAAGTGTTGAGTATGATGGCGGACGGATATACGACTAGAGGAAGACCGAAAAAGGTATGGATGGACTGTGTGAAAAATGATATGTGTGTAAAAGGTGCGAATACTGAGAGTGGAAAAAGAAAACATGTTGTGCCGACCCTACCTAGGTTGGATAAGGGTAATGGTGATGATGATGATGATCATGATCATGACATCATCATCAATTGATGGTCATGATACCATCAATCAATACTCATTTGACACCTAATAATATTTTGTATCCATTTCGATATCACGTGAATGAAAAATCCGAACATTTATAAACTTAGATTTATAAACGATCATTAACACATGCAGTATAAGCAGTCCTTTATTATCTGCGAAACTTCATTACCGGTCACTACTTTTCCAAAATTAGAATACTGTACTTAATATAAATATGTCTAGACATAAATAATCACAATGCCCAAACAAAAATCGGCTGAGTGCCTTAAGCGCTCGCCTTAGTAGTCCGGTGAAGCTGTTAAGACCTTGCTAGGTCAATAGCGTAGTCAGTTCGAGAAAACAAAATCACAATAAAACATACTGTTTCTAGAATAGCGTTGCTTAAAACCAATAATAATGATACATATTAGAGCTTCTTCGGTTATTTTTTTTCAAAAAGATTAATAAATGGTGACAGGTTATGATTTACATTAATCTATTTAAAAAATGAGTTGTACTTACGAGACTGTGCTACACCTGCAGTGCGAGACATATCATGTGTAATAATTTGACCCCATTGTTGGGCATTTAAATTCCAAATGGGATCAATAAGCTGTTTATCCGGGAACAATCGCAAGCTAATCTCACGAGCATTCGGCAGTGGATTACCGCTACTCGAAAGCGTCCATGAACTTATTCCTGGAATAAAAGATTTCTTAAGTATCTTAAGTATTCTTATTATATCTTAAGTATCTTATATCTTAAGTATTGAAACATCTGCATTAGTTTACTCGACTTCAGTGGATTTATTATTATTATTATTAGATATATTTGAAACGTGTACAATTAACACACATTACCGACTCGAACGTTGAACACTCTTGTCTCACTCGGAATACCGTGTTACACAATAATCTCACATATTTAGTTAATTCAAATTAAGTTTTTATTTATTACATATGTTTAAGTCACTGTTTGTTTTAGTTCTCATTATATGAAATTGTGATATCTGCGATACGGTTTGTAATCAGTTTGCAGTGCAGTTTTGGGGTGTAAGGGGTGTCGAATAAAATCTAAGACTAGAGACACCCAAGCCAACCTCACCTGCACGTGGTGCACCCTGCTGAGTAACGAACGAGGCAATGGTGAAAGCGGGGTGGTAGGGTTTTACAGCCTGACTGGGTCGCAACCACCATGTATATGGCGAAAAAGCCCGTCATAGTGATTCGCTTCTGCGCGTCGCGTTTCAGGATCAGCCTGTGCATATCCAGCTTTTCGCAGGCCGGCATGATAGCGGCGACCGGCGATGGATAATGTGTCACTCGGTGGTCGCCGTTGTTTTTGGATTGTACTGTGCTTACCATCAGGCACAGTGCAGTCATTTTGTCGTGCTAATATTTAAAAAAAAAGATACCAATATTACTGTTAATTATGTACACATTGACTTAGAACATTAAAATATTATTATTATATAGGAGTTATTGAGGTATATATGCATGGTACACAATACACATGTATATCCCACTAACTTATATACATATGAATATGTAGCTTAGCTTAGGTTCGCTCAGTCAGGTCGCGAATTGCATGAACTAGGCAACAGCCCAAGTCGAGGAGTGCCGTGTACCCTTGAGCTAGTTGTCAAAATTAAGTCGGCTGAATGCCTTAAGCGCTCTGTTTAGTAGTCCGTTGAAGCTGTTAAGGCCTTACTAGGCCAACAGCGTAGTCAATTCGAAAAAAAAAACCGATCCGAAAGACTGCGGTTTTTGTCCCCGAAAAAAGTAAGTTACTTTTTTGTAATGAGTACATTGTCAACTCTGTTTTGACTAGCGAAAAATAAACTGGCTGGGTGTTGTAATTTTTTGGTTTATTATTTATACAAATATATTTTCTTTTAAACATTTGAATAAATAATTTATACTCAGATTACAAGTATATGACACACATAGTTTTTACTGAAATACATTCAGTAATCCTGACTATTATTATAAATACGAATATGAGTTTGTTATACTTTCACATCTTAGCTATTGAAGTGATCATCATGAAATTTCGCATACACGTGGTTAAGGGTGCAGGAAATGACATTAGGTACCTTTGATCCAGAATAAAAAATACTGCTCTCGAAGAATAAGTGAAATCTACATTAACGCGAGTGGCACCGCGAACAAAAAGTAGTATAGACATAGACAGAATATACATCTACTATAATCGATACTAATTTTTCAGGCAATTTTAAGTAGTACTGAAATTTGTTTATTCTGTACTAGCCTCTGCCTGCGACTTCGTCCGCGTGGAATAGTTTCACGCAGCGGAAGCTCTCAAAAGAAAAAAAAAACGATTTTGAAACATTCTACAATCGTGCTCCGCTCCTATTAGTCTTAGTGTGATGATGTATAGCCTATAAACTTCCTCAATAAATGAGCTATATAACACTGAAAGAATTTTTCAAATGCGACCAGTAGTTCCTGATATTACCCCCTACAACGTCACAAACTCACCAACTTTACCTCTTTATTATATTAGTATAGAAATATAGATTAGTATTACTATAGATAATTACTTCAGATTTTTCTGGATGCAATAATAAAGCATAAGCAATATAACAACAATTAACAAAATAATATACATATAACCATTTTAAATGGAATAACGGATTGATTGATGTAAATGTACACTTGGGCTCACATTAGAGCTTGATAGAGTGCCCGTGCGTATAAATAAATAATCTAACTGCCAATCTTATTCGATTCTGTGATACAATTATGATAGACGAGCAAAAATATGAAAAACGGCTTTGTATTATTACCTAATATTATGTTCAATTGACTAATACTTCAAACTAAATCGTCCTTATACAAACGAGTTCTTTTATCTAGATTTATGACAGACATCTTAATTTATAGAGATACTAGCGGGCCCGCCAGACGTTGTCCCGCCCTAACGTGGGGAAATCCTTTATGGATACGCCACCCTCCCGGGGGGGGAGGATGGGTTATGTCCGACTTGCACGGACTAAAACCCCACGGCGCGGTGTACCGACAGACCGTGATTGTTGGGGCGGCAAGGGATCGTACAATGCTAATCAACCTTGTAGAGCCGCCCCAACGGTCCGCCCGGCGGAAGGTCACCGCCGGGCTCCTACCTATAGAGAGGTAGACTGGGTACACACACAACCTTCCTCATAAATCACTTTATCCAATGGTGAAAGCCGCATGAAAATCCGTTCAGTAGTTTTTGAGTTTATCGCGAATAGACAGACAGACAGACGCGGTAGGGGACTTTGTTTTATACTATGCAATGAAGATAAAACTTTAATACTGCCATCCCAAGAAAGAATGTCGTAACTGACGCTTCGGTACAATATTCAGTTTGATATATATTTGGAATTAGGGGAAAAGGAGCATCTAATATTAATTTTTTGTTCGCCTTGAGCTTCTATTCTCAAATTACACTAATTCAAATAACAAATTAGATGTACGATCCTCGTCTATTTTTTCTTGCGTATAATATATTGATTACAAAATAAAGTCAAAATCTATACATATAACAAAATGCTAACAGGACGAAATCTGCTCATTAAATATTTTAAAGAAAAGGTACTCTGGTGGGGCTTAGAATCAATGACAAAGCACATTTCCATCGTTTTTTAAATTTTCGTCTGTCTTTTGTTTATTCGGGATGTACGCAAAATATACTAGACAGATTTTGACGACATTCGTTATGGTAATAGTTTATACACCGGTATAATACATAGGACATGTTTTACATATATAACACACTCGTATATATGTATATCGTACTTATAAGAAAACACAAAAGAGAAGGCTTATTATAGTGTGGTTCAATACGTGAACAATTTTGATGTCCGGTACTAACACCTCTCACTGTGCATCCATCAAAAATAAACGTATAATGTTTTACAAATGTATACGATGTACTCCTAGATGCTGTATTGCCACGCTGTGTCTCAGAGAAGAAAATCGTTCAAAAAGGATGAGGCCTATTAAATTGCCGATGTCGAGTTTTAATACACAATACAATCCTATGCTTTGATTAGTTGAAAAGTTTAACGAGGTCTGTAATGCACTAAAAATGCAGGCTACAAAGTTTTCGACTTTTGTCCGAATTTTATTTTGCATCTTTTTCTTATAGTGACTTTATGTATCATGTACTAAATACAATGTTCTATAAAAAGTATAAAACTAAGAAACTTTATGAAATAAACTTAATTATACATATATAATATTGATAATTTGTCAAGGTTTAACTAACCTGTAGTACGGTGAAGCTGTTAAGACCTTGTTAGGCCAATAGCGTATTCAGTTCGAGAAAAAAAAAAGAAGTTTAACTAACCAATGTTTTATTATTTCATTTTTAAAATTAAAACTAAATGAGACAAGTAAGCATTAAGACCGTTAATGTGCCAATATTTTTAAAGATCTCTATACACAACCCTTTTTATATAGAGAGTTTTTAACCCAAAGTTGTCACTTTTCTGAAACATTTTTTTTTTATAAAAAAAGTCATTCTAACAATTACAATAACAACGAAAAAGCTGTTGTGAAGCGATACCCTTACATACGTACTGTAATTGATTTCTACTTAGATCATTTTATTAATGACCATTCGTCGTGTGGTATGACAATTCGTCAGGGTATATTCAGTAATCAAGTTTACTATAAACACGTGGCTGGATTGCTACCGCTATATACAGCGATAAAACTGTTTAGCAACTCCTTTTTAAGTTTCTCACATTGCAGAGACACCCAGTGTCCAGCTACCGATAGGCATGCAGGCTGGCATGACAGTTGGTACTAGCGTTGAATTATGGATGTCTCCATCCCCGTCATTCTTTGAATTGTACTATCCCCACCATCAGGTGCAGTTATCCTACTGTCGTGTAAAAAATACACGGCCGACTATTTCGTTCAAAGATAAAATAGCTTCAAACGAAAGTACATTCACACGTATATGGTAATAAAATACATTATGCATGCCAATACCTTATCTTGATGTGAAAACTTAGAGTAAATTCAATCAAACTTTACACATTTCAAATTTAAAAAAATGAAACGTATAGAAATTCAAAGAGTAAAGAGAGTTATATATATCGGAATAGGTGTCATGAAACTTTCAAAATTGTTGATCTTTTTAAACATATCCCAAATATCAATACAAACTCAAAATACTCTTCGTTCAATTTAGGCCCTGAGAATGTACTTATGAACGTCAAAACTACCACCGGTTCGGAAAACAACCCAGTCATCGAGAAGAACCGGCAAAAACCTCGATCTGGTTTATCTTTGCATAATACATAACATATTTTTTAATTATTAAAACATAACGGCATATAAAGTTACATTCGTTTTTGGTGGATGCACATAGAGAGGTGTCACTTCCAGACGTCGCCATCGTACATATATTGATCCACCCCGTAATAGCCTTTATGTATTAAGACCCGCTTGACACAACACTTGAACCTACTATCGGGCAAATCGGTAATGTGTTTTGGGACTTTGTTATAAAATCTAACACTATTACCTAAACAACTGTTACTGGTCTTAGTGAGCGTGAAACATGGAACTAGATAGATTAATTTACTCTATTGCACTTTTATAGGCAAATTAGTGGCTATAAAAATCCATTGGCTAATCAATAATCAACATTGCCAGAACCAAACGGTGCGAGGGCAAAAATCAATACGTTTTCAATATAACGTTCCAACAAAACTAATCAACAATAACACATTAAAAGTTTTGGTAATCAAAAGTTTCGCAATACTACAGACACCAATTTTCATTTTCAAAACAAGTAACAGTCGTGGCAGCTTACAAAACGTTTTAAAAATTAAAAAACCAAACATTTCTTAAAATACGCTTACTTATGCCGTTATGTTCGTCTTCGTTCAACCGTTTTTTCTCCGACTTTGCAAATCCGACTACCACAAAAAAGTCTTAATTTTTCGGGTTAATATATAGATAGTAGATCCAGAGATTACCCCCTACAATAAACTTTACCTCTTTATAATATTAGTATAGAAAACTTACGTACCATCCCCGTAATTATGTGGAGCTAGTCTACCATACGGAGTCTGCCCCATACCCCACGCCGGTCTAAGTAGATTATTACAAGAACCATCCAAAGAACTGTACCGAGACTTTGTACAGAATGTAGGAGGAAGTCCGCATGTCAATGTTGCTGGATCTTCACCTGATCCCAACGGCGGTGGAGGGTTGCTAAAACTGAAATTGTAAAAAGTTCGTTATTATTATTAATTATTTATGATATTACTAAAACGAGAAATAATTTTAATTAATTTTTAAAAAATATAAATAATATAATCGATTACAATGAACATCGAGTAGCGAAAGCCAGTCAAATAATTATTTAAATTTATAGATCTAAAATTGGGTCATTCATCAAAGGTAGCCGTAGATATTTAAGGATTAATTCCTCAGCGTATACCTACCAATAACTTTTCATAAATAGTATATATTTAATCATGCGAATATAATTATTATTTTCCTTGCTTTATGTAGTGTACTGATGTAAAAAGTTTATAGTTATTTTATTACTTATAAACTATGAGTTTATATTTGGAATGATTTGAAAAGCGTAGACAGTTTGACTATTCACGGACTTGTGGACACATGTATTTTTTATTTCGTCATTTCAATGGTTTAGTAAAGTTTTCTGCATTTAAATATATATTATGTTATTTTAATAGTTGTACCAAAGGCTGGTACACACCAAAATGGCGACGAGGATAATTGGAAAGTAAATGGTTTAAAATTTATATTGATATTCTCAAAATAGCCAATGTTAACCAAATATATTGATTGGATAAAAATGAGATTACCAAATGGCGACGAAAGTAATTTTAGAGTAGGAAGTACACACCACTTTACTTTGAAAGAAAACACTATAAAGGAATATAGTACCAATAAGATCCGATAAACATTATTTTAACACTATCATTAGTTCAGGAAAACGGTAAATGACTTTAATATCTCAATGTTCAATCAGTGATATGCCTTTTGATAGCATGTGGATTCATCTCGTGCAATGTCATGAATAGAACTGAACCGAATAGACGTGTAGATCCTTTGGTCAGCAACGTTGCGTTTAATAACTGATGTTATTAAATACATATTTTCCAAAGATATTATATTTTCAGTTCATAACCTAACAGCTCTCTTAATAAGAATAAAATAAATAAATAAAAAATGTAAATCCTGGTACTTAATTACAATTAACTTTACAACTGTGATTGGGCTAAAACAACTGCGTGCTTACGAAGCAGTAATAGGTATAGTAATCGGTGTAAAACATAATTTATATTACTCATGTGCAACTGCGACATAATAAACATAAAATGCTACGTTATATAATAACTAGTGAATTGGCAGTCCAGTTCAGAGTTCCGATCGGGCCGCCGTGGTGAACAGTCGTGTTTGCGCTCCGCGCTCTCCGTTCGTCCGTCCGACCCGCTGACTCGCTCTCGCGCTCGTGCTATCTCGTTCGTTTTCGTGTCGACCGCGCTCGACTTAGTAGTGTCCGTGCTTCGCTCGCATCGAGTCGGTCTCGCGCGCCGTATCGCAGTGTTTGTGTACTTCGTGTTTCGCGTCGCGCGCTGCGTTGTTTACGTTGTGTGCGCCGCGTCTCCGCCAGTCTACAAGCGCCGTGTTTACATCGTGCCCCGCACCGATTCGTCGCCGCGTTTCGCGTACGCTACGTAGTTGAGCGAGTCCGCCGCGTTCATTGCTATTCTGTTGCTAAGAAGTAACAATAGTGTCAATCGTAGGCGCTCGATTTTAGAGCGTAGCAAACCGCTCCTCTCGGAGCGAACCCGCGATTAATTTCATTTTTAAAGTCCAGTCGTCTGGCCAGCTCATGGATACCTAACGGTGTAGCCAACGAAGTGAGTTGGAGCGACCTGTCCGCTCGCCGTAGGCCCCGCGGCCTACTGCACTGACAGACGGGCCTGGGTAGCTTAGCCTTGGTGGTGATCACCTAGTTAAGTCCAGTGTGTCTCCCTCCCACCTACCTGATCCCCTCATTCCATCCTCGGGTGTCTGTTTGGGCGTAGCCCGGTTTACCGGTCTGCGTTCTCTGCCCCGGGATTGCTAGGGCTTCCCCCTAGGCTCTGTAGGTTCGTTCCGTGCGGCATTGCACTTTGCCCACAGGTCTCTTGGCCCGGACTCGGGATAGTCCCATAATTTTCCGTTCAGGCGTGCCCCCCTGCCCCTAAGGCAGGGAGGTTTGTTTCGCGGCCCCAAGCCATCGAAATGGCTTCCCCAGAACAAATAGTCAGGATTATAGAATCCTTTAACGCGAACTACCCCGCAGTAGATGCCGCGGCTATCATTAGCTCGGTTCTAGTCCCGTCCTCGGAGGACGAAACATGTGAGGCCCGCGTGCCTACCGCGAACTCGTTCGCGGTATTAGATTCGCCCCTGTCGCCGCTCAACGGCAACAACGAGCTAGAAAACAACATGGAGGTCGACATCGCGACACCCGCCGCGTCAAACACACCGCCCGCGACCGCCGCGCCCGCGCCCGATAACGACGGATTCATTACCGTAACTAAGATACCGAAGCGGAAACAACCCACGCAGCCGACGCAATCAGACCCAGATTCGGGACCCGAATGTCCCGCACTTAAAGTTCCGTGCCGCGAAGGCAAAATAGACGGCACCCGGGTGCCTACCGCGACACCGTCCACAAAC